>OX451219.1:99197627-99612276 GCA_949628195.1 Phasia obesa
CGTTCAAAAATTTGCGTGCACGCCGAATTGGGTTTTTCCGCTGGCTACCTGTAAAAATTGATTTTTTGCATAGCATTCCTTAATGTTTTTTACGATTCTTGGGAATAGGTAAAAAATAGGACCACATTAAGGGTTGTTCGAAATTTTAGTATCATTATTTATAAGAGCTCCTTGAGCCATTTCTATTCATTCAACAAGTGTTTGCGGTAACAGAAGCATAATTTTCAATCAGCCATGAATAAAAGAAAATACATGAATAAAACAATGAAATGCATTTTCGATCTATTCCATCGATTTGACTTAGTTACATTTTTTTGTCAATTGCCTTCGGCAAGTAACTTGAAAACTGTTTAACCGATTTAAAAGATATGTAGCTTATTGTAAATCTCATTGTGTTTGCCCTAAGGACCAGGATCCACTTTTTTGCAAAAGGGGAAATAAATAGCGTTAATTTTGCAAATTTTGAAAATTTGTCAATTATTTTCGATTTAAACGCTTTTTTTCAGATTTGGGGCCTATGCGCTACGTGTTAACGTTGTCGAATTCGACTAAAATTTTGTGGGTGGAAGTTTCTCATCAAATCTAACATTAATCCGACATGCACCCCTTGAAATTGGAAAATTTATGTTTTTCACACATTTGAAAACCCGCTATAATGCGTATATCAAGCAAAAAACTAAAATTTTGTGAAAATGAGCGAATTCACTAAAATGTGAATAAATTCGAAAAAAATCAATCGATTTTTATGGTCGATATCTCATTTTGTTGCTATTATATGTCGCTATGCGATAAAAAAATGAATCTGGAAGTTTTTTGCCGTTTTCGATTTTTTATGATTTTTTTAAAACGAAAATTTTTGCCATTTTTACGTAAAAAATATATTTTTTTCTTAAGTTTTTTATTATAACTCCGATACTATTGATCCGATTGAAACGCGATATATAGACGAATTAAAGGCTATGCAAATCTTAATTTTTCTGAATTTATTTTAATAATATCGGACTAGTAGTTTTTGAGTTATCATTAATTATTTGAAGAAACGTCTCAAAAAAATTGCAATTTTAAAAAAAAATTTTTTTAAAAAAAATCTATCCATAGAATTTAAAAATTTTACCATTTTTGTACTAAGGTAGCCATGATACATCAAATGTATATAGTAGTTACTCGAGCATATTTTTGCTGTTGCCCTGTGTAATAGTTTTAATAATAAGTACTTTTTATAAAAGGTTGTTTTTATAAAAGATTATTTTTATAAAATGTACTTTTTGCGTTGTTTTACCTAAGGCATTTTTTAAAAGTCCTTGTGACACAATATTGTTTTCATAAAATATCCTTTTTGTAAATGATATTTTTATAAAAGTTGCTTTCTGTAAAAGGTACTTTTTACAAATCTCAGTCCTTTCAAAATATGCCCACAATATTTACAAAATTAGTTTTTGGGATACATTTTTGTGTTTTAGGGAAAAAACGGTTTTTACAAAAAGTACTTTCTGCAAAATAGATTCTTTCTATCACAAAAGAAAGTTCTGAAAAATGGTTATTTTTCCATGTTCTGCCAATGCCTTAGAAAGACGCCGCTGAAAATTTTTAATTCACATACATTTATAATCAATATGTTCTACTTCCACATAAAAATTAATTTCTGACTCTCTGCCTTCTGTATGGTTTTTACTAGGCTCTTTTTAAAAGGATATGGAAGAGATACAGTCGCGGACTGTCTTTTTTTTGAGAAGTTACTTTTAACGTTCTTGTTACGAATTGTTCTTCCATGAATCTTGCAAACGATCTGTTGCGAGATAGAAGCAGTAAAAGAACGGTTAAGTTTTAAGCACAACTATTAAAGTGAGTGAACTGTTCCAAATAACTGCATTCGATATCGATCGAATTTTCATTAATATTCTATTGAAATTTCGATCGATATCGAATGCCGTAATTTGTCCCCTGTGGAGTTAGTTTTATCTGTAACTAAATGGCCAGAAGATATTTAAACCTTTTTCATACATTTTTATATCGAAAAATATTTAAAAATTATAATAAATAAATGATTAAAAAATAATATAATTTCGGATTAGTGTTTTTTTTTCAGATTTATATTTTAATGCTATAATTTTTTTTTTTTTGTCAAGAAACAAACTTAAGCGATTTTTTCTTACATTATTTTTTTTTGGTATTTTTTGAATTCTATTTAATATTTTGCAGTTTAGTTTTTAACCCTTTAAAAATACAAAAACAAACACAAACAAAATTCTTAAAAAATAAAACAATTAAAATAAATAAATATTTGTTGCAATAATTTATGTCACTCTATAATCAAAACCTAACCTACATAATCATGCTTCTTATTTAATTATTATTTACTTTGTACTTGATTTAATTAGCAACAACTTTTCATAATTATTGTTAAAATGAAAAAAAAAAATGTTGTTAAACCGCAGCTTTTTTCTAAAGTAAAAAAATTGAAAATAACAAAAAAAACTCAACATACCCACACCAAACACGGCAGCTAATGTTTCAATAAAGCCATCTTTAATTTTTTTTATAAATATATAAAATAATTTTATTAAATAATAATTACTTTTTTTTGTTAAAAATTTTCATAGCCAAATACTTTTTTCTGTTGAAAATATTAACCAATCATTAATATACATATATAAATAACAATACACTAAAACAAAAGAAAAGAAAAGCCATACTAATAAATAATATGAAAATAACAAAAACTCTTAAAAAATTATGTTATATAAAAAATATACAATTAAATTTAAGTTTATGTTTAAATTAATTTGTAAAAAAAGAAAACAAAAAAAAACATTGATGAGAGTTAAAAAAAAGCAACATAAATTATCTTTTTTGATCAATGATTAAAAGTTATTGTTATTCCAAGAAATAAAAAGAACACCAGGAAAAAGAGTTTAAGTCCGTCAACTAGTTTTAAAACGCGTGCATGGCATCACTCCCTACTCGTTATAGCTTGGAGTTTAAGCTTTGTATTTAATTTTTTAATTAATAACCTCCGGAAATAGTTTTATGAAAGCTTAAGAGCCAGATTTATGCATTAGAAAGGTTCTAGTTCTTTGCGAATTTTATTCGAAATTGCTACGCTAGAATTAGTTTTAGAAAACGCAAACGTTGCCATAATCCGTATTTTTATGTTTTTTTTATGCATTATCTTTTTCGGAACTAGTTTCAAGCTTAATCATTTTATTATCGTTTATTAGATGAAATTTACCAAGTGGTGACTCTTTGTTTCAAAATGTCAATCTTTACATCTAAAAACATTTTCTCTATATATCGCACTTGCTGCTCAAAATTTAAAAAATTTCAGTAAAGGCAAAAAACTTTTATTTTTTAATATACTTTCATATCAAAAAGAGTGATAAAACTGTATTTTTTGGTGAAAGCGTAGAGAAAATGATGTAAAAATTTTACAGTACGTAGATATGACCACTGTGCATCGTTGCTTGCAAAAATTGATAATTGACAAATTTTGAGTTGGCTCTCTTTAGAGAAACAAGTGAGAGTTCAGGTAAATAATTCAATTCCGGCTTGGCTCAAAATCTGAAAGCAAATTATTAAAAAAAAAAACTACAACGAAATAAAAGAATTGGCCATCATCGCCTCCTGGTAAATTTAACTATTTTTCTTTATGACTCGAAATATTAAACTCCTATAAAAAGATACTATTTTTTAAACATGAAATTTTACAGAAAATAATGAATTAACATCATTGCTACTATCTAGTAAATGAATTCGCCTTAATCAATTTTTTCCAAATAGTATAAAAATGTCAAAATAAAAATTATATGTATTTTATATTTCAAAGCTTATTCATAAAATATAATATTGTAAGTTTGCTTTGTTTTAAAAAGGATTTTGAAAAAACAACCACTTATATTAGGGCGAATTCATATAAGGTGGAATAAAAGCCGAATTAATAATTTTTTCTGCTATTTTATGTCTTCAATACCAATGTATAAAATATTTTTATAAAAAACATACTAGCTGATTAAACAGGCAAATTCAGTTATTTTCGCTTACTTTGCAAATATCAAACTCTATATACATATACATATGTATATAGAGATAGATATATGTATATAAAAATAGTTTATATTGTTTATATATAGGGTTGACATTTCGATTTCGAACATATGATTTTATGGATTCGACTTGCATAGATATGTATGTACATATATGTATGTATGTTTGGCAGAGAAGAATAGTTGTTTAATTTCACTTGAGCGTTCAAGTTTTGTTTTATATGTAATTGAAAATTTTAGTTGTTAGAAAGTAGAAGAGAGAAAATAATAAGGGCCCGAAAGAAAAACGATGTATGTGAAATGAATTAACAAAACACAACATAAAAGTTTAAAAATACTTTCTTTACTAAATCAGACATTCCTTTAATTATTGCCACAGATACTGGTTGAGACAAAAAGCAAATTTTGTTTAAATAATTAGTTGGACATAAACATCACCTTATTCCTTATTTGATGTCTTTATGCACAACATTTCTTAAATATGGACTAGTAGGTGAGGATCCATTTACCAGGTAGTGACAGTGTTGAATTCATTATGTTTCTTCCTTTGTTCGAATTATAAAATTACAACAAAAAAAAAATGTTATTATATATGAAATGTGACATTTCATATTCGCCACTGACATCACTTGACAAATGAATTCGCCCGGTATAACATTTTATAGTTAGAATAGCGACGAAAAACATTCATATTCGCCACTGACATCACTTGACAAATGAATTCGCCCGGTATAACATTTTATAGTTAGAATAGCGACGAAAAACTATCAGCTGTTCTCCTAAGGCCAACTTATATGATTTTGCCTTATATGATATTTTTCGAAACTACAACAACATATTAATTTAGTTCTCTAAAAAATCCAAATAATTTGTTAGGTTAGGTTTTACTGTCTAAATGCATACTAGCTACTTAAAGACCCTTTAACGATCTCTTTAAGATACCTATACGTAATATATAGTAAATCCTAATGAATATTCTATATATGTATTTCCGCTTGGTAACCCAAGCCCTTAAGCCACATTTTGGTAAATTCGGTCTAATGGGCAGAAAAAATGGAGATGAAGTTTTTTTTTTTTAATCTGAAAGCATCAATGTTTACATTTGATCTAGAATTATAGAAGAAGCTAGATTACACCATCCAGTTTATTTCCCGTTAGATGACGTAGTTTGGGGAATTCAAAATATACAGGTATTTTGACGTCATTCGCCTCTTTAGATAACGAACTTAGACACCTTTGAGTACAGTGTTACCATTTGTACTCATTTTGCAATTATAGTGGAACCAAAAAAGCCTCGATTTTTGCCAATAGGAATGTTAATGATTAGAGTGTTAATTTAACCGTCCTAGCTACAAATCCAAGCGGCCGGCTTACTAGTTCGTCTTCAGAAATTTAAAATCATAACTTTTTCCATTGAAACTAATTCCCGGCTATTAAAAATTAATCTTAAATACTACTTATTAAATGCGTTTTAGAACTAAAGATTTACGAACAAGTTTGGAAATTTTTCCTGGGAGAATAAAAGTAATTCATATAACAATTCTCATACTTAAAATGAAAATTTGTGTATTTATTTTTTAGATATTTTTAACAACAAATCAAAATAATAAAAAAAAATAATTAATTTTCACCTAATATTTGTATTTATTTAACAATTTATTTTTATTAAAAGCGATTTAATTTTAAATGAACACTATATTTTCCCCTTATTCTTATGCTAAATGATTTTAATTTTCAAAATAAAAATAAAATAGAAAAATAAACTTAAACACAAACGAAAGCGAAACCTTTGTATGATTTTCCAATATTTAATAATGTTCTTTTTTATTTTAAGTTTTAATTAGTTTAACAACTTAAATTAACTAAATAAGACGTCATCAACAAAATATAAGAAGAAGAAAAAAAACCATAACAGTTTATATGAATGTACTGAACCAGAAAAACTTAATTGGTTTTAATTTGCTATAAAATATAATTATTATGATTATTATTATAAAAAAAAATTATATAAAAACTTAAAAAAAATGGTAAAATGTATCAATAAAAAATAATAAAAAACAATAAGAAATGTCAGTGTTTTAATTAAAATTATGTACAAATAAATGAATTGTTAAGTCAGCCTTAAATTCGTTTATTTACGCCAATTATAACAATCTAATCTATACATTAGAGTGCTGCACAATTCAACAATATTAAAAAACTGTCACACACAAAAATTCCATGCCAATGTCATAGCTGCCAGATTTTTTTGGAGGTAATATCGTCATATTTTTGGGAAAAAATCGTCATTATCGTCAAAATAGCTTATTGAAATCGTCATAAAAACGTCAAACACTTTTTACCAATAAAGGCAAAACATATCAAAAAACTCTTAAATAAAATAATCTTAGCCATTAAACAGAGTTCTTATGTTTTTAAAAATTATATTTGGAATGTTTTTTTATAATAGAAATAGAAAGAAAAAGAAAAGTAAAGTTTTTTAAATTTAAAATGGTTACTACGTTTTTTGTTTAGAAATTTTTGGATTTTTTCTTGATTTCTAGATTTAATAAACTTCTCATTTGGTTTATTAAATTTTGAGCATAAGAATCTGGGTTTTTATTCAGAAAATTTAAAAAAGTCCACTGACGATCTGGGTAAGCACCAGTGAAATAGCTATATGCTATATGGATATGCTTTCCAATAGTAATCTGTTTGGATTACTATATAATGATAAATTTAAAAAAGGAATTATGCGTTATAAGAAATAAATAATATCAGAGTTCTTATGAATATAGAGATCATTCTTACTTTTATTTACCTAAATACTCTTTCTACTCGTTTGCAACTCTCATATTTTTTCCAACAATGCAATAAGTTTATGTTTTTATTAGGTCTAATATTTTTAATTGCCTGGGTTCAGTTTCTAGCGCTTGCCTATCACTGTCTTCAACAAAATAGGATTTTTTTATAATTTCTGAAAACCAACTTTTTTCTTTATTAATAATATTAAATAGATTAAGTTCTACTTTGAGTTTATTCAATAAATATATAAAAATTAACACAATTATAAATAACTAGCTGTTAGGTACTCAGCATAGCTGCCAGGTTTTTAAAAGTAATATCGTCATATTTTTGGGAAAAAATCGTCATTATCGTCAAAATAGCGTATTGAAAACGTCATAAAAACGTCAAACTAAAAAACTAATAACTCTTGCAAAAAAAAAACCGACTTCAAAACAGATAGAAGGGCACCAATTCTAAACTAAAAGTGTAAGAAGTTATCTGTAAGAATTATATTTAAACCAAATAAAAGATACGCCAAAATTAGAGGGAAAAAAATAAAGACTATTTGAATTTTAAGCCTCTCCCTATTACTGTTCAAAGATAGGGGCACACAGATCAAATAACATCACCTATTCGCACACCCTTTAATTTACAATGTTAAATAAAAGACCTGTTGTTATAGAGGACTTGGCCACAAAGATTCTTTGTAAATTTTGTTGTACCAATGTTTATTAGAGAATAAAAAAAGAATAATGAAAAATACAATGCGAGCAACGCTCATTTAAAAGTACAAAGCTTACTATACTAAACGAACATAAAGTTAAAGAGTAATGCGAAAAATGTGCAGAGTTGTATTTTAGGGAAATACTCCAACACGCCCTCTCAAATCTGCATATCTTTCGATATAAAATTATATATATATACTGACAAACAATTCATTTCAATCCTAAACATTCTACAAATTTTACATGCTTTGCTTTAGATAAATTCTTAGTAAATATATCTGATGTCATACTATTTGTTGAGATATAACGAATTTCAATCTGGTTGGATCTTACGACTTCCCGTACATGTTGATACTTAACATCTATGTGTTTACATCTTCCATGTAGAACAGGATTCTTTGCTAAATGTTGAGCTCCAAGATTGTCGCCATAAATTATCATTGGACTGTCATCAGGATAACATTTTATTTCAGTTAATAGTCGCTTTAAATATACTGCTTCTTTCGCAGCTGTTGACAAAGCCACAAACTCAGCTTCTGTGCTACTGAGTGCTATGTTCGACTGTTTCTTACTTTCCCAGCTGAATGCGCAACCTGCTAGGAAGAATGAAAAACCAGTATACGATTTTCTATCCTCTGAGCAACTGGCCCAATCTGCATCGACAAAACCTTCTGGAAGCTTACCAGTTTTGGAATATTGTAATTTCAAATCTTTTGTGGCAGACAAGTAACGTAGTACATGTTTCACAGCTTGTTCATGTTCACTATGCGGATCCTGATTCCTCTGAGCAAGTTTACAAACGGAATGCAGAATATCCGGTCTAGTACTTATTGCCAAATACATTAATGTTCCAACTATGGATTGGTACCAATTTTGATCTATTTGCTCACAATCATCATTCTTACAGGAAATTTGAAAACCTGGGTCAAGTGGAGTAGAGGCTGGTCTACAGTTCTCCATTTGATATTGCCGTAGGAGATTAGTAATATACTGTTTGTGACCTACACTAATCTTACCAGTTCCTCCATTACGATCAATTTCCATACCAAGGAAATGCTTGACTGGTCCGTTATCTACCAACTTGAATCTTCTAGAAATCAATCCTTTTATTGCATTTACGTCTTTAATATCCGAACAGGCAACCAGTATGTCATCGACATACACCGCAATTAGGTTGAATTTACCATCTTGGTGCATGCTGTATAAGCAGGGTTCACTTTCGCAAGGCTTAAAACCAATATCGCGGATTGCACGATCTAATGTCGTATTCCAGGCTCGACCAGACTGTTTAAGTCCATAGATAGCCTTTTTCAAACGTAAAACTTGATTTGGGTTATTTTCATCCACAAATCCGTCAGGTTGTCTCATATAAATCTCCTCATTCAATTCACTATTCAGATATGCAGTTGAAACATCAACGTGATGTAAGTAAAGTTCCTTTTCAGCGGCTAATGCAAACATCATACGTATGGTCGAATAACGAACGACTGGTGAAAACGTCTCACTGTAGTTAACACCGAACTCCTGACTACACCCCTTAGCAACTAGGCGAGCCTTAAAACGTTCAATATTGCCCATTTCATCCTTCTTAAGGTTGAATACCCATTTACTACCAATCGCTTTTTTACCATTGGGTAGATCAACTAATGACCACGTTTCGTTTTGTTGCAGGGCAGAATATTCAATTTTCATTGCATTTTTCCACTTACCAGACTGTTCGCCACTAATTGCATCCTTGAATGATTGTGGTATAGGAATATCACCATTGCCATCTGCAAAGTGAAGTATGTTGTAAACCTTTTTAGGGCGGCCAACTTTACATGAACGAATCAGTTTTGGTCTACCACGACTTCTGACTTTACTACCACTGGGCTGTGGATCATCATCTTCACTTTGAGTACTTTGTGTAACATCACCTTCGGGTTCAAAACCATGAAAACCATATTCAGAGCTAGATTCATACTGTGCATCATCATCACTTTGAAATTCGGTTGAAATTTCCTCATTGGAGTTTAATTCGTTATCCTCAGTATTGGAATCGTCGTTTGTAAAACCGTTAAAATCTACGGCATCTGTTGAATCTGTATTCTGAAAAATATTCTCGCAGAATATGACGTCTCTTTTTTCAACAACTCGCTTTAGCTCATCATCATACAATCTATACGCTTTTGCAGTTAAGGAATAACCAACGAATATATATTCCTTGCCCTTTGCTGAGAATTTTCTCGATTGGGTCTTATCGAGTGCCACTGCAGGTGAACCAAAAATGCGAAAATGACCAACATTTGGTTTCCTACCGCACCAGATCTCATATGGAGTCTTGTCCTTCAAAACCTTTGTAATGGATCGATTTCTAATATAAACGGCTGTATGGACAGCTTCAGACCACAATGCATCATCAACACCTGCATAAACCATCATACTACGTGCCATCTCCACTATTGTTCTATTGGCTCGCTCAGCGATACCATTCTGCTGCGGAGTGTATGGAACAGTCAACTGCCTTTGTATGCCATTATCTTCTAAACATTTGTTAAATTGAGTATTAACATACTCTCCGCCGTTGTCACTTCTAATGGCCTTTATTTTACGTTCATGCTGATTTTCTACCATAGCCTTGAATAGTTTGAACTTTTCAAAAACCTCACTTTTATTTCTCATAAAATACACAAATATTCTTCGTGAGTGGTCATCAATAAATGTAACGAAGTAACGTGAACCTCCAATTGATGGTGTGTTCATTGGTCCACAGACGTCCGTATGGATTAAATCCAGTATATTATCAGCTCTTTTTTGACTAGCAGACGAAAACGGTTGCGAAGTGATTTTAGATTTCATACATGTCTTACAAGCAATGTCCTTTGGCACTGTTTTCATTTCAAGACCGTTCACAGCATTTTTGCATACCAAATCGCCCAACCCTCTATAATTGAGGTGTCCGTACCGGTTGTGCCAACGTACAGCATCAATATTTGATAAACAAAAATTCAAGTGGGGTTGTTCTGAAAATATAAACAAATTTAATTTTTTCTTTGCTGTTAAAATAACTTCACCCTCTTCATCTTCAATATTCGCTGTGTCATCTTTAAAATTTACGGTAAAACCATTTTCTGTTGCCTTGACCACTGACATAAAATTTCCAACCATTGCAGGTACATAGAGGACGTCGCGTAAAATAATTTCATCATGTTCTGTCTTGATTTTTACGTCTCCTTTACCTTCAGCTTCAATGAATTTGTCGCACGCTAACATGATTTTCTCTTTCCTTTCAACGAATGTTGAAAATAATTCACGTTTACAACACATATGTGCTGTAGCGCCGCTGTCAACGCACCAAGAATTGCGATCAAAACTATTTTTGTTGCTGGCTGCAAGCATAGCGAACGAACGATGCTGCTCTTTCTTTTCCCCTTCATTTTTTGTCGCACTCTTACAATTTTTTGCGAAATGGCCACGCTTACCGCAGTTGTAGCATTTGAATTTATGGCCGTTACCATTGTTGTTGTTGTTGTTATCGTTGACTTTTTTTATTTCTACTGTTGGCTGCATGATTGTTGTAACCTTTGTTGTTGTTGTTGCCTTTATATGCCCGTGCCACAAAAGCCTGTTGATGTACGACAGCATCTTCACCATTTTTATTTTGTTGTGTTCTACGATTATCTTCTTCAATTAATTTTAACTTGAGTACGTTGAGGGTGGGTAAATTGTCTCGAGTTTCCATTGCTATGACAAAATTTTCGAACTCCTTAGGAAGACTCGACAACAAAATTATTACCAATAACTCATCACCCAACACAATTTCAACTTCAGCCAGTTTGTCCGACGTTTCAGTAAAGGAATTAAGGTATTCCGTCATAGTTGTTGTATCAGACATTCGAAGACTAAGTAGTTTCTTATAAAGACTTACTTTACGTAGAGGACCACTTGGTTTATACAGTGGCTCACAGTCAAAGTGAGCCAGCATACATTTTCGAAAGAAATTATTAATATATAGTATAAAGAAAATATGATTGGAAAAAATATTAAGGATTTTTATTAGTTAATTACTAAACTTTAAGAACGTAACATTTATTTCAGATAGGTACATAAGTAATATAAAAAAAACAACAAAAACTTAAAAGATAAGGAAATGTACATCACACTAAAAGTGAGCCACCAAGGGTAAATGTCTTTAATTTTTAATATTAATATTTTGTTGGACCACCTTTCGCTGAAATAACAGCCTGCAGACGCTTAGGAATCGATTCCAGTAAGTTTTGGGTGTATACGGCAGGAATTGCGCTCCACTCTGATTGAAGAGCCTCGATGAGGTCTTTTTGTGACGAAATGGCATGTTTTCGTATATTTTGGTCCAGAAGTGCCCATAAATTTTCAATAATATTTAAATCAGGAGATTGTGGTGGAACTTCAAGAACATGTGGACAATTATAAAGTAACCATTCTCTCGCAATATACGACTTATGTTTGGGATCGTTGTCTTGGTAAAAATAAAACTTGTCTTCGATCCCCAATTTCTCAACACTCGGCTTGACATTTTGCTTTAAAATGTCTAGATACACAAATTTATTCATGATTCCCGAAATGTGTTGCAAATTTCCGGTGCCACTTCCTGCCATGCACCCCCAAACCATAACGGAGCCACCTCCATGCTTCATACTTGGGATAAGGTTTTTCTGTTGAAGCTCTGAGTTCTTCTGTCGCCATACCATCTGCTTTCCGTCGGAGCCAAATAAGTTAAATTTACTTTCGTCTGTAAATAGAACCTAACCAAGCATTTTTATTAGATATTTGCACTAATTTATAACCGCATACCCTTTGCCAAAAACTCATATCTTTTTTAATATACTGACGAGCAAACTCTAGGCGTTTTTTACGGTTTGTTTTGCTGATAAATGGCTTCTTTCTTGCTACTCTGCCATTATAACCGTGTTTTCTTAAAACTCTTCTTACTGTTTCAGGGTGAACTTGGATATCCAACTGAGTTTTGACCATTTCTGTCAGTTTTGGAGCGCTTAGCCGAGGATTTTTTTTAATTTCTCTTACTATAAAAACTTCATTTCTTTCTGAAAATGCTTTTCTGGTACTTTTTTTCACTTTGTTTTCTATTCTACCTTCTCTCGTAAAACGGTGAATAATATGTTGCACAGTTCCACGGCTCTTATTCACAAAATTAGCAATATCTCTTTGAGATTTACCTTCCTTGTACAGCTCAATTACTCTTTCTCTAATTTCAACACTGGTTTGTCGTCCCATCTTCACTGTTTGATTTTTTGTACTCAAATGATGCATTAAAAATAAGATCGACGCAAAAAAATTTTATGAAAATAATATTTACCGTTATTTTACTAAGAACAAAATACAGTGGCTCATTTTGAGTGTGGCGTGAAGTTAACAACATATTTTGGTTTTTTCGTTGCTTTTATCTTTAATATCGAAAAATGGGGGGGAAAATGCAATTAAATAGAGCTGCACTTATGGATTAACAAATTGAATAAGAAATAAATGGTGGGAAGATGGTATTTTAAAAATTATTTCAAAAAACATTAGTTAAAAAATGCTGGCTCACTTTGACTGTGAGCCACTGTATATACTGGCAAGTTTTTCCCATGCCTCTAAGGATTTCTTACAGCTTTTCACATAATTTAATTGCGATGACTTCACTGATAACGTAATTGCCGCAAGGGCTTTTTGATCCTTTTGCACCCATTTAGCTGCTTCTGCGGCTTCTGCTGGTTGAAGCGTCATTCCACTTACAATGGACCACAATTCGGAGTGCACCAAAATGCATCTCATCTGCACAGACCATGTGTCGTAATTGTCGGCATCTAATTTGTCTATTTGGTACATTGACGAACTCATCATTTTATTTGATTTATATTTTATTATTCGCGACACACGCTAAAATTACTTCATTTAAAGAAACTTCTCTAGATTATTCTATTTTTCCCTCTGGGCCCATAACCTGTTGTACCAATGTTTATTAGAGAATAAAAAAAGAATAATGAAAAATACAATGCGAGCAACGCTCATTTAAAAGTACAAAGCTTACTATACTAAACGAACATAAAGTTAAAGAGTAATGCGAAAAATGTGCAGAGTTGTATTTTAGGGAAATACTCCAACAAATTTCAGCTGTCTGTCTCTAACAGTTAAAAAGTTTGGCCACATACATAGAATTACATTAACTATTGGGACACCCTTTTAGTTCCAAATTCAAATTTTATACGTTTTGCTATAGCTGACTTAGCACTACAGGTTCTATGTAAATTTCAGCGGTCTGTGTACAACTGTTCAAAAGTATGGCCATATACATCAAATTAAATGAACTATTGGAGCACCCTTTAATTTAAAATTTTGAATATTTATATATTTTATTATAACGGTTATAGTAATTGACATTCTGTCAAATTTTCAAGGTTTAGTCTATAAGGATTCAAAAGATAGACCCAAATAGGTCATATTATGTCACCTATGGGGACACCCTTTAAATTTTAAATTTATTTTTTTATTAATTTCTTGTTGGGAGCTATAGCGACACGCAATTTTTTTAAATTTTAATTTGGTGCCTTTACGGTTCTTAATACACGTAAAAAACATGTATGTTGTATGGGGACACCCTTTAATTTTTAATATAATGAACTGTTTTTAAAATGGGACCAACCTAAAAGCATAACCTTTCAAATAAAGAAAAAAAATTTAAAATCGGTTCAGAAATGACTGAGTTCTGTGGTTACATGCTTAAAAAAAGCAACATTCAGACGAATAGATAACCTCCTTTATTTTTTGAAGTCGGTTAATAAAACATATTCTATTAAAGGCTAAACATAGCAAAATAAACTGTTAAATCAACAAATCTTACAGCGTTATTATAAATACAGAGATCAAACACTTTAATTAGAATTCACAACACATTTTTCAATACTTCACATTTTTCAATACATTTAAAATAAAAAAATATAATCCTCTACTTTAGTTTGTTTAACTTTATAATATGTAATATTATTTCCAAAGACAACTTTTAATAGATTTTTATAATGACTAATTTCTTCTTTACTAATTTGGCGAAGAATGCTGTAAAATAAGAATTTTTGTATAAATTCAAAACCGGAAACAAAAGGCTAGAATCCATCGTTTGCATCTCAAACCCAATACGTATATGTTTTTAGCGTGATAGGTATCTTTTAGATATAATAATTTTAATCGCCTGAACTTAGTTTCTAGTTCTTATCTTTCAATTACTTCAACAAAATAGAAAACGTCTTTTGTAACTTCAGAAAAGTAACTCTTTTATAATATCTGAGCACAAAGCTCTAAATAAAAATTAACACAAATTTAAATAATATCGAATTTTTCTTTTGCATCTATTTGTAAATACTTCTGACAATACGTCTCTGGTATATTCCTATATAAATGTCTTCATAATCTAAAAAATATGTTTTTGATTTTATAATCATTTAAATAAAAGTCTTCAATTCTAAGCAAACTAGTTTTTAAAAATTTGTTCATTACAATTTTCAACAATTTTTAGCATTTCATTATAAATTTTTCTCTACCCTCGCTTTGAAACATTTTATTTATGCTGTTAATAATTCCTTGAATATATTTTAGAAAACTTAGATACATTTTATTTATTGAATTTAAATTACTTGAAATAAACTTATCTGTGTCATTTTTATCAATGTTTGCAGCAAATAAAAAAATATCTTTATTGGTTCCTACATCTCTAAAATTCTAATAACAACAGCTTTAAGGGATAACCAACGCGTTTTAATTTTAATAGACTTAATTAAAATAATGTCAAATTGGTTGCCCCTCTTCGGACAATTTATCAAATAATTATGTCAAAGTTTCTATGGATTATGGAAATTTTAGAGAAGCGTAACAACACAACGCCAACTAATTATTAACAAGTTATTATTAATAAGTTATTGTTAATAATAAAATGTGTCTGGCAACGTCGCTCTAACAGTACAAATAAATGATGCAAACTTCAATGATTTAAAATCGTAAAAATTAGGGTATAAATCGTCCCATCGTCATGATGTCATTTTTAGGACCCAAAATCGCCAAAGTGACGATAAATCGTCAAATCTGGTAGCTATGGTACTCAGACTTTATATAATTCTACAAGAACAGTGACTATCAATTGAGCAATCATTTGAGTGTCACTGATGAGAAATTTTTTCTCATAGCGTAGAGCAGAGCTACCATCACGTTATTAAGGGCATGGTACAAAAATGAGACAAGCATTTGAGTACGTGTGATTTTGCATCTCTCTCGAACTTATTAACTCTTTGGACTACTGATCTCACTCTACTCACTCACTCTACTGATTTTTACTAATCAACTATGCTGTAAAAATTAATCAACGATGACTACTCATACTAGATAAATAAACCCCTCACAGCTGACTAAGCAAAATTGTGCAGAAACAGATTCAATATTTTTATATTTATTAAAATACATTTTAAAATTAGTTTATAAATAGTTATTTAATATAGATTTTAAATATTTAAATATTTTTATTCGCTCCATAATGACTGCGTTCTACTGCCATTCGTAGGCTTTTTTGAAATTCAATCGCTCCCTGCTACTGTAAAGCATCTGAAATATGAAGAAATATATGTATAAGTTATAAAATATTTTAAGTGGACCAAAGTATGTATATACCTCGAGGATGATTATCAAATCACATAACGTCACCTAAAATGCAAAAGGCCGTAACTACTCAAAAATTCAAAATTTACTTGTTGATTGATTAGACGAAAAACAAAAGGCCGTAACTGCAACGTCAACTAAACCAAAAAGCCGTAACTGCACTTTTCCAAAAAAAAAAATCAAAACAAAGTTGGCTTTGATTATCTTTCAATGTGTGTTATGTTTGTTTTCTAAGTTTGAATCTAAAATGTGGATATTAAATTTTAAGTAGTCTTTAATTTATAACGTTTATTCCTTCTCCTGTAAAAAACTAAAAAGTGTAGTTACGGCCTTTTGCATTTTAGGTGACGATAAGCTTCCCGGAAGCATATTTTTCTCATCTACCTTCCTCATTGTACTTCTCCAGCAGATCTTCAGAGCAGATTGCGGGGATGTCAGCAGTATTCCCCGACGTTGATTTTAGCTTATGCAAATATGTATGTAGTCTGTGAAGAATAAAATAATAAAGTAAAAAATTTGAATTAGTTACTATTGCTTGAGTGAAATTTGCTGTCCTTAATTTCAGCTCTACATCTTGCGCTGCCAGAAGGGTCTTCAAGGAAAGAATGCTGGCGACTCCATGTTAACACATTTTATATTTTCAATAACTTTTTTATGCACCAAACTACTTTTTACATTTATTTTCTTTTCATATTTTATATTTATTTTAATATTTTAAAAACACGAGGATATATTTTACAATTTACGACTCAATTTACAGTGGCAGAGTTGTATTTTACAAAAAAATTCAACTCTGCTACACTCATTCATTTTTTTATTTTTGTGTAAGCATGAGTTTTCATTGTTCATGTGTTAGTTTCAATCATCCATTTCTTGTAGGGAAAATTCTAAAATTAAAAAAAGGTGATGTCAAGTTTGCAGTACCTTTAGATCGGTAAATTTACGTACTTCCACTAATGTTATGTTATTATGTAATTGTCTTATAGAGAAAATCTGAATACTAATAAATATAAAAGAATTTAACGCACGCATTTTTACAATGTGTCTAGATAAATAGTTTTCATATTTTTATTTTGATTTATTTTCAATAACCTAGCCTCTTGGCTATAATCGGTTACAATATTCTGCTTATACAGTGGCACAGAAAACTATACATACCTCCCTATTTATTTCAATTCTAAGAAATATAAGCAAGATGTAGAAATTTATTTTTAACCAAATAAACTGCCATTAGGAACAATTAATAATAGTGGATAAAAGTATCAAGGTTCAATTCATTTATTACAAAAATCAGCCAATAATCATTTTTAACGCACAGAAAAGTATACATACTATATATGTATACGAAAATGATTTAATGCCTGTATTAAATATTTCCAAAGTTCCAATTAATATTTTATGGGTACACAAATATGCGTTTAACCGCCTCCAGCCTATTTTTAATGAAAAATTCCAAAACTTATACTAAAATGTGATTCCATTCTTCAGTTAGTGATTTCTTTAGATTATGCTTATTTTTTATAATTTTTTTTTAATCCTGCGATCTAGTTCTTCTCATAAGTGCTCAATGGGATTTAAATTAGGTGACTGAGGTGAATAATGCAGTTGGTAAGGTACATAATATATAAGATATTCTTTTACAATGCCTTCATTGTGCTTAGTAGCGCTGTCTTGCCGAAAATACCAGCCAGTATTTAGTCTCAATTTGTTTATCCATTTCTAATCAATACAAAATTGCTGACACCACTAGCTGATATGCAAACCCAGTGCATGATATTATCACCACCATGTAACACAGTTGGAAGTAAATGTTATAGTAACTGGAAGTATATTATATAGACAATAGTTCATCATTTTTTAAGCCAAACTCTCTGTCTCCTCTTAGAACCGAATTTACTTATGTCGCTTAACATAACATTAGCCCAAAAATAGTTTTATTTGTTAACGTGAGCTTTTCCAAATACTTTGTTTTATTAATATCGCTGATATAAGTATGGCTTCTTGCTGGGCATACGACTATGAGATCCATAATTTGTAAGTATACTTCGAACTGCTTCTGGGTGAATTGAAATAATATTTTTAAATTATAGTTATATTTTATATAATAATTATATTTTATATTAAAAATATAGGACGGCCACACCTGACCTTACTTTCAAAGCATTTTATTTCTTTACGGTTTTTAATTATAGTTTGTATAATAGCCTTGGAACATACAACTAACTCACCACTTTTCCGAAGAAATTTTCCACCTTCGTGGATCTTATATAATAAGCTTCCGCAACTCCAAATATATTTTTTCCTTTTTCACACATTTTGTCAATTTTATTAACTTTTTTGATAAAAATATTTATAGAAAATAAGATTAAAATAGCAACTATGAATTTCTTAAGAGCTGACAAAAGTTGGTAGCACTATTTATTTTGCATGATTGATAATATTAGCATTTCTAACCTAGCAGTATGTATACTTTTCTGTGCGTTAAAAATGATTATTTGCTGATTTTTTTAATAAATGAATTGAACCTTGATATTTTTATCCACTATTATTAATTGTTCCTAATGGCAGTTTATTTGGTTAAAAAGAAATTTCTGCATCTTGCTTATATTTCTTGGAATTAAAATAAATAGGGAGGTATGTATAGTTTTCTGTGCCACTGTATATTATTAAAAATTAACAAATATTGTAATAAAATTAAAAATTTAAACTTTATAAGTTGTTCAACCATCTTACACAAGATATATAATATAGATATTGGTCTAAATTCATTGCTACCTGCATAAACGCAATTCTTTTTTATGGGAATAATCTTTGCAACCTTCCATATTAGTGTAAAAGTAGACGTAGTTAATATTGAATTAACTAAATGTAATATATGATTTCCTATAATTGGCATTATTAATTTAATAAACTTAAGAGCATAGCAATCATATCCAACAACATTCGACCTTATCTAATTAAAATCTTCAATCGTCTCAAAAACATCCATAGCACGAAAAGAGAAACCACTACATGAAAAACTAGAAAACTCAATCAACCCATCACGATCAACATATTGATTAGAGAAAAAATCATAATTTAGAACATCAGGGTCAACATTATCCAAATCCTTAGGACCATCCGCCAATCCATTTTTATTTACCATCCGCCAATCCATTTTTATTTAAGATATACCACATCTCCTTATTGCTTCTATCATCAAAAATTGAAGCTTGAGCTCTTCTCTTAAATTTTCTAACTACCGTTTTAGCCTTGTTTCTGCATCTACAAAAAACTCTCCAATTTTCAACAGTCCTACCTCACATCAACTGGATTATAATCATAAAACTCATAATATTGTCGTGCAACTGACTGTAAAAAAAAAGAGTGACGACTTATGGCGGGATACTGGAATTGATTAGATATCTTCACCAACTCAGAAGATGAGACTAAGAAGCTATCCAGCAAGGAAGTAGAATTATATCGAACATCAAAATGAGTAGGCATGGAATTATGAACCAGAGAAAGATTTATTCCTCTACAAATACTACGAAACCTTGACCCATAATTACAATGTTATATAAAATATAAATAGCGAACAAGTAAATCAGACAACTCATCTTCAAACAAAATCAAATCACCATGAGGAAGATAAACAGTCCCAACTAAAATCTTCGGATTCACATGTATAAGTTCAACAAACAGAATCTCAACGACTCCATAACTCGTGCCCGCATATACCACCTTATGTGCAATATTTCACAAAACATAAATTGCAACACCGCCAGCACTAACACTAGGTCGTGTGATTTAGCCATGTTTCACTAACACCAAAAACGTCCAGAAAAACCAAATTTTTTACAAGTGATCACATATTTTTGTCCTTTTGCCTGTAGGACGCTTAGTTTAGTTGGAAAATGAGTTTTTAGTTTTTCATCTAAAAAAACTATTCTTTTTAATAAAAAATCCTTTTTTATGAATTTTACTAGTGATCACAGATTTTTGTCCTTTTGCCTGAAAATTAATTTTTAGATTTTAATATAAAAACCGAATTTTTTAATAAAAAAATCTAGTTTTATGAATTTTATTAGTGACTAGAGATTTTTTTCCTTTTGCCTGTGGGACGCTTAGTTTAGCCAGAAAATGAGTTTTTAGTTTTTCATATAAAAATCAATTTTTTAAAAAAAAATCCTTTTTTATGAATTTTACAAGTGATCACAGCTTTTTGTCCTTTTGCCTGTAGGACGCTTATTTTAGCTAGAATATGAGTTTTTAGTTTTTCATATAAAAAATCAATTTTTTTAATAAAAAATCCATTTTTTATGAATTTTACAAATGATCGCAGATTTTTGTCCTTTTGCCTGTAGGACGCTTAGTTTAGCCAGAAAATGAGTTTTTAGTTTTTCATATAAAAAAACTATTATTTTTAATAAAAAATCCTTTTTTATGAATATTACAAGTGATCACAGATTTTTGTCCTTTTGCCTGTAGGACGCTTAGTTTAGCCAGAAAATTAGTTTTTAGATTTTAATATAAAAAACCGAATTTTTTAATAAAAAAATCTATTTTTATGAATTTTATTAGTGAGTAGAGATTTTTGTCCTTTTGCCTGTAAGACGCTTAGTTTAGCCAGAAAATGAGTTTTTAGTTTTTCATATAAAAATCAATTTTTTCAATAAAAAATCCATTTCTATGAATTTTACAAGTGATCACAGATTTTTGTCCTTTTGCCTGTAGGACGCTTATTTTAGCCAGAAAATCAGTTTTTAGTTTTAAAAAAAAAAACTATTATTCTTAATAAAAAATCCTTTTTTATGAATTTTACAAGTGATCACAGAATTTTGTCCCTTTGCCTGTAGGACGCTTATTTTAGTTTTTAGAATTTTACAAGTGATCACAGATTTTTGTCCTTTTGCCTGTAGGACGCTTAGTTTAGCCAAAAAATTAGTTTTTAGATTTTAATATAAAAAACCGAATTTTTTAATAAAAAAATCTATTTTTATGAATTTTATTAGTGAGTAGAGATTTTTGTCCTTTTGCCTGTAGGACGCTTAGTTTAGCCAGAAAATGAGTTTTTAGTTTTTCATATAAAAAAACTATTTTTTTAATAAAAAATCCATTTTTTATGAATTTTACAAGTGATCACAGATTTTTGTCCTTTTGCCTGTACGACGCTTAGTTTAGCCAGAAAATTAGTTTTTAGATTTTAATATAAAAAACCGAATTTTTTAATAAAAAAATCTATTTTTATGAATTTTATTAGTGAGTAGAGATTTTTGTCCTTTTGCCTGTAAGACGCTTAGTTTAGCCAGAAAATGAGTTTTTAGTTTTTCATATAAAAATCAATTTTTTCAATAAAAAATCCATTTCTATGAATTTTACAAGTGATCACAGATTTTTGTCCTTTTGCCTGTAGGACGCTTATTTTAGCCAGAAAATCAGTTTTTAGTTTTAAAAAAAAAAACTATTCTTCTTAATAAAAAATCCTTTTTTATGAATTTTACAAGTGATCACAGAATTTTGTCCCTTTGCCTGTAGGACGCTTATTTTAGCCAGAAAATGAGTTTTTAGTTTTTCATATAAATGAATTTTACTAGTGATCACAGATTTTTGTCCTTTTGCCTAAAGGACGCTTAGTTTAGCCAGAAAATGAGTTTTTAGTTTTTAGAATTTTACAAGTGATCACAGATTTTTGTCCTTTTGCCTGTAGGACGCTTAGTTTAGCCAGAAAATGAGTTTTTAGTTTTTCATATAAAAGTCATTTTTTTTTTTAATAAAAAATCCATTTTTTATGAATTTTACAAGTGATCACAGATTTTTGTACTTTTGCCTGTAGGACGCTTAGTTTAGCCAGAAAATTAGCTTTTAGATTTTAATATAAAAAACCGAATTTTTTAATAAAAAAATCTATTTTTATGAATTTTATTAGTGAGTAGAGATTTTTGTCCTTTTGCCTGTAGGCCGCTTAGTTTAGCCAGAAAATGAGTTTTTAGTTTTTCATATAAAAAAACTATTTTTTAAATAAAAAATCCATTTCTATGAATTTTGCAAGTGATCACAGATTTTTGTCCTTTTGCCTGTAGGTAGCTTAGTTTAGCTAGAAAATTAGTTTGATCACAGATTTTTGTCCTTTTGCTTAAAGGACGCTTAGTTTAGCCAGAAAAATGAGTTTTTAGTTTTTCATATAAAAAAACTATTATTTTTAATAAAAAATCCATTTTTTATGAATTTTACAAGTGATCACAGATTTTTGTCCTTTTGCCTGTAGGACGCTTAGTTTAGAAAGAAAATTAGCTTTTAGATTTTAATATAAAAAACCGAATTTTTTAATAAAAAAATCTATTTTTATGAATTTTATTAGTGAGTAGAGATTTTTGTCCTTTTGCCTGTAGGACGCTTAGTTTAGCCAGAAAATGAGTTTTTAGTTTTTCATATAAAAATCAATTTTTTTTAATAAAAAATCCATTTTTTATGAATTTTACAAGTGATCACAGATTTTTGTACTTTTGCCTGTAGGACGCTTAGTTTAGCCAGAAAATTAGCTTTTAGATTTTAATATAAAAAACCGAATTTTTTAATAAAAAAATCTATTTTTATGAATTTTATTAGTGAGTAGAGATTTTTGTCCTTTTGCCTGTAGGACGCTTAGTTTAGCCAGAAAATGAGTTTTTAGTTTTTCATATAAAAATCAATTTTTTTTAATAAAAAATCCATTTTTTATGAATTTTACAAGTGATCACAGATTTTTGTACTTTTGCCTGTAGGACGCTTAGTTTAGCCAGAAAATTAGCTTTTAGATTTTAATATAAAAAACCGAATTTTTTAATAAAAAAATCTATTTTTATGAATTTTATTAGTGAGTAGAGATTTTTGTCCTTTTGCCTGTAGGACGCTTAGTTTAGCCAGAAAATGAGTTTTTAGTTTTTCATATAAAAATCAATTTTTTTTAATAAAAAATCCATTTTTTATGAATTTTACAAGTGATCACAGATTTTTGTCCTTTTGCCTGTAGGACGCTTAGTTTAGCCAGAAAATGAGTTTTTAGTTTTTCATATAAAAATCAATTTTTTTTAATAAAAAATCCATTTTTTATGAATTTTACAAGTGATCACAGAATTTTGTCCCTTTGCCTGTAGGACGCTTATTTTAGTTTTTAGAATTTTACAAGTGATCACAGATTTTTGTCCTTTTGCCTGTAGGACGCTTAGTTTAGCCAAAAAATTAGTTTTTAGATTTTAATATAAAAAACCGAATTTTTTAATAAAAAAATCTATTTTTATGAATTTTATTAGTGAGTAGAGATTTTTGTCCTTTTGCCTGTAGGACGCTTAGTTTAGCCAGAAAATGAGTTTTTAGTTTTTCATATAAAAAAACTATTTTTTTAATAAAAAATCCATTTTTTATGAATTTTACAAGTGATCACAGATTTTTGTCCTTTTGCCTGTACGACGCTTAGTTTAGCCAGAAAATTAGTTTTTAGATTTTAATATAAAAAACCGAATTTTTTAATAAAAAAATCTATTTTTATGAATTTTATTAGTGAGTAGAGATTTTTGTCCTTTTGCCTGTAAGACGCTTAGTTTAGCCAGAAAATGAGTTTTTAGTTTTTCATATAAAAATCAATTTTTTCAATAAAAAATCCATTTCTATGAATTTTACAAGTGATCACAGATTTTTGTCCTTTTGCCTGTAGGACGCTTATTTTAGCCAGAAAATCAGTTTTTAGTTTAAAAAAAAAAAACTATTCTTCTTAATAAAAAATCCTTTTTTATGAATTTTACAAGTGATCACAGAATTTTGTCCCTTTGCCTGTAGGACGCTTATTTTAGCCAGAAAATGAGTTTTTAGTTTTTCATATAAATGAATTTTACTAGTGATCACAGATTTTTGTCCTTTTGCCTAAAGGACGCTTAGTTTAGCCAGAAAATGAGTTTTTAGTTTTTAGAATTTTACAAGTGATCACAGATTTTTGTCCTTTTGCCTGTAGGACGCTTAGTTTAGCCAAAAAATTAGTTTTTAGATTTTAATATAAAAAACCGAATTTTTTAATAAAAAAAAAAATCTATTTTTATGAATTTTACAAGTGATCACAGATTTTTGTCCTTTTGCCTGTAGGACGCTTAGTTTAGCCAGAAAATGAGTTTTTAGTTTTTCATATAAAAGTCATTTTTTTTTTTAATAAAAAATCCATTTTTTATGAATTTTACAAGTGATCACAGATTTTTGTACTTTTGCCTGTAGGACGCTTAGTTTAGCCAGAAAATTAGCTTTTAGATTTTAATATAAAAAACCGAATTTTTTAATAAAAAAATCTATTTTTATGAATTTTATTAGTGAGTAGAGATTTTTGTCCTTTTGCCTGTAGGCCGCTTAGTTTAGCCAGAAAATGAGTTTTTAGTTTTTCATATAAAAAAACTATTTTTTAAATAAAAAATCCATTTCTATGAATTTTGCAAGTGATCACAGATTTTTGTCCTTTTGCCTGTAGGTAGCTTAGTTTAGCTAGAAAATTAGTTTGATCACAGATTTTTGTCCTTTTGCTTAAAGGACGCTTAGTTTAGCCAGAAAAATGAGTTTTTAGTTTTTCATATAAAAAAACTATTATTTTTAATAAAAAATCCATTTTTTATGAATTTTACAAGTGATCACAGATTTTTGTACTTTTGCCTGTAGGACGCTTAGTTTAGCCAGAAAATTAGCTTTTAGATTTTAATATAAAAAACCGAATTTTTTAATAAAAAAATCTATTTTTATGAATTTTATTAGTGAGTAGAGATTTTTGTCCTTTTGCCTGTAGGCCGCTTAGTTTAGCCAGAAAATGAGTTTTTAGTTTTTCATATAAAAAAACTATTTTTTAAATAAAAAATCCATTTCTATGAATTTTGCAAGTGATCACAGATTTTTGTCCTTTTGCCTGTAGGTAACTTAGTTTAGCTAGAAAATTAGTTTGATCACAGATTTTTGTCCTTTTGCTTAAAGGACGCTTAGTTTAGCCAGAAAAATGAGTTTTTAGTTTTTCATATAAAAAAACTATTATTTTTAATAAAAAATCCATTTTTTATGAATTTTACAAGTGATCACAGATTTTTGTACTTTTGCCTGTAGGACGCTTAGTTTAGCCAGAAAATTAGCTTTTAGATTTTAATATAAAAAACCGAATTTTTAATAAAAAAAATCTATTTTTATGAATTTTATTAGTGAGTAGAGATTTTTGTCCTTTTGCCTGTAGGACGCTTAGTTTAGCCAGAAAATGAGTTTTTAGTTTTTCATATAAAAATCAATTTTTTTTAATAAAAAATCCATTTTTTATGAATTTTACAAGTGATCACAGATTTTTGTACTTTTGCCTGTAGGACGCTTAGTTTAGCCAGAAAATTAGCTTTTAGATTTTAATATAAAAAACCGAATTTTTTAATAAAAAAATCTATTTTTATGAATTTTATTAGTGAGTAGAGATTTTTGTCCTTTTGCCTGTAGGACGCTTAGTTTAGCCAGAAAATGAGTTTTTAGTTTTTCATATAAAAATCAATTTTTTTTAATAAAAAATCCATTTTTTATGAATTTTACAAGTGATCACAGATTTTTGTACTTTTGCCTGTAGGACGCTTAGTTTAGCCAGAAAATTAGCTTTTAGATTTTAATATAAAAAACCGAATTTTTTAATAAAAAAATCTATTTTTATGAATTTTATTAGTGAGTAGAGATTTTTGTCCTTTTGCCTGTAGGACGCTTAGTTTAGCCAGAAAATGAGTTTTTAGTTTTTCATATAAAAATCAATTTTTTTTAATAAAAAATCCATTTTTTATGAATTTTACAAGTGATCACAGATTTTTGTACTTTTGCCTGTAGGACGCTTAGTTTAGCCAGAAAATTAGCTTTTAGATTTTAATATAAAAAACCGAATTTTTTAATAAAAAAATCTATTTTTATGAATTTTATTAGTGAGTAGAGATTTTTGTCCTTTTGCCTGTAGGACGCTTAGTTTAGCCAGAAAATGAGTTTTTAGTTTTTCATATAAAAATCAATTTTTTCAATAAAAAATCCTTTTTTATGAATTTTACAAGTGATCAGAGATTTTTGTCCTTTTGCCTGTAGGACGCTAAGTTTAGCCAGAAAATTAGTTTTTAGTTTTTCATATAAAAATCAATTTTTTTTAATAAAAAATCCTTTTTTATGAATTTTACAAGTGATCACAGATTTTTGTACTTTTGCCTGTAGGACGCTTAGTTTAGCCAGAAAATTAGCTTTTAGATTTTAATATAAAAAACCGAATTTTTAATAAAAAAAATCTATTTTTATGAATTTTATTAGCGACTAGAGATTTTTTTCCTCTTGCCTGTAGGACGCTTAGTTTAGCCAGAAAATGAGTTTTTAGTTTTTCATATAAAAATCAATTTTTTTAATAAAAAATAAATTTTTTATGAATTTTACAAGTGATCACAGATTTTTGTCCTTTTGCCTGTAGGATGCTTATTTTAGCTAGAAAATGAGTTTTTAGTTTTTCATATAAAAAAACTATTATTTTTAATAAAAAAAATCCATTTTTTATGAATTTTACAAGTGATCACAGATTTTTGTACTTTTGCCTGTAGGACGCTTAGTTTAGCCAGAAAATTAGCTTTTAGATTTTAATATAAAAAACCGAATTTTTTAATAAAAAAATCTATTTTTATGAATTTTATTAGTGAGTAGAGATTTTTGTCCTTTTGCCTGTAGGACGCTTAGTTTAGCCAGAAAATGAGTTTTTAGTTTTTCATATAAAAATCAATTTTTTTTAATAAAAAATCCATTTTTTATGAATTTTACAAGTGATCACAGATTTTTGTACTTTTGCCTGTAGGACGCTTAGTTTAGCCAGAAAATTAGCTTTTAGATTTTAATATAAAAAACCGAATTTTTTAATAAAAAAATCTATTTTTATGAATTTTATTAGTGAGTAGAGATTTTTGTCCTTTTGCCTGTAGGACGCTTAGTTTAGCCAGAAAATGAGTTTTTAGTTTTTCATATAAAAATCAATTTTTTCAATAAAAAATCCTTTTTTATGAATTTTACAAGTGATCAGAGATTTTTGTCCTTTTGCCTGTAGGACGCTAAGTTTAGCCAGAAAATTAGTTTTTAGTTTTTCATATAAAAATCAATTTTTTTTAATAAAAAATCCTTTTTTATGAATTTTACAAGTGATCACAGATTTTTGTACTTTTGCCTGTAGGACGCTTAGTTTAGCCAGAAAATTAGCTTTTAGATTTTAATATAAAAAACCGAATTTTTAATAAAAAAAATCTATTTTTATGAATTTTATTAGCGACTAGAGATTTTTTTCCTCTTGCCTGTAGGACGCTTAGTTTAGCCAGAAAATGAGTTTTTAGTTTTTCATATAAAAATCAATTTTTTTAATAAAAAATAAATTTTTTATGAATTTTACAAGTGATCACAGATTTTTGTCCTTTTGCCTGTAGGATGCTTATTTTAGCTAGAAAATGAGTTTTTAGTTTTTCATATAAAAAAACTATTATTTTTAATAAAAAAAATCCATTTTTTATGAATTTTACAAGTGATCACAGATTTTTGTCCTTTTGCCTGTAATACGCTT
Source organism: Phasia obesa (assembly GCA_949628195.1). Taxonomy (NCBI): domain Eukaryota; kingdom Metazoa; phylum Arthropoda; class Insecta; order Diptera; family Tachinidae; genus Phasia; species Phasia obesa. Next base: position 99,225,386 of record OX451219.1, read on the forward strand.
AGTTTAGCCAGAAAATCCTTTTTTATGAATTTTACAAGTGATCACAGATTTTTGTCCTTTTGCCTGTAATACGCTTAGTTTAGCCAGAAAATCCTTTTTTATGAATTTTACAAGTGATCACAGATTTTTGTCCTTTTGCCTGTAGGTAGCTTAGTTTAGCCAGAAAATGAGTTTTTAGTTTTTGATATAAAAATCATTTTTTTTTAATAAAAAATCCATTTCTATGAATTTTACAAGTGATCACAGATTTTTGTCCTTTTGCCTGTAATACGCTTAGTTTAGCCAGAAAAATCCTTTTTTATGAATTTTACAAGTGATCACAGATTTTTGTGCTTTTGCCTGTAGGACGCTTAGTTTAGCCAGATTTTTGTCCTTTTGCCTGTAGGACGCTTAGTTTAGCCAGAAAATGAGTTTTTAGTTTTTCATATAAAAAAACTATTTTTTTAATAAAAAATCCATTTTTTATGAATTTTACAAGTGATCACAGATTTTTGTCCTTTTGCCTGTACGACGCTTAGTTTAGCCAGAAAATTAGTTTTTAGATTTTAATATAAAAAACCGAATTTTTTAATAAAAAAATCTATTTTTATGAATTTTATTAGTGAGTAGAGATTTTTGTCCTTTTGCCTGTAAGACAAGTGATCACAGATTTTTGTACTTTTGCCTGTAGGACGCTTAGTTTAGCCAGAAAATTAGCTTTTAGATTTTAATATAAAAAACCGAATTTTTTAATAAAAAAATCTATTTTTATGAATTTTATTAGTGAGTAGAGATTTTTGTCCTTTTGCCTGTAGGCCGCTTAGTTTAGCCAGAAAATGAGTTTTTAGTTTTTCATATAAAAAAACTATTTTTTAAATAAAAAATCCATTTCTATGAATTTTGCAAGTGATCACAGATTTTTGTCCTTTTGCCTGTAGGTAACTTAGTTTAGCTAGAAAATTAGTTTGATCACAGATTTTTGTCCTTTTGCTTAAAGGACGCTTAGTTTAGCCAGAAAAATGAGTTTTTAGTTTTTCATATAAAAAAACTATTATTTTTAATAAAAAATCCATTTTTTATGAATTTTACAAGTGATCACAGATTTTTGTACTTTTGCCTGTAGGACGCTTAGTTTAGCCAGAAAATTAGCTTTTAGATTTTAATATAAAAAACCGAATTTTTAATAAAAAAAATCTATTTTTATGAATTTTATTAGTGAGTAGAGATTTTTGTCCTTTTGCCTGTAGGACGCTTAGTTTAGCCAGAAAATGAGTTTTTAGTTTTTCATATAAAAATCAATTTTTTTTAATAAAAAATCCATTTTTTATGAATTTTACAAGTGATCACAGATTTTTGTACTTTTGCCTGTAGGACGCTTAGTTTAGCCAGAAAATTAGCTTTTAGATTTTAATATAAAAAACCGAATTTTTTAATAAAAAAATCTATTTTTATGAATTTTATTAGTGAGTAGAGATTTTTGTCCTTTTGCCTGTAGGACGCTTAGTTTAGCCAGAAAATGAGTTTTTAGTTTTTCATATAAAAATCAATTTTTTTTAATAAAAAATCCATTTTTTATGAATTTTACAAGTGATCACAGATTTTTGTACTTTTGCCTGTAGGACGCTTAGTTTAGCCAGAAAATTAGCTTTTAGATTTTAATATAAAAAACCGAATTTTTTAATAAAAAAATCTATTTTTATGAATTTTATTAGTGAGTAGAGATTTTTGTCCTTTTGCCTGTAGGACGCTTAGTTTAGCCAGAAAATGAGTTTTTAGTTTTTCATATAAAAATCAATTTTTTTTAATAAAAAATCCATTTTTTATGAATTTTACAAGTGATCACAGATTTTTGTACTTTTGCCTGTAGGACGCTTAGTTTAGCCAGAAAATTAGCTTTTAGATTTTAATATAAAAAACCGAATTTTTTAATAAAAAAATCTATTTTTATGAATTTTATTAGTGAGTAGAGATTTTTGTCCTTTTGCCTGTAGGACGCTTAGTTTAGCCAGAAAATGAGTTTTTAGTTTTTCATATAAAAATCAATTTTTTCAATAAAAAATCCTTTTTTATGAATTTTACAAGTGATCAGAGATTTTTGTCCTTTTGCCTGTAGGACGCTAAGTTTAGCCAGAAAATTAGTTTTTAGTTTTTCATATAAAAATCAATTTTTTTTAATAAAAAATCCTTTTTTATGAATTTTACAAGTGATCACAGATTTTTGTACTTTTGCCTGTAGGACGCTTAGTTTAGCCAGAAAATTAGCTTTTAGATTTTAATATAAAAAACCGAATTTTTAATAAAAAAAATCTATTTTTATGAATTTTATTAGCGACTAGAGATTTTTTTCCTCTTGCCTGTAGGACGCTTAGTTTAGCCAGAAAATGAGTTTTTAGTTTTTCATATAAAAATCAATTTTTTTAATAAAAAATAAATTTTTTATGAATTTTACAAGTGATCACAGATTTTTGTCCTTTTGCCTGTAGGATGCTTATTTTAGCTAGAAAATGAGTTTTTAGTTTTTCATATAAAAAAACTATTATTTTTAATAAAAAAAATCCATTTTTTATGAATTTTACAAGTGATCACAGATTTTTGTACTTTTGCCTGTAGGACGCTTAGTTTAGCCAGAAAATTAGCTTTTAGATTTTAATATAAAAAACCGAATTTTTTAATAAAAAAATCTATTTTTATGAATTTTATTAGTGAGTAGAGATTTTTGTCCTTTTGCCTGTAGGACGCTTAGTTTAGCCAGAAAATGAGTTTTTAGTTTTTCATATAAAAATCAATTTTTTTTAATAAAAAATCCATTTTTTATGAATTTTACAAGTGATCACAGATTTTTGTACTTTTGCCTGTAGGACGCTTAGTTTAGCCAGAAAATTAGCTTTTAGATTTTAATATAAAAAACCGAATTTTTTAATAAAAAAATCTATTTTTATGAATTTTATTAGTGAGTAGAGATTTTTGTCCTTTTGCCTGTAGGACGCTTAGTTTAGCCAGAAAATGAGTTTTTAGTTTTTCATATAAAAATCAATTTTTTCAATAAAAAATCCTTTTTTATGAATTTTACAAGTGATCAGAGATTTTTGTCCTTTTGCCTGTAGGACGCTAAGTTTAGCCAGAAAATTAGTTTTTAGTTTTTCATATAAAAATCAATTTTTTTTAATAAAAAATCCTTTTTTATGAATTTTACAAGTGATCACAGATTTTTGTACTTTTGCCTGTAGGACGCTTAGTTTAGCCAGAAAATTAGCTTTTAGATTTTAATATAAAAAACCGAATTTTTAATAAAAAAAATCTATTTTTATGAATTTTATTAGCGACTAGAGATTTTTTTCCTCTTGCCTGTAGGACGCTTAGTTTAGCCAGAAAATGAGTTTTTAGTTTTTCATATAAAAATCAATTTTTTTAATAAAAAATAAATTTTTTATGAATTTTACAAGTGATCACAGATTTTTGTCCTTTTGCCTGTAGGATGCTTATTTTAGCTAGAAAATGAGTTTTTAGTTTTTCATATAAAAAAACTATTATTTTTAATAAAAAAAATCCATTTTTTATGAATTTTACAAGTGATCACAGATTTTTGTCCTTTTGCCTGTAATACGCTTAGTTTAGCCAGAAAATCCTTTTTTATGAATTTTACAAGTGATCACAGATTTTTGTCCTTTTGCCTGTAATACGCTTAGTTTAGCCAGAAAATCCTTTTTTATGAATTTTACAAGTGATCACAGATTTTTGTCCTTTTGCCTGTAGGTAGCTTAGTTTAGCCAGAAAATGAGTTTTTAGTTTTTGATATAAAAATCATTTTTTTTTAATAAAAAATCCATTTCTATGAATTTTACAAGTGATCACAGATTTTTGTCCTTTTGCCTGTAATACGCTTAGTTTAGCCAGAAAAATCCTTTTTTATGAATTTTACAAGTGATCACAGATTTTTGTGCTTTTGCCTGTAGGACGCTTAGTTTAGCCAGATTTTTGTCCTTTTGCCTGTAGGACGCTTAGTTTAGCCAGAAAATGAGTTTTTAGTTTTTCATATAAAAAAACTATTTTTTTAATAAAAAATCCATTTTTTATGAATTTTACAAGTGATCACAGATTTTTGTCCTTTTGCCTGTACGACGCTTAGTTTAGCCAGAAAATTAGTTTTTAGATTTTAATATAAAAAACCGAATTTTTTAATAAAAAAATCTATTTTTATGAATTTTATTAGTGAGTAGAGATTTTTGTCCTTTTGCCTGTAAGACGCTTAGTTTAGCCAGAAAATGAGTTTTTAGTTTTTCATATAAAAATCAATTTTTTCAATAAAAAATCCATTTCTATGAATTTTACAAGTGATCACAGATTTTTGTCCTTTTGCCTGTAGGACGCTTATTTTAGCCAGAAAATCAGTTTTTAGTTTTAAAAAAAAAAACTATTATTCTTAATAAAAAATCCTTTTTTATGAATTTTACAAGTGATCACAGAATTTTGTCCCTTTGCCTGTAGGACGCTTATTTTAGCCAGAAAATGAGTTTTTAGTTTTTCATATAAATGAATTTTACTAGTGATCACAGATTTTTGTCCTTTTGCCTAAAGGACGCTTAGTTTAGCCAGAAAATGAGTTTTTAATTTTTAGAATTTTACAAGTGATCACAGATTTTTGTCCTTTTGCCTGTAGGACGCTTAGTTTAGCCAAAAAATTAGTTTTTAGATTTTAATATAAAAAACCGAATTTTTTAATAAAAAAAAATCTATTTTTATGAATTTTACAAGTGATCACAGATTTTTGTCCTTTTGCCTGTAGGACGCTTAGTTTAGCCAGAAAATGAGTTTTTAGTTTTTCATATAAAAGTCATTTTTTTTTTTAATAAAAAATCCATTTTTTATGAATTTTACAAGTGATCACAGATTTTTGTCCTTTTGCCTGTAGGACGCTTAGTTTAGCCAGAAAATTAGCTTTTAGATTTTAATATAAAAAACCGAATTTTTTAATAAAAAAATCTATTTTTATGAATTTTATTAGTGAGTAGAGATTTTTGTCCTTTTGCCTGTAGGCCGCTTAGTTTAGCCAGAAAATGAGTTTTTAGTTTTTCATATAAAAAAACTATTTTTTAAATAAAAAATCCATTTCTATGAATTTTGCAAGTGATCACAGATTTTTGTCCTTTTGCCTGTAGGTAGCTTAGTTTAGCTAGAAAATTAGTTTGATCACAGATTTTTGTCCTTTTGCTTAAAGGACGCTTAGTTTAGCCAGAAAAATGAGTTTTTAGTTTTTCATATAAAAAAACTATTATTTTTAATAAAAAATCCATTTTTTATGAATTTTACAAGTGATCACAGATTTTTGTCCTTTTGCCTGTAGGACGCTTAGTTTAGCCAGAAAATTAGCTTTTAGATTTTAATATAAAAAACCGAATTTTTTAATAAAAAAATCTATTTTTATGAATTTTATTAGTGAGTAGAGATTTTTGTCCTTTTGCCTGTAGGACGCTTAGTTTAGCCAGAAAATGAGTTTTTAGTTTTTCATATAAAAATCAATTTTTTTTAATAAAAAATCCATTTTTTATGAATTTTACAAGTGATCACAGATTTTTGTACTTTTGCCTGTAGGACGCTTAGTTTAGCCAGAAAATTAGCTTTTAGATTTTAATATAAAAAACCGAATTTTTTAATAAAAAAATCTATTTTTATGAATTTTATTAGTGAGTAGAGATTTTTGTCCTTTTGCCTGTAGGACGCTTAGTTTAGCCAGAAAATGAGTTTTTAGTTTTTCATATAAAAATCAATTTTTTTTAATAAAAAATCCATTTTTTATGAATTTTACAAGTGATCACAGATTTTTGTACTTTTGCCTGTAGGACGCTTAGTTTAGCCAGAAAATTAGCTTTTAGATTTTAATATAAAAAACCGAATTTTTTAATAAAAAAATCTATTTTTATGAATTTTATTAGTGAGTAGAGATTTTTGTCCTTTTGCCTGTAAGACGCTTAGTTTAGCCAGAAAATGAGTTTTTAGTTTTTCATATAAAAATCAATTTTTTCAATAAAAAATCCTTTTTTATGAATTTTACAAGTGATCAGAGATTTTTGTCCTTTTGCCTGTAGGACGCTAAGTTTAGCCAGAAAATTAGTTTTTAGTTTTTCATATAAAAATCAATTTTTTTTAATAAAAAATCCTTTTTTATGAATTTTACAAGTGATCACAGATTTTTGTACTTTTGCCTGTAGGACGCTTAGTTTAGCCAGAAAATTAGCTTTTAGATTTTAATATAAAAAACCGAATTTTTAATAAAAAAAATCTATTTTTATGAATTTTATTAGCGACTAGAGATTTTTTTCCTCTTGCCTGTAGGACGCTTAGTTTAGCCAGAAAATGAGTTTTTAGTTTTTCATATAAAAATCAATTTTTTTAATAAAAAATAAATTTTTTATGAATTTTACAAGTGATCACAGATTTTTGTCCTTTTGCCTGTAGGATGCTTATTTTAGCTAGAAAATGAGTTTTTAATTTTTCATATAAAAAAACTATTATTTTTAATAAAAAAAATCCATTTTTTATGAATTTTACAAGTGATCACAGATTTTTGTCCTTTTGCCTGTAATACGCTTAGTTTAGCCAGAAAAATCCTTTTTTATGAATTTTACAAGTGATCACAGATTTTTGTCCTTTTGCCTGTAGGTAGCTTAGTTTAGCTAGAAAATTAGTTTTTAGTTTTTCATATAAAAAAATAATTTTTTCAATAAAAAATCCATTTTTATGAATTTTACTAGTGATCACAGATTTTTGTCCTTTTGCTTGTAGGACGCTTAGTTTAGCCAGAAAATGAGTTTTTAGTTTTTGATATAAAAATCATTTTTTTTTAATAAAAAATCCATTTCTATGAATTTTACAAGTGATCACAGATTTTTGTCCTTTTGCCTGTAATACGCTTAGTTTAGCCAGAAAAATCCTTTTTTATGAATTTTACAAGTGATCACAGATTTTTGTGCTTTTGCCTGTAGGACGCTTAGTTTAGCCAGAAAATGAGTTTTTAGTTTTTCATATAAAAAAACTATTATTTGTAATAAAAAATCCTTTTTTATGAATTTTACAAGTGATCACAGATTTTTGTCCTTTTGCCTGTAGGACGCTTAGTTTAGCCAGAAAATGAGTTTTTAGTTTTTCATATAAAAATCAATTTTTTCAATAAAAAATCCTTTTTTATGAATTTTACAAGTGATCACAGATTTTTGTCCTTTTGCCTGTAGGACGCTTAGTATAGCCAGAAAATGAGTTTTTAGTTTTTCATATAAAAAACCGAATTTTTAATAAAAAAAATCTATTTTTACGATTTTTATTAGTGAGTAGAGATTTTTGTCCTTTTGCCTGTAGGACGCTTAGTTTAGCCAGAAAATGAGTTTTTAGTTTTTCATATAAAAAAATAATTTGTTCAATAAAAAATCCATTTTTATGAATTTTACTAGTGATCACAGATTTTTGTCCTTTTGCCTGTAGGACGCTTAGTTTAGCCAGAAAATGAGTTTTTAGTTTTTCATATAAAAAAATAATTTTTTCAATAAAAAATCCATTTTTATGAATTTTACTAGTGATCACAGATTTTTGTCCTTTTGCCTGTAGGACGTTTAGTTTAGCCAGAAAATGAGTTTTTAGTTTTTCATATAAAAAAACAATTTTTTAAATAAAAAATCCATTTCTATGAATTTTACAAGTGATCACAGATTTTTGTCCTTTTGCCTGTAATACGCTTAGTTTAGCCAGAAAAATCCTTTTTTATGAATTTTACAAGTGATCACAGATTTTTGTCCTTTTGCCTGTAGGACGCTTAGTTTAGCCAGAAAATGAGTTTTTAGTTTTTCATATAAAAATCAATTTTTTTTAATAAAAAATCCTTTTTTATGAATTTTACAAGTGATCACAGATTTTTGTCCTTTTGCTTGTAGGACGCTTATTTTAGCTAGAAAATGAGTTTTTAGTTTTTCATATAAAAAAACTATTATTTTTAATAAAAAATCCTTTTTTATGAATTTTACAAGTGATCACAGATTTTTGTCCTTTTGCCTGTAGGACGCTTATTTTAGCCAGAAAATGAGTTTTTAGTTTTTCATATAAAAAATCAATTTTTTTAATAAAAAATCCATTTCTATGAATTTTACAAGTGATCACAGATTTTTGTCCTTTTGCTTGTAGGACGCTTATTTTAGCTAGAAAATGAGTTTTTAGTTTTTTCTATAAAAAAACTATTATTTTTAATAAAAAATCCTTTTTTATGAATTTTACAAGTGATCACAGATTTTTGTCCTTTTGCCTGTAGGACGCTTAGTTTAGCCAGAAAATGAGTTTTTAGTTTTTCATATAAAAAAATTATTTTTTCAATAAAAATCCATTTTTATGAATTTTACTAGTGATCACAGATTTTTGTCCTTTTGCCTGTAGGACGCTTCGTTTAGCCAGAAAATGAGTTTTTAGGTTTTCATATAAAAAAACTATTATTTTTAATAAAAAATTCTTTTTTATAAATTTTACAAGTGATCACAGATTTTTGTCCTTTTGCCTGTAGGACGCTTAGTTTAGCCAGAAAATGAGTTTTTAGTTTTTCATATAAAAATCAATTTTTTTTAATAAAAAATCCATTTCTTATGAATTTTACAAGTGATCACAGATTTTTGTCCTTTTGCATGTAGGACGCTTATTTTAGCTAGAAAATGAGTTTTTAGTTTTTCATATAAAAAAACAATTTTTTAAATAAAAAATCCATTTCTATGAATTTTACAAGTGATCACAGATTTTTGTCCTTTTGCCTGTAGGACGCTTATTTTAGCCAGAAAATGAGTTTTTAGTTTTTCATATAAAAAATCAATTTTTTTAATAAAAAATCCATTTTTTATGAATTTTACAAGTGATCACAGATTTTTGTCCTTTTGCCTGTAGGACGCTTAGTTTAGCCAGAAAATTAGTTTTTAGATTTTAATATAAAAAACCGAATTTTTTAATAAAACAATCTATTTTTATGAATTTTATTAGTGAGTAGAGATTTTTGTCCTTTTGCCTGTAGGACGCTTAGTTTAGCCAGAAAATGAGTTTTTAGTTTTTCATATAAAAAAATAATTTTTTCAATAAAAAATCCATTTTTATGAATTTTACTAGTGATCACAGATTTTTGTCCTTTTGCCTGTAGGACGCTTAGTTTAGCCAGAAAATGAGTTTTTAGTTTTTCATATAAAAAAATAATTTTTTCAATAAAAAATCCATTTTTATGAATTTTACTAGTGATCACAGATTTTTGTCCTTTTGCCTGTAGGACGTTTAGTTTAGCCAGAAAATGAGTTTTTAGTTTTTCATATAAAAATCAATTTTTTTTTAATAAAAAATCCATTTCTTATGAATTTTACAAGTGATCACAGATTTTTGTCCTTTTGCATGAAGGACGCTTATTTTAGCTAGAAAATGAGTTTTTAGTTTTTCATATAAAAAAACTATTTTTTAAATAAAAAATCCATTTCTATGAATTTTGCAAGTGATCACAGATTTTTGTCCTTTTGCCTGTAGGTAGCTTAGTTTAGCTAGAAAATTAGTTTGATCACAGATTTTTGTCCTTTTGCTTAAAGGACGCTTAGTTTAGCCAGAAAAATGAGTTTTTAGTTTTTCATATAAAAAAACTATTATTTTTAATAAAAAATCCATTTTTTATGAATTTTACAAGTGATCACAGATTTTTGTCCTTTTGCCTGTAGGACGCTTAGTTTAGCCAGAAAATTAGCTTTTAGATTTTAATATAAAAAACCTAATTTTTTAATAAAAAAATCTATTTTTATGAATTTTATTAGTGAGTAGAGATTTTTGTCCTTTTGCCTGTAGGACGCTTAGTTTAGCCAGAAAATGAGTTTTTAGTTTTTCATATAAAAATCAATTTTTTTTAATAAAAAATCCATTTTTTATGAATTTTACAAGTGATCACAGATTTTTGTACTTTTGCCTGTAGGACGCTTAGTTTAGCCAGAAAATTAGCTTTTAGTTTTTCATATAAAAATCAATTTTTTCAATAAAAAATCCTTTTTTATGAATTTTACAAGTGATCAGTGATTTTTGTCCTTTTGCCTGTAGGACGCTAAGTTTAGCCAGAAAATTAGCTTTTAGATTTTAATATAAAAAACCTAATTTTTTAATAAAAAAATCTATTTTTATGAATTTTATTAGTGAGTAGAGATTTTTGTCCTTTTGCCTGTAAGACGCTTAGTTTAGCCAGAAAATGAGTTTTTAGTTTTTCATATAAAAATCAATTTTTTCAATAAAAAATCCTTTTTTATGAATTTTACAAGTGATCAGTGATTTTTGTCCTTTTGCCTGTAGGACGCTAAGTTTAGCCAGAAAATTAGTTTTTAGTTTTTCATATAAAAATCAATTTTTTTTAATAAAAAATCCTTTTTTATGAATTTTACAAGTGATCACAGATTTTTGTACTTTTGCCTGTAGGACGCTTAGTTTAGCCAGAAAATTAGCTTTTAGATTTTAATATAAAAAACCGAATTTTTAATAAAAAAAATCTATTTTTATGAATTTTATTAGCGACTAGAGATTTTTTTCCTCTTGCCTGTAGGACGCTTAGTTTAGCCAGAAAATGAGTTTTTAGTTTTTCATATAAAAATCAATTTTTTTAATAAAAAATCCATTTTTTATGAATTTTACAAGTGATCACAGATTTTTGTCCTTTTGCCTGTAATACGCTTAGTTTAGCCAGAAAAATCCTTTTTTATGAATTTTACAAGTGATCACAGATTTTTGTCCTTTTGCCTGTAGGTAGCTTAGTTTAGCTAGAAAATTAGTTTTTAGTTTTTCATATAAAAAAATAATTTTTTCAATAAAAAATCCATTTTTATGAATTTTACTAGTGATCACAGATTTTTGTCCTTTTGCCTGTAGGACGCTTAGTTTAGCCAGAAAATGAGTTTTTAGTTTTTCATATAAAAATCATTTTTTTTTAATAAAAAATCCAATTCTATGAATTTTACAAGTGATCACAGATTTTTGTCCTTTTGCCTGTAATACGCTTAGTTTAGCCAGAAAAATCCTTTTTTATGAATTTTACAAGTGATCACAGATTTTTGTGCTTTTGCCTGTAGGACGCTTAGTTTAGCCAGAAAATGAGTTTTTAGTTTTTCATATAAAAAACTATTATTTGTAATAAAAAATCCTTTTTTATGAATTTTACAAGTGATCACAGATTTTTGTCCTTTTGCCTGTAGGACGCTTAGTTTAGCCAGAAAATGAGTTTTTAGTTTTTCATATAAAAATCAATTTTTTCAATAAAAAATCCTTTTTTATGAATTTTACAAGTGATCACAGATTTTTGTCCTTTTGCCTGTAGGACGCTTAGTTTAGCCAGAAAATGAGTTTTTAGTTTTTCATATAAAAAATCATTTTTTTTAATAAAAAATCCATTTTTTATGAATTTTACAAGTAACCACAGATTTTTGTCCTTTTGCCTGTAGGACGCTTAGTATAGCCAGAAAATGAGTTTTTAGTTTTTCATATAAAAAACCGAATTTTTAATAAAAAAATCTATTTTTATGATTTTTATTAGTGAGTAGAGATTTTTGTCCTTTTGCCTGTAGGACGCTTAGTTTAGCCAGAAAATGAGTTTTTAGTTTTTCATATAAAAAAATAATTTGTTCAATAAAAAATCCATTTTTATGAATTTTACTAGTGATCACAGATTTTTGTCCTTTTGCCTGTAGGACGCTTAGTTTAGCCAGAAAATGAGTTTTTAGTTTTTCATATAAAAAAATAATTTTTTCAATAAAAAATCCATTTTTATGAATTTTACTAGTGATCACAGATTTTTGTCCTTTTGCCTGTAGGACGTTTAGTTTAGCCAGAAAATGAGTTTTTAGTTTTTCATATAAAAAAACAATTTTTTAAATAAAAAATCCATTTCTATGAATTTTACAAGTGATCACAGATTTTTGTCCTTTTGCCTGTAATACGCTTAGTTTAGCCAGAAAAATCCTTTTTTATGAATTTTACAAGTGATCACAGATTTTTGTCCTTTTGCTTGTAGGACGCTTATTTTAGCTAGAAAATGAGTTTTTAGTTTTTCATATAAAAAAAAACTATTATTTTTAATAAAAAATCCTTTTTTATGAATTTTACAAGTGATCACAGATTTTTGTCCTTTTGCCTGTAGGACGCTTAGTTTAGCCAGAAAATGAGTTTTTCATATAAAAATCAATTTTTTTTAATAAAAAATCCTTTTTTATGAATTTTACAAGTGATCACAGATTTTTGTCCTTTTGCTTGTAGGACGCTTATTTTAGCTAGAAAATGAGTTTTTAGTTTTTCATATAAAAAAACTATTATTTTTAATAAAAAATCCTTTTTTATGAATTTTACAAGTGATCACAGATTTTTGTCCTTTTGCCTGTAGGACGCTTATTTTAGCCAGAAAATGAGTTTTTAGTTTTTCATATAAAAAATCAATTTTTTTAATAAAAAATCCATTTCTATGAATTTTACAAGTGATCACAGATTTTTGTCCTTTTGCTTGTAGGACGCTTATTTTAGCTAGAAAATGAGTTTTTAGTTTTTTCTATAAAAAAACTATTATTTTTAATAAAAAATCCTTTTTTATGAATTTTACAAGTGATCACAGATTTTTGTCCTTTTGCCTGTAGGACGCTTAGTTTAGCCAGAAAATGAGTTTTTAGTTTTTCATATAAAAAATTATTTTTTCAATAAAAATCCATTTTTATGAATTTTACTAGTGATCACAGATTTTTGTCCTTTTGCCTGTAGGACGCTTAGTTTAGCCAGAAAATGAGTTTTTAGGTTTTCATATAAAAAAACTATTATTTTTAATAAAAAATTCTTTTTTATGAATTTTACAAGTGATCACAGATTTTTGTCCTTTTGCTTGTAGGACGCTTAGTTTAGCCAGAAAATGAGTTTTTAGTTTTTCATATAAAAATCAATTTTTTTTAATAAAAAATCCATTTCTTATGAATTTTACAAGTGATCACAGATTTTTGTCCTTTTGCATGTAGGACGCTTATTTTAGCTAGAAAATGAGTTTTTAGTTTTTCATATAAAAAAACAATTTTTTAAATAAAAAATCCATTTCTATGAATTTTACAAGTGATCACAGATTTTTGTCCTTTTGCCTGTAGGACGCTTATTTTAGCCAGAAAATGAGTTTTTAGTTTTTCATATAAAAAATCAATTTTTTTAATAAAAAATCCATTTTTTATGAATTTTACAAGTGATCACAGATTTTTGTCCTTTTGCCTGTAGGACGTTTAGTTTAGCCAGAAAATGAGTTTTTAGTTTTTCATATAAAAATCAATTTTTTTTTAATAAAAAATCCATTTCTTATGAATTTTACAAGTGATCACAGATTTTTGTCCTTTTGCATGTAGGACGCTTATTTTAGCTAGAAAATGAGTTTTTAGTTTTTCATATAAAAAAACTATTATTTTTAATAAAAAATCCTTTTTTATGAATTTTACAAGTGATCACAGATTTTTGTCCTTTTGCCTGTAGGACGCTTAGTTTAGCCAGAAAATGAGTTTTTAGTTTTTCATATAAAAATCAATTTTTTTTAATAAAAAATCCTTTTTTATGAATTTTACAAGTGATCACAGATTTTTGTCCTTTTGCTTGTAGGACGCTTATTTTAGCTAGAAAATGAGTTTTTAGTTTTTCATATAAAAAAACTATTATTTTTAATAAAAAATCCTTTTTTATGAATTTTACAAGTGATCACAGATTTTTGTCCTTTTGCCTGTAGGACGCTTATTTTAGCCAGAAAATGAGTTTTTAGTTTTTCATATAAAAAATCAATTTTTTTAATAAAAAATGATCACAGATTTTTGTCCTTTTGCTTGTAGGACGCTTATTTTAGCTAGAAAAAGAGTTTTTAGTTTTTTCTATAAAAAAACTATTATTTTTAATAAAAAATCCTTTTTTATGAATTTTACAAGTGATCACAGATTTTTGTCCTTTTGCCTGTAGGACGCTTAGTTTAGCCAGAAAATGAGTTTTTAGTTTTTCATATAAAAAAATTATTTTTTCAATAAAAATCCAGTTTTATGAATTTTACTAGTGATCACAGATTTTTGTCCTTTTGCCTGTAGGACGCTTAGTTTAGCCAGAAAATGAGTTTTTAGGTTTTCATATAAAAAAACTATTATTTTTAATAAAAAATTCTTTTTTATGAATTTTACAAGTGATCACAGATTTTTGTCCTTTTGCCTGTAGGACGCTTATTTTAGCCAGAAAATGAGTTTTTAGTTTTTCATATAAAAAATCAATTTTTTTAATAAAAAATCCATTTTTTATGAATTTTACAAGTGATCACAGATTTTTGTCCTTTTGCCTGTAGGACGCTTAGTTTAGCCAGAAAATGAGTTTTTAGGTTTTCATATAAAAAACTATTATTTTTAATAAAAAATTCTTTTTTATGAATTTTACAAGTGATCACAGATTTTTGTCCTTTTGCTTGTAGGACGCTTATTTTAGCTAGAAAATGAGTTTTTAGTTTTTTCTGTAAAAAAACTATTATTTTTAATAAAAAATCCTTTTTTATGAATTTTACAAGTGATCACAGATTTTTGTCCTTTTGCCTGTAGGACGCTTAGTTTAGCCAGAAAATGAGTTTTTAGTTTTTCATATAAAAAATCAATTTTTTTAATAAAAAATCCATTTTTTATGAATTTTACAAGTGATCACAGATTTTTGTCCTTTTGCATGTAGGACGCTTATTTTAGCTAGAAAATGAGTTTTTAGTTTTTAATATAAAAAAACAATTTTTTAAATAAAAAATCCATTTCTATGAATTTTACAAGTGATCACAGATTTTTGTCCTTTTGCCTGTAATACGCTTAGTTTAGCCAGAAAAATCCTTTTTTATGAATTTTACAAGTGATCACAGATTTTTGTCCTTTTGCCTGTAGGTAGCTTAGTTTAGCTAGAAAATTAGTTTTTAGTTTTTCATATAAAAAAATAATTTTTTCAATAAAAAATCCATTTTTATGAATTTTACTAGTGATCACAGATTTTTGGCCTTTTGCCTGTAGGACGCTTAGTTTAGCCAGAAAATGAGTTTTTAGTTTTTCATATAAAAATCATTTTTTTTAATAAAAAATCCATTTCTATGAATTTTACAAGTGATCACAGATTTTTGTCCTTTTGTCTGTAATACGCTTAGTTTAGCCAGAAAAATCCTTTTTTATGAATTTTACAAGTGATCACAGATTTTTGTGCTTTTGCCTGTAGGACGCTTAGTTTAGCCAGAAAATGAGTTTTTAGTTTTTCACATAAAAAAATAATTTTTTCAATAACAAATCCATTTTTATGAATTTTACTAGTGATCACAGATTTTTGTCCTTTTGCCTGTAGGACGCTTAGTTTAGCCAGAAAATGAGTTTTTAGTTTTTCATATAAAAAAACTATTATTTGTAATAAAAAATCCTTTTTTATGAATTTTACAAGTGATCACAGATTTTTGTCCTTTTGCCTGTAGGACGCTTATTTTAGCCAGAAAATTAGTTTTTAGTTTTTCATATAAAAAATCAAATTTTTTAATAAAAAATCCATTTTTTATGAATTTTACAAGTGATCACAGATTTTTGTCCTTTTGCCTGTAGGACGCTTAGTTTAGCCAGAAAAATCCTTTTTTATGAATTTTACAAGTGATCACTGATTTTTGTCCTTTTGCCTGTAGGACGCTTAGTTTAGCCAGAAAATGAGTTTTTAGTTTTTCATATAAAAAAATAATTTTTTCAATAAAAAATCCATTTTTATGAATTTTACAAGTGATCACAGATTTTTGTCCTTTTGCCTGTAGGACGCTTATTTTAGCCAGAAAATGAGTTTTTAGTTTTTCATATAAAAAAATAATTTTTTCAATAAAAAATCCATTTTTATGAATTTTACAAGTGATCACAAATTTTTGTCCTTTTGCCTGTAATACGCTTAGTTTAGCCAGAAAAATCCTTTTTTATGAATTTTACAAGTGATCACAGATTTTTGTCCTTTTGCCTGTAGGACGCTTAGCTTAGCCAGAAAATGAGTTTTTAGTTTTTCATATAAAAAAAATAATTTTTTCAATAAAAAATCCATTTTTATGAATTTTACTAGTGGTCACAGATTTTTGTCCTTATGCCTGTAGGACGCTTAGTTTAGCCAGAAAATGAGTTTTTAGGTTTTCATATAAAAAAACTTTTATTTTTAATAAAAAATCCTTTTTTATGAATTTTACAAGTGATCACAGATTTTTGTCCTTTTGCCTGTAGGACGCTTATTTTAGCCAGAAAATGAGTTTTTAGTTTTTCATATAAAAAATCAATTTTTTTAATAAAAAAATCCATTTTTTATGACTTTTACAAGTGATCACAGATTTTTGTCCTTTTGTCTGTAGGACGCTTAGTTTAGCCAGAAAATTAGTTTTTAGATTTTAATATAAAAAACCGAATTTTTTAATAAAAAAATCTATTTTTAAGAATTTTATTAGTGAGTAGAGATTTTTGTCCTTTTGCCTGTAGGACGCTTAGTTTAGCCAGAAAATGAGTTTTTAGGTTTTCATATAAAAAAACTATTATTTTTAATAAAAAAATCCATTTTTTATGACTTTTACAAGTGATCACAGATTTTTGTCCTTTTGTCTGTAGGACGCTTAGTTTAGCCAGAAAATTAGTTTTTAGATTTTAATATAAAAAACCGAATTTTTTAATAAAAAAATCTATTTTTAAGAATTTTATTAGTGAGTAGAGATTTTTGTCCTTTTGCCTGTAGGACGCTTAGTTTAGCCAGAAAATGAGTTTTTAGGTTTTCATATAAAAAAAACTATTATTTTTAATAAAAAATCCTTTTTTATGAATTTTACAAGTGATCACAGATTTTTGTCCTTTTGCCTGTAGGACGCTTAGTTTAGCCAGAAAATGAGTTTTTAGTTTTTCATATAAAAATCAATTTTTTTTTATTAAAAAATCCATTTCTTATGAATTTTACAAGTGATCACAGATTTTTGTCCTTTTGCATGTAGGACGCTTATTTTAGCTAGAAAATGAGTTTTTAGTTTTTAATATAAAAAAACAATTTTTTAAATAAAAAATCCATTTCTATGAATTTTACAAGTGATCACAGATTTTTGTCCTTTTGCCTGTAATACGCACACAGATCTTTGTCCTTTTACCTGTAATACGCTTAGTTTAGCCAGAAAAATCCTTTTTTATGAATTTTACAAGTGATCACAGATTTTTGTTCTTTTGCATGTAGGACGCTTATTTTAGCTAGAAAATGAGTTTTTAGTTTTTCATATAAAAAAACTATTTTTTAAATAAAAAATCCATTCCTATGAATTTTACAAGTGATCACAGATTTTTGTCCTTTTGCCTGTAGGACGCTTAGTTTAGCCAGAAAATGAGTTTTTAGTTTTTCATATAAAAATATAATTTTTTCAATAAAAAATCCATTTTTATGAATTTTACAAGTGATCACAGATTTTTGTCCTTTTGCCTGTAATACGCTTAGTTTAGCCAGAAAAATCCTTTTTTATGAATTTTACAAGTGATCACAGATTTTTGTTCTTTTGCATGTAGGACGCTTATTTTAGCTAGAAAATGAGTTTTTAGTTTTTCATATAAAAAAAACTATTTTTTAAATAAAAAATCCATTCCTATGAATTTTACAAGTGATCACAGATTTTTGTCCTTTTGCCTGTAGGACGCTTAGTTTAGCCAGAAAATTAGTTTTTAGATTTTAATATAAAAAACCGAATTTTTTAATAAAAAAATCTATTTTTATGAATTTTACAAGGGATCACAGATTTTTGACCTTTTGCCTGTAGGACGCTTAGTTTAGCTAGAAAATGAGTTTTTAGGTTTTCATATAAAAAAACTATTATTTTTAATAAAAAAATCCTTTTTTATGAATTTTACAAGTGATCACAGATTTTTGTTCTTTTGCATGTAGGACGCTAAGTTTAGCCAGAAAATGAGTTTTTAGTTTTTCATATAAAAAAAAACTATTTTTTAAATAAAAAATCCATTCCTATGAATTTTACAAGTGTTCACAGATTTTTGTCCTTTTGCCTGTAGGACGCTTAGTTTAGCCAGAAAATTAGTTTTTAGATTTTAATATAAAAAACCGAATTTTTTAATAAAAAAATCTATTTTTATGAATTTTATTAGTGAGTAGAGATTTTTGTCCTTTTGCCTGTAGGACGCTAAGTTTAGCCAGAAAATGAGTTTTTAGTTTTTCATATAAAAAAAACTATTTTTTAAATAAAAAATCCATTCCTATGAATTTTACAAGTGATCACAGATTTTTGTCCTTTTGCCTGTAGGACGCTTAGTTTAGCCAGAAAATTAGTTTTTAGATTTTAATATAAAAAACCGAATTTTTTAATAAAAAAAATCTATTTTTATGAATTTTATTAGTGAGTAGAGATTTTTGTCCTTTTGCCTGTAGGACGCTAAGTTTAGCCAGAAAATGAGTTTTTAGTTTTTCATATAAAAAAAACTATTTTTTAAATAAAAAATCCATTCCTATGAATTTTACAAGTGATCACAGATTTTTGTCCTTTTGCCTGTAGGACGCTTAGTTTAGCCAGAAAATTAGTTTTTAGATTTTAATATAAAAAACCGAATTTTTTAATAAAAAAATCTATTTTTATGAATTTTATTAGTGAGTAGAGATTTTTGTCCTTTTGCCTGTAGGACGCTAAGTTTAGCCAGAAAATGAGTTTTTAGTTTTTCATATAAAAAAACTATTATTTTTAATAAAAAATCCTTTTTTATGAATTTTACAAGTGATCACAGATTTTTGTCCTTTTGCCTTTAATACGCTTAGTTTAGCCAGAAAATGAGTTTTTAGTTTTTCATATAAAAAAATATTTTTTTCAATAAAAAATCCATTTTTATGAATTTTACAAGTGATCACAGATCTTTGTCCTTTTGCCTGTAGGACGCTTAGTTTAGCTAGAAAATGAGTTTTTAGGTTTTCATATAAAAAAAACTATTATTTTTAATAAAAAATCCTTTTTTATGAATTTTACAAGTGATCACAGATTTTTGTTCTTTTGCATGTAGGACGCTTATTTTAGCTAGAAAATGAGTTTTTAGTTTTTCATATAAAAAAACTATTTTTTAAATAAAAAATCCATTCCTATGAATTTTACAAGTGATCACAGATTTTTGTCCTTTTGCCTGTAGGACGCTTAGTTTAGTCAGAAAATTAGTTTTTAGATTTTAATATAAAAAACCGAATTTTTTAATAAAAAAATCTATTTTTATGAATTTTATTAGTGAGTAGAGATTTTTGTCCTTTTGCCTGTAGGACGCTAAGTTTAGCCAGAAAATGAGTTTTTAGTTTTTCATATAAAAAAAACTATTTTTTAAATAAAAAATCCATTCCTATGAATTTTACAAGTGATCACAGATTTTTGTCCTTTTGCCTGTAGGACGCTTAGTTTAGCCAGAAAATTAGTTTTTAGATTTTAATATAAAAAACCGAATTTTTTAATAAAAAAATCTATTTTTATGAATTTTATTAGTGAGTAGAGATTTTTGTCCTTTTGCCTGTAGGACGCTTAGTTTAGCCAGAAAATGAGTTTTTAGTTTTTCATATAAAAAAATAATTTTTTCAATAAAAAATCCATTTTTATGAATTTTACAAGTGATCACAGATTTTTGTCCTTTTGCCTGTAATACGCTTAGTTTAGCCAGAAAAATCCTTTTTTATGAATTTTACAAGTGATCACAGATTTTTGTCCTTTTGCCTGTAGGACGCTTAGTTTAGCCAGAAAATGAGTTTTTAGTTTTTCATATAAAAATCAATTTTTTTCAATAAAAAATCCATTTTTATGAATTTTACAAGTGATCACAGATTTTTGTCCTTTTGCCTGTAGGACGCTTAGTTTAGCCAGAAAATGAGTTTTTAGTTTTTCATATAAAAAAACTATTATTTTTAATAAAAAATCCTTTTTTATGAATTTTACAAGTGATCACAGATTTTTGTCCTTTTGCCTTTAATACGCTTAGTTTAGCCAGAAAATGAGTTTTTAGTTTTTCATATAAAAAAATAATTTTTTCAATAAAAAATCCATTTTTATGAATTTTACTAGTGATCACAGATTTTTGGCCTTTTGCCTGTAGGACGCTTAGTTTAGCCAGAAAATGAGTTTTTAGTTTTTCATATAAAAATCATTTTTTTTAATAAAAAATCCATTTCTATGAATTTTACAAGTGATCACAGATTTTTGTCCTTTTGTCTGTAATACGCTTAGTTTAGCCAGAAAAATCCTTTTTTATGAATTTTACAAGTGATCACAGATTTTTGTGCTTTTGCCTGTAGGACGCTTAGTTTAGCCAGAAAATGAGTTTTTAGTTTTTCATATAAAAAAACTATTATTTTTAATAAAAAATCATTTTTTATGAATTTTACAAGTGATCAAAGATTTTTCTCCTTTTGCCTGTAGGACGCTTAGTTTAGCCAGAAAATGAGTTTTTAGTTTTTCACATAAAAAAATAATTTTTTCAATAACAAATCCATTTTTATGAATTTTACTAGTGATCACAGATTTTTGTTCTTTTGCCTGTAGGACGCTTAGTTTAGCCAGAAAATGAGTTTTTAGTTTTTCATATAAAAAAACTATTATTTGTAATAAAAAATCCTTTTTTATGAATTTTACAAGTGATCACAGATTTTTGTCCTTTTGCCTGTAGGACGCTTATTTTAGCCAGAAAATTAGTTTTTAGTTTTTCATATAAAAAATCAAATTTTTTAATAAAAAATCCATTTTTTATGAATTTTACAAGTGATCACAGATTTTTGTCCTTTTGCCTGTAGGACGCTTAGTTTAGCCAGAAAAATCCTTTTTTATGAATTTTACAAGTGATCACTGATTTTTGTCCTTTTGCCTGTAGGACGCTTAGTTTAGCCAGAAAATGAGTTTTTAGTTTTTCATATAAAAAAATAATTTTTTCAATAAAAAATCCATTTTTATGAATTTTACAAGTGATCACAGATTTTTGTCCTTTTGCCTGTAGGACGCTTATTTTAGCCAGAAAATGAGTTTTTAGTTTTTCATATAAAAAAATAATTTTTTCAATAAAAAATCCATTTTTATGAATTTTACAAGTGATCACAAATTTTTGTCCTTTTGCCTGTAATACGCTTAGTTTAGCCAGAAAAATCCTTTTTTATGAATTTTACAAGTGATCACAGATTTTTGTCCTTTTGCCTGTAGGACGCTTAGCTTAGCCAGAAAATGAGTTTTTAGTTTTTCATATAAAAAAAATAATTTTTTCAATAAAAAATCCATTTTTATGAATTTTACTAGTGGTCACAGATTTTTGTCCTTATGCCTGTAGGACGCTTAGTTTAGCCAGAAAATGAGTTTTTAGGTTTTCATATAAAAAAACTTTTATTTTTAATAAAAAATCCTTTTTTATGAATTTTACAAGTGATCACAGATTTTTGTCCTTTTGCCTGTAGGACGCTTATTTTAGCCAGAAAATGAGTTTTTAGTTTTTCATATAAAAAATCAATTTTTTTAATAAAAAAATCCATTTTTTATGACTTTTACAAGTGATCACAGATTTTTGTCCTTTTGTCTGTAGGACGCTTAGTTTAGCCAGAAAATTAGTTTTTAGATTTTAATATAAAAAACCGAATTTTTTAATAAAAAAAATCTATTTTTAAGAATTTTATTAGTGAGTAGAGATTTTTGTCCTTTTGCCTGTAGGACGCTTAGTTTAGCCAGAAAATGAGTTTTTAGGTTTTCATATAAAAAAAACTATTATTTTTAATAAAAAATCCTTTTTTATGAATTTTACAAGTGATCACAGATTTTTGTCCTTTTGCCTGTAGGACGCTTAGTTTAGCCAGAAAATGAGTTTTTAGTTTTTCATATAAAAATCAATTTTTTTTTATTAAAAAATCCATTTCTTATGAATTTTACAAGTGATCACAGATTTTTGTCCTTTTGCATGTAGGACGCTTATTTTAGCTAGAAATTGAGTTTTTAGTTTTTAATATAAAAAAACAATTTTTTAAATAAAAAATCCATTTCTATGAATTTTACAAGTGATCACAGATTTTTGTCCTTTTGCCTGTAATACGCACACAGATCTTTGTCCTTTTGCCTGTAATACGCTTAGTTTAGCCAGAAAAATCCTTTTTTATGAATTTTACAAGTGATCACAGATTTTTGTTCTTTTGCATGTAGGACGCTTATTTTAGCTAGAAAATGAGTTTTTAGTTTTTCATATAAAAAAACTATTTTTTAAATAAAAAATCCATTCCTATGAATTTTACAAGTGATCACAGATTTTTGTCCTTTTGCCTGTAGGACGCTTAGTTTAGCCAGAAAATGAGTTTTTAGTTTTTCATATAAAAATATAATTTTTTCAATAAAAAATCCATTTTTATGAATTTTACAAGTGATCACAGATTTTTGTCCTTTTGCCTGTAATACGCTTAGTTTAGCCAGAAAAATCCTTTTTTATGAATTTTACAAGTGATCACAGATTTTTGTTCTTTTGCATGTAGGACGCTTATTTTAGCTAGAAAATGAGTTTTTAGTTTTTCATATAAAAAAACTATTTTTTAAATAAAAAATCCATTCCTATGAATTTTACAAGTGATCACAGATTTTTGTCCTTTTGCCTGTAGGACGCTTAGTTTAGCCAGAAAATTAGTTTTTAGATTTTCATATAAAAAACCGAATTTTTTAATAAAAAAAATCTATTTTTATGAATTTTACAAGGGATCACAGATTTTTGACCTTTTGCCTGTAGGACGCTTAGTTTAGCTAGAAAATGAGTTTTTAGGTTTTCATATAAAAAAACTATTATTTTTAATAAAAAAATCCTTTTTTATGAATTTTACAAGTGATCACAGATTTTTGTTCTTTTGCATGTAGGACGCTTATTTTAGCTAGAAAATGAGTTTTTAGTTTTTCATATAAAAAAACTATTTTTTAAATAAAAAATCCATTCCTATGAATTTTACAAGTGATCACAGATTTTTGTCCTTTTGCCTGTAGGACGCTTAGTTTAGTCAGAAAATTAGTTTTTAGATTTTAATATAAAAAACCGAATTTTTTAATAAAAAAATCTATTTTTATGAATTTTATTAGTGAGTAGAGATTTTTGTCCTTTTGCCTGTAGGACGCTAAGTTTAGCCAGAAAATGAGTTTTTAGTTTTTCATATAAAAAAAACTATTTTTTAAATAAAAAATCCATTCCTATGAATTTTACAAGTGATCACAGATTTTTGTCCTTTTGCCTGTAGGACGCTTAGTTTAGCCAGAAAATGAGTTTTTAGTTTTTCATATAAAAATATAATTTTTTCAATAAAAAATCCATTTTTATGAATTTTACAAGTGATCACAGATTTTTGTCCTTTTGCCTGTAATACGCTTAGTTTAGCCAGAAAAATCCTTTTTTATGAATTTTACAAGTGATCACAGATTTTTGTTCTTTTGCATGTAGGACGCTTATTTTAGCTAGAAAATGAGTTTTTAGTTTTTCATATAAAAATACTATTTTTTAAATAAAAAATCCATTCCTATGAATTTTACAAGTGATCACAGATTTTTGTCCTTTTGCCTGTAGGACGCTAAGTTTAGCCAGAAAATGAGTTTTTAGGTTTTCATATAAAAAAACTATTATTTTTAATAAAAAAATCCATTTTTTATGACTTTTACAAGTGATCACAGATTTTTGTCCTTTTGTCTGTAGGACGCTTAGTTTAGCCAGAAAATTAGTTTTTAGATTTTAATATAAAAAACCGAATTTTTTAATAAAAAAATCTATTTTTAAGAATTTTATTAGTGAGTAGAGATTTTTGTCCTTTTGCCTGTAGGACGCTTAGTTTAGCCAGAAAATGAGTTTTTAGGTTTTCATATAAAAAAAACTATTATTTTTAATAAAAAATCCTTTTTTATGAATTTTACAAGTGATCACAGATTTTTGTCCTTTTGCCTGTAGGACGCTTAGTTTAGCCAGAAAATGAGTTTTTAGTTTTTCATATAAAAATCAATTTTTTTTTATTAAAAAATCCATTTCTTATGAATTTTACAAGTGATCACAGATTTTTGTCCTTTTGCATGTAGGACGCTTATTTTAGCTAGAAAATGAGTTTTTAGTTTTTAATATAAAAAAACAATTTTTTAAATAAAAAATCCATTTCTATGAATTTTACAAGTGATCACAGATTTTTGTCCTTTTGCCTGTAATACGCACACAGATCTTTGTCCTTTTACCTGTAATACGCTTAGTTTAGCCAGAAAAATCCTTTTTTATGAATTTTACAAGTGATCACAGATTTTTGTTCTTTTGCATGTAGGACGCTTATTTTAGCTAGAAAATGAGTTTTTAGTTTTTCATATAAAAAAACTATTTTTTAAATAAAAAATCCATTCCTATGAATTTTACAAGTGATCACAGATTTTTGTCCTTTTGCCTGTAGGACGCTTAGTTTAGCCAGAAAATGAGTTTTTAGTTTTTCATATAAAAATATAATTTTTTCAATAAAAAATCCATTTTTATGAATTTTACAAGTGATCACAGATTTTTGTCCTTTTGCCTGTAATACGCTTAGTTTAGCCAGAAAAATCCTTTTTTATGAATTTTACAAGTGATCACAGATTTTTGTTCTTTTGCATGTAGGACGCTTATTTTAGCTAGAAAATGAGTTTTTAGTTTTTCATATAAAAAAACTATTTTTTAAATAAAAAATCCATTCCTATGAATTTTACAAGTGATCACAGATTTTTGTCCTTTTGCCTGTAGGACGCTTAGTTTAGCCAGAAAATTAGTTTTTAAATTTTCATATAAAAAACCGAATTTTTTAATAAAAAAAATCTATTTTTATGAATTTTACAAGGGATCACAGATTTTTGACCTTTTGCCTGTAGGACGCTTAGTTTAGCTAGAAAATGAGTTTTTAGGTTTTCATATAAAAAAACTATTATTTTTAATAAAAAAATCCTTTTTTATGAATTTTACAAGTGATCACAGATTTTTGTTCTTTTGCATGTAGGACGCTTATTTTAGCTAGAAAATGAGTTTTTAGTTTTTCATATAAAAAAAACTATTTTTTAAATAAAAAATCCATTCCTATGAATTTTACAAGTGATCACAGATTTTTGTCCTTTTGCCTGTAGGACGCTTAGTTTAGCCAGAAAATTAGTTTTTAGATTTTAATATAAAAAACCGAATTTTTTAATAAAAAAATCTATTTTTATGAATTTTACAAGGGATCACAGATTTTTGACCTTTTGCCTGTAGGACGCTTAGTTTAGCTAGAAAATGAGTTTTTAGGTTTTCATATAAAAAAACTATTATTTTTAATAAAAAAATCCTTTTTTATGAATTTTACAAGTGATCACAGATTTTTGTTCTTTTGCATGTAGGACGCTAAGTTTAGCCAGAAAATGAGTTTTTAGTTTTTCATATAAAAAAAAACTATTTTTTAAATAAAAAATCCATTCCTATGAATTTTACAAGTGTTCACAGATTTTTGTCCTTTTGCCTGTAGGACGCTTAGTTTAGCCAGAAAATTAGTTTTTAGATTTTAATATAAAAAACCGAATTTTTTAATAAAAAAATCTATTTTTATGAATTTTATTAGTGAGTAGAGATTTTTGTCCTTTTGCCTGTAGGACGCTAAGTTTAGCCAGAAAATGAGTTTTTAGTTTTTCATATAAAAAAAACTATTTTTTAAATAAAAAATCCATTCCTATGAATTTTACAAGTGATCACAGATTTTTGTCCTTTTGCCTGTAGGACGCTTAGTTTAGTCAGAAAATTAGTTTTTAGATTTTAATATAAAAAACCGAATTTTTTAATAAAAAAATCTATTTTTATGAATTTTATTAGTGAGTAGAGATTTTTGTCCTTTTGCCTGTAGGACGCTAAGTTTAGCCAGAAAATGAGTTTTTAGTTTTTCATATAAAAAAAACTATTTTTTAAATAAAAAATCCATTCCTATGAATTTTACAAGTGATCACAGATTTTTGTCCTTTTGCCTGTAGGACGCTTAGTTTAGCCAGAAAATTAGTTTTTAGATTTTAATATAAAAAACCGAATTTTTTAATAAAAAAATCTATTTTTATGAATTTTATTAGTGAGTAGAGATTTTTGTCCTTTTGCCTGTAGGACGCTTAGTTTAGCCAGAAAATGAGTTTTTAGTTTTTCATATAAAAAAATAATTTTTTCAATAAAAAATCCATTTTTATGAATTTTACAAGTGATCACAGATTTTTGTCCTTTTGCCTGTAATACGCTTAGTTTAGCCAGAAAAATCCTTTTTTATGAATTTTACAAGTGATCACAGATTTTTGTCCTTTTGCCTGTAGGACGCTTAGTTTAGCCAGAAAATGAGTTTTTAGTTTTTCATATAAAAATCAATTTTTTTCAATAAAAAATCCATTTTTATGAATTTTACAAGTGATCACAGATTTTTGTCCTTTTGCCTGTAGGACGCTTAGTTTAGCCAGAAAATGAGTTTTTAGTTTTTCATATAAAAAAA
The DNA here is from genome assembly GCA_949628195.1 of Phasia obesa. Classification (NCBI taxonomy): domain Eukaryota; kingdom Metazoa; phylum Arthropoda; class Insecta; order Diptera; family Tachinidae; genus Phasia; species Phasia obesa. The sequence continues at coordinate 99,251,876 of OX451219.1, forward strand.
CTATTATTTTTAATAAAAAATCCTTTTTTATGAATTTTACAAGTGATCACAGATTTTTGTCCTTTTGCCTTTAATACGCTTAGTTTAGCCAGAAAATGAGTTTTTAGTTTTTCATATAAAAATAAATTTTTTTTTAAAAAAAATCCTTTTTTATGAATTTTACAAGTGATCACAGATTTTTGTCCTTTTGCTTGTAGGACGCTTATTTTAACTAGAAAATGAGTTTTTAGTTTTTCATATAAAAAAATAATTTTTTCAATAAAAAATCCATTTTTATGAATTTTACTAGTGATCACAGATTTTTGTCCTTTTGCTTGTAATACGCTTAGTTTAGCCAGAAAATGAGTTTTTAGTTTTTCATATAGAAATCAATTTTTTTTAATAAAAAATCCTTTTTTATGAATTTTACAAGTGATCACAGATTTTTGTCCTTTTGCCTGTAGGACGCTTATTTTAGCCAGAAAATGAGTTTTTAGTTTTTCATATAAAAAATCAATTTTTTTAATAAAAAATCCATTTTTTATGAATTTTACAAGTGATCACAGATTTTTGTCCTTTTGCCTGTAGGACGCTTAGTTTAGCCAGAAAATTAGTTTTTGTTTTTCATATAAAAAATCAATTTTTTTAATAAAAAATCCATTTTTATGAATTTTACAAGTGATCACAGATTTTTGTCCTTTTGCCTGTAGGACGCTTAGTTTAGCCAGAAAATTAGTTTTTAGATTTTAATATAAAAAACCGAATTTTTTAATAAAAAATCCATTTTTTATGAATTTTACAAGTGATCACAGATTTTTGTCCGTTTGCCTGTAGGACGCTTAGTTTAGCCAGAAAATGAGTTTTTAGTTTTTCATATAAAAATCAATTTTTTTTTATTAAAAAATCCATTTCTTATGAATTTTACAAGTGATCACAGATTTTTGTCCTTTTGCATGTAGGACGCTTATTTTAGCTAGAAAATGAGTTTTTAGTTTTTAATATAAAAAAACAATTTTTTAAATAAAAAATCCATTTCTATGAATTTTACAAGTGATCACAGATTTTTGTCCTTTTGCCTGTAATACGCTTAGTTTAGCCAGAAAAATCCTTTTTTATGAATTTTACAAGTGATCACAGATTTTTGTCCTTTTGCCTGTAGGTAGCTTAGTTTAGCTCGAAAATTAGTTTTTAGTTTTTCATATAAAAAAATAATTTTTTCAATAAAAAATCCATTTTTATGAATTTTACTAGTGATCACAGATTTTTGTCCTTTTGCCTGTAGGACGCTTAGTTTAGCCAGAAAATGAGTTTTTGTTTTTCATATAAAAAATCAATTTTTTTAATAAAAAATCCATTTTTTATGAATTTTACAAGTGATCACAGATTTTTGTCCTTTTGTCTGTAGGACGCTTAGTTTAGCCAGAAAATTAGTTTTTAGATTTTAATATAAAAAACCGAATTTTTTAATAAAAAATCCATTTTTTATGAATTTTACAAGTGATCACAGATTTTTGTCCGTTTGCCTGTAGGACGCTTAGTTTAGCCAGAAAATGAGTTTTTAGTTTTTCATATAAAAATCAATTTTTTTTAATAAAAAATCCTTTTTTATGAATTTTACAAGTGATCACAGATTTTTGTCCTTTTGCCTGTAGGACGCTTAGTTTAGCCAGAAAATTAGTTTTTAGATTTTAATATAAAAAACCGAATTTTTTAATAAAAAAATCTATTTTTATGAATTTTATTAGTGAGTAGAGATTTTTGTCCTTTTGCCTGTAGGACGCTTAGTTTAGCCAGAAAATGAGTTTTTAGTTTTTCATATAAATAAAAACTATTTTTTAAATAAAAAATCCATTCCTATGAATTTTACAAGTGATCACAGATTTTTGTCCTTTTGCCTGTAGGACGCTTAGTTTAGCCAGAAAATTAGTTTTTAGATTTTAATATAAAAAACCGAATTTTTTAATAAAAAGATCTATTTTTATGAATTTTATTAGTGAGTAGAGATTTTTGTCCTTTTGCCTGTAGGACGCTTAGTTTAGCCAGAAAATGAGTTTTTAGTTTTTCATATAAAAAAATAATTTTTTCAATAAAAAATCCATTCCTATGAATTTTACAAGTGATCACAGATTTTTGTCCTTTTGCCTGTAGGACGCTTAGTTTAGCCAGAAAATTAGTTTTTAGATTTTAATATAAAAAACCGAATTTTTTAATAAAAAAATCTATTTTTATGAATTTTATTAGTGAGTAGAGATTTTTGTCCTTTTGCCTGTAATACGCTTAGTTTAGCCAGAAAAATCCTTTTTTATGAATTTTACAAGTGATCACAGATTTTTGTCCTTTTGCCTGTAGGACGCTTAGTTTAGCCAGAAAATGAGTTTTTAGTTTTTCATATAAAAAAACTATTATTTTTAATAAAAAATCCTTTTTTATGAATTTTACAAGTGATCACAGATTTTTGTCCTTTTGCCTGTAGGACGCTTAGTTTAGCCAGAAAATGAGATTTTAGTTTTTCATATAAAAATCAATTTTTTTTTAAAAAAAATCCTTTTTTATGAATTTTACAAGTGATCACAGATTTTTGTCCTTTTGCTTGTAGGACGCTTATTTTAACTAAAAAATGAGTTTTTAGTTTTTCATATAAAAAACTATTATTTTTAATAAAAATCCTTTTTTATGAATTTTACAAGTGATCACAGATTTTTGTCCTTTTGCCTGTAGGACGCTTAGTTTAGCCAGAAAATGAGTTTTTAGTTTTTCATATAAAAATCAATTTTTTTCAATAAAAAATCCATTTTTATGAATTTTACAAGTGATCACAGATTTTTGTCCTTTTGCCTGTAGGACGCTTAGTTTAGCCAGAAAATGAGTTTTTAGTTTTTCATATAAAAAAACTATTATTTTTAATAAAAAATCCTTTTTTATGAATTTTACAAGTGATCACAGATTTTTGTCCTTTTGCCTTTAATACGCTTAGTTTAGCCAGAAAATGAGTTTTTAGTTTTTCATATAAAAATCAATTTTTTTTAAAAAAAATCCTTTTTTATGAATTTTACAAGTGATCACAGATTTTTGTCCTTTTGCTTGTAGGACGCTTATTTTAACTAGAAAATGAGTTTTTAGTTTTTCATATAAAAAAATAATTTTTTCAATAAAAAATCCTTTTTTATGAATTTTACAAGTGATCACAGATTTTTGTCCTTTTGCCTGTAGGACGCTTATTTTAACTAGAAAATGAGTTTTTAGTTTTTCATATAAAAAACTATTATTTTTAATAAAAATCCTTTTTTATGAATTTTACAAGTGATCACAGATTTTTGTCCTTTTGCCTGTAGGACGCTTAGTTTAGCCAGAAAATGAGTTTTTAGTTTTTCATATAAAAATCAATTTTTTTCAATAAAAAATCCATTTTTATGAATTTTACAAGTGATCACAGATTTTTGTCCTTTTGCCTGTAGGACGCTTAGTTTAGCCAGAAAATGAGTTTTTAGTTTTTCATATAAAAAAATAATTTTTTCAATAAAAAATCCATTTTTATGAATTTTACTAGTGATCACAGATTTTTGTCCTTTTGCCTGTAATACGCTTAGTTTAGCCAGAAAATGAGTTTTTAGTTTTTCATATAAAAAATCAATTTTTTTAATAAAAAATCCATTTTTTATGAATTTTACAAGTGATCACAGATTTTTGTCCTTTTGCCTGTAGGACGCTTAGTTTAGCCAGAAAATTAGTTTTTAGATTTTAATATAAAAAACCGAATTTTTTAATAAAAAATCCATTTTTTATGAATTTTACAAGTGATCACAGATTTTTGTCCGTTTGCCTGTAGGACGCTTAGTTTAGCCAGAAAATGAGTTTTTAGTTTTTCATATAAAAATCAATTTTTTTTAATAAAAAATCCTTTTTTATGAATTTTACAAGTGATCACAGATTTTTGTCCTTTTGCCTGTAGGACGCTTAGTTTAGCCAGAAAATTAGTTTTTAGATTTTAATATAAAAAACCGAATTTTTTAATAAAAAAATCTATTTTTATGAATTTTATTAGTGAGTAGAGATTTTTGTCCTTTTGCCTGTAGGACGCTTAGTTTAGCCAGAAAATGAGTTTTTAGGTTTTCATATAAAAAAACTATTATTTTTAATAAAAAATCCTTTTTTATGAATTTTACAAGTGATCACAGATTTTTGTCCTTTTGCCTGTAGGACGCTTAGTTTAGCCAGAAAATGAGTTTTTAGTTTTTCATATAAAAAAATTATTTTTTCAATAAAAAATCCATTTTTATGAATTTTACTAGTGATCATAGATTTTTGTCCTTTTGCCTGTAGGACGCTTAGTTTAGCCAGAAAATTAGTTTTTAGGTTTTCATATAAAAAAACTATTATTTTTAATAAAAAATCCTTTTTTATGAATTTTACAAGTGATTACAGATTTTTGTCCTTTTGCCTGTAGGACGCTTATTTTAGCCAGAAAATGAGTTTTTAGTTTTTCATATAAAAAATCAATTTTTTATGAATTTTACAAGTGATCACAGATTTTTGTCCTTTTGCCTGTAATACGCTTAGTTTAGCCAGAAAATGAGTTTTTAGGTTTTCATATAAAAATCAATTTTTTTTAATAAAAAATCCTTTTTTATGAATTTTACAAGTGATCACAGATTTTTGTCCTTTTGCCTGTAGGACGCTTAGTTTAGCCAGAAAATGAGTTTTTAGTTTTTCATATAAAAATCAATTTTTTTTAATAAAAAATCCTTTTTTGTGAATTTTACAAGTGATCACAGATTTTTGTCCTTTTGCATGTTGGACGCTTATTTTAGCTAGAAAATGAGTTTTTAGTTTTTCATATAAAAAAACTATTTTTTAAATAAAAAATCCATTCCTATGAATTTTACAAGTGATCACAGATTTTTGTCCTTTTGCCTGTAGGACACTTAGTTTAGTCAGAAAATTAGTTTTTAGATTTTAATATAAAAAACCGAATTTTTTAATAAAAAAATCTATTTTTATGAATTTTATTAGTGAGTAGAGATTTTTGTCCTTTTGCCTGTAGGACGCTAAGTTTAGCCAGAAAATGAGTTTTTAGGTTTTCATATAAAAAACTATTATTTTTAATAAAAAATCCTTTTTTGTGAATTTTACAAGTGATCACAGATTTTTGTCCTTTTGCATGTAGGACGCTTATTTTAGCTAGAAAATGAGTTTTTAGTTTTTCATATAAAAAAACTATTTTTTAAATAAAAAATCCATTTCTATGAATTTTACAAGTGATCACAGATTTTTGTCCTTTTGCCTGTAATACGCTTAGTTTAGCCAGAAAATGACTTTTTAGTTTTTATAAAAAAAAATATTATTTCTAATAAAAAATCCTTTTTTATGAATTTTACAAGTGATCACAGATTTTTGTCCTTTTGCCTGTAGGACGCTTAGTTTAGCCAGAAAATGAGTTTTTAGGTTTTCATATAAAAAAACTATTATTTTTAATAAAAAATCCTTTTTTATGAATTTTACAAGTGATCACAGATTTTTGTCCTTTTGCCTGTAGGACGCTTATTTTAGCCAGAAAATGAGTTTTTAGTTTTTCATATAAAAAATCAATTTTTTTATGAATTTTACAAGTGATCACAGATTTTTGTCCTTTTGCCTGTAATACGCTTAGTTTAGCCAGGTAAATCCTTTTTTATGAATTTTACAAGTGATCACAGATTTTTGTCCTTTTGCCTGTAATACGCTTAGTTTAGCCAGAAAATGACTTTTTAGTTTTTATAAAAAAAATATTATTTCTAATAAAAAATCCTTTTTTATGAATTTTACAAGTGATCACAGATTTTTGTCCTTTTGCCTGTAGGACGCTTATTTTAGCTAGAAAATGAGTTTTTAGTTTTTCATATAAAAAAACTATTTTTTAAATAAAAAATCCATTTCTATGAATTTTACAAGTGATCACAGATTTTTGTCCTTTTGCCTGTAATACGCTTAGTTTAGCCAGAAAATGACTTTTTAGTTTTTATAAAAAAAAATATTATTTCTAATAAAAAATCCTTTTTTATGAATTTTGCAAGTGATCACAGATCTTTGTCCTTTTGCCTGTAGGACGCTTAGTTTAGTCAGAAAATTAGTTTTTAGATTTTAATATAAAAAACCGAATTTTTTAATAAAAAAATCTATTTTTATGAATTTTATTAGTGAGTAGAGATTTTTGTCCTTTTGCCTGTAGGACGCTAAGTTTAGCCAGAAAATGAGTTTTTAGTTTTTCATATAAAAAAAACTATTTTTTAAATAAAAAATCCATTCCTATGAATTTTACAAGTGATCACAGATTTTTGTCCTTTTGCCTGTAGGACGCTTAGTTTAGCCAGAAAATTAGTTTTTAGATTTTAATATAAAAAACCGAATTTTTTAATAAAAAAATCTATTTTTATGAATTTTATTAGTGAGTATAGATTTTTGTCCTTTTGCCTGTAGGACGCTTAGTTTAGCCAGAAAATGAGTTTTTAGTTTTTCATATAAAAAAATAATTTTTTCAATAAAAAATCCATTTTTATGAATTTTACAAGTGATCACAGATTTTTGTCCTTTTGCCTGTAGGACGCTTAGTTTAGCTAGAAAATGAGTTTTTAGGTTTTCATATAAAAAAAACTATTATTTTTAATAAAAAATCCTTTTTTGTGAATTTTACAAGTGATCACAGATTTTTGTCCTTTTGCATGTAGGACGCTTATTTTAGCTAGAAAATGAGTTTTTAGTTTTTCATATAAAAAAACTATTTTTTAAATAAAAAATCCATTTCTATGAATTTTACAAGTGATCACAGATTTTTGTCCTTTTGCCTGTAATACGCTTAGTTTAGCCAGAAAAATCCTTTTTTATGAATTTTACAAGTGATCACAGATTTTTGTCCTTTTGCCTGTAGGACGCTTAGTTTAGCCAGAAAATGAGTTTTTAGTTTTTCATATAAAAAAACTATTATTTTTAATAAAAAATCCTTTTTTATGAATTTTACAAGTGATCACAGATTTTTGTCCTTTTGCTTGTAGGACGCTTATTTTAACTAGAAAATGAGTTTTTAGTTTTTCATATAAAAAACTATTATTTTTAATAAAAATCCTTTTTTATGAATTTTACAAGTGATCACAGATTTTTGTCCTTTTGCCTGTAGGACGCTTAGTTTAGCCAGAAAATGAGTTTTTAGTTTTTCATATAAAAATCAATTTTTTTCAATAAAAAATCCATTTTTATGAATTTTACAAGTGATCACAGATTTTTGTCCTTTTGCCTGTAGGACGCTTAGTTTAGCCAGAAAATGAGTTTTTAGTTTTTCATATAAAAAAACTATTATTTTTAATAAAAAATCCTTTTTTATGAATTTACAAGTGATCACAGATTTTTGTCCTTTTGCCTTTAATACGCTTAGTTTAGCCAGAAAATGAGTTTTTAGTTTTTCATATAAAAATCAATTTTTTTTAAAAAAAAATCCTTTTTTATGAATTTTACAAGTGATCACAGATTTTTGTCCTTTTGCTTGTAGGACGCTTATTTTAACTAGAAAATGAGTTTTTAGTTTTTCATATAAAAAAATAATTTTTTCAATAAAAAATCCATTTTTATGAATTTTACTAGTGATCACAGATTTTTGTCCTTTTGCTTGTAATACGCTTAGTTTAGCCAGAAAATGAGTTTTTAGTTTTTCATATAGAAATCAATTTTTTTTAATAAAAAATCCTTTTTTATGAATTTTACAAGTGATCACAGATTTTTGTCCTTTTGCCTGTAGGACGCTTATTTTAGCCAGAAAATGAGTTTTTAGTTTTTCATATAAAAAATCAATTTTTTTAATAAAAAATCCATTTTTTATGAATTTTACAAGTGATCACAGATTTTTGTCCTTTTGCCTGTAGGACGCTTAGTTTATCCAGAAAATTAGTTTTTAGATTTTAATAGAAAAAACCTAATTTTTTAATAAAAAATCCATTTTTTATGAATTTTACAAGTGATCACAGATTTTTGTCCGTTTGCCTGTAGGACGCTTAGTTTAGCCAGAAAATGAGTTTTTAGTTTTTCATATAAAAAAATAATTTTTTCAATAAAAAATCCATTTTTATGAATTTTACTAGTGATCACAGATTTTTGTCCTTTTGCCTGTAATACGCTTAGTTTGGCCAGAAAATGAGTTTTTGTTTTTCATATAAAAAATCAATTTTTTTAATAAAAAATCCATTTTTTATGAATTTTACAAGTGATCACAGATTTTTGGCCTTTTGCCTGTAGGACGCTTAGTTTAGCCAGAAAATTAGTTTTTAGATTTTAATATAAAAAACCGAATTTTTTAATAAAAAATCCATTTTTTATGAATTTTACAAGTGATCACAGATTTTTGTCCGTTTGCCTGTAGGACGCTTAGTTTAGCCAGAAAATGAGTTTTTAGTTTTTCATATAAAAATCAATTTTTTTTTAATAAAAAATCCTTTTTTATGAATTTTACAAGTGATCACAGATTTTTGTCCTTTTGCCTGTAGGACGCTTAGTTTAGCCAGAAAATTAGTTTTTAGATTTTAATATAAAAAACCGAATTTTTTAATAAAAAAATCTATTTTTATGAATTTTATTAGTGAGTAGAGATTTTTGTCCTTTTGCCTGTAGGACGCTTAGTTTAGCCAGAAAATGAGTTTTTAGTTTTTCATATAAAAAAAAACTATTTTTTAAATAAAAAATCCATTCCTATGAATTTTACAAGTGATCACAGATTTTTGTCCTTTTGCCTGTAGGACGCTTAGTTTAGCCAGAAAATTAGTTTTTAGATTTTAATATAAAAAACCGAATTTTTTAATAAAAAAATCTATTTTTATGAATTTTATTAGTGAGTAGAGATTTTTGTCCTTTTGCCTGTAGGACGCTTAGTTTAGCCAGAAAATGAGTTTTTAGTTTTTCATATAAAAATCAATTTTTTTTTATTAAAAAATCCATTTCTTATGAATTTTACAAGTGATCACAGATTTTTGTCCTTTTGCATGTAGGACGCTTATTTTAGCTAGAAAATGAGTTTTTAGTTTTTAATATAAAAAAACAATTTTTTTAAATAAAAAATCCATTTCTATGAATTTTACAAGTGATCACAGATTTTTGTCCTTTTGCCTGTAATACGCTTAGTTTAGCCAGAAAAATCCTTTTTTATGAATTTTACAAGTGATCACAGATTTTTGTCCTTTTGCCTGTAGGACGCTTAGTTTAGCCAGAAAATGAGTTTTTAGTTTTTCATATAAAAAAATAATTTTTTCAATAAAAAATCCATTTTTATGAATTTTACTAGTGATCACAGATTTTTGTCTTTTGCCTGTAGGACGCTTACTTTAGCCAGAAAATGAGTTTTTGTTTTTCATATAAAAAATCAATTTTTTAAATAAAAAATCCATTTCTATGAATTTTACAAGTGATCACAGATTTTTGTCCTTTTGCCTGTAATACGCTTAGTTTAGCCAGAAAAATCCTTTTTTATGAATTTTACAAGTGATCACAGATTTTTGTCCTTTTGCCTGTAGGACGCTTAGTTTAGCCAGAAAATGAGTTTTTAGTTTTTCATATAAAAAAACTATTATTTTTAATAAAAAATCCTTTTTTATGAATTTTACAAGTGATCACAGATTTTTGTCCTTTTGCCTGTAGGACGCTTAGTTTAGCCAGAAAATGAGTTTTTAGTTTTTCATATAAAAATCAATTTTTTTTATTAAAAAATCCATTTCTTATGAATTTTACAAGTGATCACAGATTTTTGTCCTTTTGCATGTAGGACGCTTATTTTAGCTAGAAAATGAGTTTTTAGTTTTTAATATAAAAAAACAATTTTTTAAATAAAAAATCCATTTCTATGAATTTTACAAGTGATCACAGATTTTTGTCCTTTTGCCTGTAATACGCTTAGTTTAGCCAGAAAATTAGTTTTTAGATTTTAATATAAAAAACCGAATTTTTTAATAAAAAAATCTATTTTTATGAATTTTATTAGTGAGTAGAGATTTTTGTCCTTTTGCCTGTAGGACGCTTAGTTTAGCCAGAAAATTAGTTTTTAGATTTTAATATAAAAAACCGAATTTTTTAATAAAAAAATCTATTTTTATGAATTTTATTAGTGAGTAGAGATTTTTGTCCTTTTGCCTGTAGGACGCTTAGTTTAGCCAGAAAATGAGTTTTTAGTTTTTCATATAAAAAAAAACTATTTTTTAAATAAAAAATCCATTCCTATGAATTTTACAAGTGATCACAGATTTTTGTCCTTTTGCCTGTAGGACGCTTAGTTTAGCCAGAAAATTAGTTTTTAGATTTTAATATAAAAAACCGAATTTTTTAATAAAAAAATCTATTTTTATGAATTTTATTAGTGAGTAGAGATTTTTGTCCTTTTGCCTGTAGGACGCTTAGTTTAGCCAGAAAATGAGTTTTTAGTTTTTCATATAAAAATCAATTTTTTTTTATTAAAAAATCCATTTCTTATGAATTTTACAAGTGATCACAGATTTTTGTCCTTTTGCATGTAGGACGCTTATTTTAGCTAGAAAATGAGTTTTTAGTTTTTAATATAAAAAAACAATTTTTTTAAATAAAAAATCCATTTCTATGAATTTTACAAGTGATCACAGATTTTTGTCCTTTTGCCTGTAATACGCTTAGTTTAGCCAGAAAAATCCTTTTTTATGAATTTTACAAGTGATCACAGATTTTTGTCCTTTTGCCTGTAGGACGCTTAGTTTAGCCAGAAAATGAGTTTTTAGTTTTTCATATAAAAAAATAATTTTTTCAATAAAAAATCCATTTTTATGAATTTTACTAGTGATCACAGATTTTTGTCTTTTGCCTGTAGGACGCTTACTTTAGCCAGAAAATGAGTTTTTGTTTTTCATATAAAAAATCAATTTTTTAAATAAAAAATCCATTTCTATGAATTTTACAAGTGATCACAGATTTTTGTCCTTTTGCCTGTAATACGCTTAGTTTAGCCAGAAAAATCCTTTTTTATGAATTTTACAAGTGATCACAGATTTTTGTCCTTTTGCCTGTAGGACGCTTAGTTTAGCCAGAAAATGAGTTTTTAGTTTTTCATATAAAAAAACTATTATTTTTAATAAAAAATCCTTTTTTATGAATTTTACAAGTGATCACAGATTTTTGTCCTTTTGCCTGTAGGACGCTTAGTTTAGCCAGAAAATGAGTTTTTAGTTTTTCATATAAAAATCAATTTTTTTTATTAAAAAATCCATTTCTTATGAATTTTACAAGTGATCACAGATTTTTGTCCTTTTGCATGTAGGACGCTTATTTTAGCTAGAAAATGAGTTTTTAGTTTTTAATATAAAAAAACAATTTTTTAAATAAAAAATCCATTTCTATGAATTTTACAAGTGATCACAGATTTTTGTCCTTTTGCCTGTAATACGCTTAGTTTAGCCAGAAAAATCCTTTTTTATGAATTTTACAAGTGATCACAGATTTTTGTCCTTTTGCCTGTAGGTAGCTTAGTTTAGCCAGAAAATTAGTTTTTAGATTTTAATATAAAAAACCGAATTTTTTAATAAAAAATCCATTTTTTATGAATTTTACAAGTGATCACAGATTTTTGTCCGTTTGCCTGTAGGACGCTTAGTTTAGCCAGAAAATGAGTTTTTAGTTTTTCATATAAAAATCAATTTTTTTTTAATAAAAAATCCTTTTTTATGAATTTTACAAGTGATCACAGATTTTTGTCCTTTTGCCTGTAGGACGCTTAGTTTAGCCAGAAAATTAGTTTTTAGATTTTAATATAAAAAACCGAATTTTTTAATAAAAAAATCTATTTTTATGAATTTTATTAGTGAGTAGAGATTTTTGTCCTTTTGCCTGTAGGACGCTTAGTTTAGCCAGAAAATGAGTTTTTAGTTTTTCATATAAAAAAAAACTATTTTTTAAATAAAAAATCCATTCCTATGAATTTTACAAGTGATCACAGATTTTTGTCCTTTTGCCTGTAGGACGCTTAGTTTAGCCAGAAAATTAGTTTTTAGATTTTAATATAAAAAACCGAATTTTTTAATAAAAAAATCTATTTTTATGAATTTTATTAGTGAGTAGAGATTTTTGTCCTTTTGCCTGTAGGACGCTTAGTTTAGCCAGAAAATGAGTTTTTAGTTTTTCATATAAAAAAATAATTTTTTCAATAAAAAATCCATTTTTATGAATTTTACAAGTGATCACAGATTTTTGTCCTTTTGCCTGTAATACGCTTAGTTTAGCCAGAAAAATCCTTTTTTATGAATTTTACAAGTGATCACAGATTTTTGTCCTTTTGCCTGTAGGACGCTTAGTTTAGCCAGAAAATGAGTTTTTAGTTTTTCATATAAAAAAACTATTATTTTTAATAAAAAATAATTTTTTATGAATTTTACAAGTGATCACAGATTTTTGTCCTTTTGCCTGTAGGACGCTTAGTTTAGCCAGAAAATGAGTTTTTAGTTTTTCATATAAAAATCAATTTTTTTTAAAAAAAAATCCTTTTTTATGAATTTTACAAGTGATCACAGATTTTTGTCCTTTTGCTTGTAGGACGCTTATTTTAACTAGAAAATGAGTTTTTAGTTTTTCATATAAAAAACTATTATTTTCAATAAAAAATCCATTTTTATGAATTTTACAAGTGATCACAGATTTTTGTCCTTTTGCCTGTAGGACGCTTAGTTTAGCCAGAAAATGATTTTTTAGTTTTTCATATAAAAAAACTATTATTTTTAATAAAAAATCCTTTTTTATGAATTTTACAAGTGATCACAGATTTTTGTCCTTTTGCCTGTAGGACGCTTAGTTTAGCCAGAAAATGAGTTTTTAGTTTTTCATATAAAAATCAATTTTTTTTTAAAAAAATCCTTTTTTATGAATTTTACAAGTGATCACAGATTTTTGTCCTTTTGCTTGTAGGACGCTTATTTTAACTAGAAAATGAGTTTTTAGTTTTTCATATAAAAAAATAATTTTTTCAATAAAAAATCCATTTTTATGAATTTTACTAGTGATCAGAGATTTTTGTCCTTTTGCTTGTAATACGCTTAGTTTAGCCTGAAAATGAGTTTTTAGTTTTTCATATAGAAATCAATTTTTTTTAATAAAAAATCCTTTTTTATGAATTTTACAAGTGATCACAGATTTTTGTCCTTTTGCCTGTAGGACGCTTATTTTAGCCAGAAAATGAGTTTTTAGTTTTTCATATAAAAAATCAATTTTTTTAATAAAAAATCCATTTTTTATGAATTTTACAAGTGATCACAGATTTTTGTCCTTTTGTCTGTAGGACGCTTAGTTTAGCCAGAAAATTAGTTTTTAGATTTTAATATAAAAAACCGAATTTTTTAATAAAAAATCCATTTTTTATGAATTTTACAAGTGATCACAGATTTTTGTCCGTTTGCCTGTAGGACGCTTAGTTTAGCCAGAAAATGAGTTTTTAGTTTTTCATATAAAAATCAATTTTTTTTTAATAAAAAATCCTTTTTTATGAATTTTACAAGTGATCACAGATTTTTGTCCTTTTGCCTGTAGGACGCTTAGTTTAGCCAGAAAATTAGTTTTTAGATTTTAATATAAAAAACCGAATTTTTTAATAAAAAAATCTATTTTTATGAATTTTATTAGTGAGTAGAGATTTTTGTCCTTTTGCCTGTAGGACGCTTAGTTTAGCCAGAAAATGAGTTTTTAGTTTTTCATATAAAAAAAAACTATTTTTTAAATAAAAAATCCATTCCTATGAATTTTACAAGTGATCACAGATTTTTGTCCTTTTGCCTGTAGGACGCTTAGTTTAGCCAGAAAATTAGTTTTTAGATTTTAATATAAAAAACCGAATTTTTTAATAAAAAAATCTATTTTTATGAATTTTATTAGTGAGTAGAGATTTTTGTCCTTTTGCCTGTAGGACGCTTAGTTTAGCCAGAAAATGAGTTTTTAGTTTTTCATATAAAAAAATAATTTTTTCAATAAAAAATCCATTTTTATGAATTTTACAAGTGATCACAGATTTTTGTCCTTTTGCCTGTAATACGCTTAGTTTAGCCAGAAAAATCCTTTTTTATGAATTTTACAAGTGATCACAGATTTTTGTCCTTTTGCCTGTAGGACGCTTAGTTTAGCCAGAAAATGAGTTTTTAGTTTTTCATATAAAAAAACTATTATTTTTAATAAAAAATAATTTTTTATGAATTTTACAAGTGATCACAGATTTTTGTCCTTTTGCCTGTAGGACGCTTAGTTTAGCCAGAAAATGAGTTTTTAGTTTTTCATATAAAAATCAATTTTTTTTAAAAAAAAATCCTTTTTTATGAATTTTACAAGTGATCACAGATTTTTGTCCTTTTGCTTGTAGGACGCTTATTTTAACTAGAAAATGAGTTTTTAGTTTTTCATATAAAAAAATAATTTTTTCAATAAAAAATCCATTTTTATGAATTTTACTAGTGATCAGAGATTTTTGTCCTTTTGCTTGTAATACGCTTAGTTTAGCCTGAAAATGAGTTTTTAGTTTTTCATATAGAAATCAATTTTTTTTAATAAAAAATCCTTTTTTATGAATTTTACAAGTGATCACAGATTTTTGTCCTTTTGCCTGTAGGACGCTTAGTTTAGCCAGAAAATGAGTTTTTAGTTTTTCATATAAAAATCAATTTTTTTTAAAAAAAAATCCTTTTTTATGAATTTTACAAGTGATCACAGATTTTTGTCCTTTTGCTTGTAGGACGCTTATTTTAACTAGAAAATGAGTTTTTAGTTTTTCATATAAAAAAATAATTTTTTCAATAAAAAATCCATTTTTATGAATTTTACTAGTGATCAGAGATTTTTGTCCTTTTGCTTGTAATACGCTTAGTTTAGCCTGAAAATGAGTTTTTAGTTTTTCATATAGAAATCAATTTTTTTTAATAAAAAATCCTTTTTTATGAATTTTACAAGTGATCACAGATTTTTGTCCTTTTGCCTGTAGGACGCTTATTTTAGCCAGAAAATGAGTTTTTAGTTTTTCATATAAAAAATCAATTTTTTTAATAAAAAATCCATTTTTTATGAATTTTACAAGTGATCACAGATTTTTGTCCTTTTGTCTGTAGGACGCTTAGTTTAGCCAGAAAATTAGTTTTTAGATTTTAATATAAAAAACCGAATTTTTTAATAAAAAATCCATTTTTTATGAATTTTACAAGTGATCACAGATTTTTGTCCGTTTGCCTGTAGGACGCTTAGTTTAGCCAGAAAATGAGTTTTTAGTTTTTCATATAAAAATCAATTTTTTTTTAATAAAAAATCCTTTTTTATGAATTTTACAAGTGATCACAGATTTTTGTCCTTTTGCCTGTAGGACGCTTAGTTTAGCCAGAAAATTAGTTTTTAGATTTTAATATAAAAAACCGAATTTTTTAATAAAAAAATCTATTTTTATGAATTTTATTAGTGAGTAGAGATTTTTGTCCTTTTGCCTGTAGGACGCTTAGTTTAGCCAGAAAATGAGTTTTTAGTTTTTCATATAAAAAAAAACTATTTTTTAAATAAAAAATCCATTCCTATGAATTTTACAAGTGATCACAGATTTTTGTCCTTTTGCCTGTAGGACGCTTAGTTTAGCCAGAAAATTAGTTTTTAGATTTTAATATAAAAAACCGAATTTTTTAATAAAAAAATCTATTTTTATGAATTTTATTAGTGAGTAGAGATTTTTGTCCTTTTGCCTGTAGGACGCTTAGTTTAGCCAGAAAATGAGTTTTTAGTTTTTCATATAAAAAAATAATTTTTTCAATAAAAAATCCATTTTTATGAATTTTACAAGTGATCACAGATTTTTGTCCTTTTGCCTGTAATACGCTTAGTTTAGCCAGAAAAATCCTTTTTTATGAATTTTACAAGTGATCACAGATTTTTGTCCTTTTGCCTGTAGGACGCTTAGTTTAGCCAGAAAATGAGTTTTTAGTTTTTCATATAAAAAAACTATTATTTTTAATAAAAAATAATTTTTTATGAATTTTACAAGTGATCACAGATTTTTGTCCTTTTGCCTGTAGGACGCTTAGTTTAGCCAGAAAATGAGTTTTTAGTTTTTCATATAAAAATCAATTTTTTTTAAAAAAAAATCCTTTTTTATGAATTTTACAAGTGATCACAGATTTTTGTCCTTTTGCTTGTAGGACGCTTATTTTAACTAGAAAATGAGTTTTTAGTTTTTCATATAAAAAAATAATTTTTTCAATAAAAAATCCATTTTTATGAATTTTACTAGTGATCAGAGATTTTTGTCCTTTTGCTTGTAATACGCTTAGTTTAGCCTGAAAATGAGTTTTTAGTTTTTCATATAGAAATCAATTTTTTTTAATAAAAAATCCTTTTTTATGAATTTTACAAGTGATCACAGATTTTTGTCCTTTTGCCTGTAGGACGCTTATTTTAGCCAGAAAATGAGTTTTTAGTTTTTCATATAAAAAATCAATTTTTTTAATAAAAAATCCATTTTTTATGAATTTTACAAGTGATCACAGATTTTTGTCCTTTTGCCTGTAGGACGCTTAGTTTAGCCAGAAAATTAGTTTATAGATTTTAATAGAAAAAACCGAATTTTTTAATAAAAAATCCATTTTTTATGAATTTTACAAGTGATCACAGATTTTTGTCCGTTTGCCTGTAGGACGCTTAGTTTAGCCAGAAAATGAGTTTTTAGTTTTTCATATAAAAAAATAATTTTTTCAATAAAAAATCCATTTTTATGAATTTTACTAGTGATCACAGATTTTTGTCCTTTTGCCTGTAATACGCTTAGTTTAGCCAGAAAATGAGTTTTTAGTTTTTCATATAAAAAATCAATTTTTTTAATAAAAAATCCATTTTTTATGAATTTTACAAGTGATCACAGATTTTTGTCCTTTTGCCTGTAGGACGCTTAGTTTAGCCAGAAAATTAGTTTTTAGATTTTAATATAAAAAACCGAATTTTTTAATAAAAAATCCATTTTTTATGAATTTTACAAGTGATCACAGATTTTTGTCCGTTTGCTGTAGGACGCTTAGTTTAGCCAGAAAATGAGTTTTTAGTTTTTCATATAAAAATCAATTTTTTTTAATAAAAAATCCTTTTTTATGAATTTTACAAGTGATCACAGATTTTTGTCCTTTTGCCTGTAGGACGCTTAGTTTAGCCAGAAAATTAGTTTTTAGATTTTAATATAAAAAACCGAATTTTTTAATAAAAAAATCTATTTTTATGAATTTTATTAGTGAGTAGAGATTTTTGTCCTTTTGCCTGTAGGACGCTTAGTTTAGCCAGAAAATGAGTTTTTAGGTTTTCATATAAAAAAACTATTATTTTTAATAAAAAATCCTTTTTTATGAATTTTACAAGTGATCACAGATTTTTGTCCTTTTGCCTGTAGGACGCTTAGTTTAGCCAGAAAATGAGTTTTTAGTTTTTCATATAAAAAAATTATTTTTTCAATAAAAAATCCATTTTTATGAATTTTACTAGTGATCATAGATTTTTGTCCTTTTGCCTGTAGGACGCTTAGTTTAGCCAGAAAATGAGTTTTTAGGTTTTCATATAAAAAAACTATTATTTTTAATAAAAAATCCTTTTTTATGAATTTTACAAGTGATCACAGATTTTTGTCCTTTTGCCTGTAGGACGCTTATTTTAGCCAGAAAATGAGTTTTTAGTTTTTCATATAAAAAATCAATTTTTTATGAATTTTACAAGTGATCACAGATTTTTGTCCTTTTGCCTGTAATACGCTTAGTTTAGCCAGAAAATGAGTTTTTAGTTTTTCATATAAAAATCAATTTTTTTTAATAAAAAATCCTTTTTTATGAATTTTACAAGTGATCACAGATTTTTGTCCTTTTGCCTGTAGGACGCTTAGTTTAGCCAGAAAATGAGTTTTTAGTTTTTCATATAAAAATCAATTTTTTTTAATAAAAAATCCTTTTTTATGAATTTTACAAGTGATCACAGATTTTTGTCCTTTTGCCTGTAGGACGCTTAGTTTAGCTAGAAAATGAGTTTTTAGGTTTTCATATAAAAAACTATTATTTTTAATAAAAAATCCTTTTTTGTGAATTTTACAAGTGATCACAGATTTTTGTCCTTTTGCATGTAGGACGCTTATTTTAGCTAGAAAATGAGTTTGTAGTTTTTCATATAAAAAAACTATTTTTTAAATAAAAAATCCTTTTTTGTGAGTTTTACAAGTGATCACAGATTTTTGTCCTTTTGCATGTAGGACGCTTATTTTAGCTAGAAAATGAGTTTTTAGTTTTTCATATAAAAAAACTATTTTTTAAATAAAAAATCCATTTCTATGAATTTTACAAGTGATCACAGATTTTTGTCCTTTTGCCTGTAATACGCTTAGTTTAGCCAGAAAATGACTTTTTAGTTTTTATAAAAAAAATATTATTTCTAATAAAAAATCCTTTTTTATGAATTTTACAAGTGATCACAGATTTTTGTCCTTTTGCCTGTAGGACGCTTAGTTTAGCTAGAAAATGAGTTTTTAGGTTTTCATATAAAAAAAACTATTATTTTTAATAAAAAATCCTTTTTTGTGAATTTTACAAGTGATCACAGATTTTTGTCCTTTTGCATGTAGGACGCTTATTTTAGCTAGAAAATGATTTTTAGTTTTTCATATAAAAAAACTATTTTTTAAATAAAAAATCCATTTCTATGAATTTTACAAGTGATCACAGATTTTTGTCCTTTTGCCTGTAATACGCTTAGTTTAGCCAGAAAATGACTTTTTAGTTTTTATAAAAAAAATATTATTTCTAATAAAAAATCCTTTTTTATGAATTTTACAAGTGATCACAGATTTTTGTCCTTTTGCCTGTAGGACGCTTAGTTTAGCTAGAAAATGAGTTTTTAGGTTTTCATATAAAAAAAACTATTATTTTTAATAAAAAATCCTTTTTTGTGAATTTTACAAGTGATCACAGATTTTTGTCCTTTTGCATGTAGGACGCTTATTTTAGCTAGAAAATGAGTTTTTAGTTTTTCATATAAAAAAACTATTTTTTAAATAAAAAATCCATTTCTATGAATTTTACAAGTGATCACAGATTTTTGTTCTTTTGCCTGTAAGACGCTGAGTTTAGCCAGAAAATGAGTTTTTAGTTTTTCATATAAAAATCAATTTTTTTAATAAAAAATCGTTTTTTATGAATTTTACAAGTGATCACAGATTTTTGTCCTTTTGCCTGTAGGACGCTTAGTTTAGCCAGAAAATTAGTTTTTAGATTTTAATATAAAAAAACCGAATTTTTTAATAAAAAAATCTATTTTTATGAATTTTACAAGTGATCACAGATTTTTGTCCTTTTGCCTGTAGGACGCTTAGTTTAGCCAGAAAATGAGTTTTTAGGTTTTCATATAAAAACACTATTATTTTTAATAAAAAATCCATTTCTATGAATTTTACAAGCTATCACAGATTTTTGTTCTTTTGCCTGTAAGACGCTGAGTTTAGCCAGAAAATGAGTTTTTAGTTTTTCATATAAAAATCAATTTTTTTAATAAAAAATCGTTTTTTATGAATTTTACAAGTGATCACAGATTTTTGTCCTTTTGCCTGTAGGACGCTTAGTTTAGCCAGTTTTTAGATTTTAATATAAAAAACCGAATTTTTTAATAAAAAAATCTATTTTTATGAATTTTATTAGTGAGTAGAGATTTTTGTCCTTTTGCCTGTAGGACGCTTCGTTTAGCCAGAAAATGAGTTTTTAGTTTTTCATATAAAAAATAAATTTTTTTAATAAATAATCCATTTTTTATGAATTTTACAAGTGATCACAGATTTTTGTCCTTTTGCCTGTAGGACGCTTAGTTTAGCCAGAAAATTAGTTTTTAGGTTTTCATATAAAAAAAACTATTATTTTTAATAAAAAATCCTTTTTTATGAATTTTACAAGTGATCACAGATTTTTGTCCTTTTGCCTGTAGGACGCTTAGTTTAGCCAGAAAATTAGTTTTTAGATTTTAATATAAAAAACCGAATTTTTTAATAAAAAAATCTATTTTTATGAATTTTATTAGTGAGTAGAGATTTTTGTCCTTTTGCCTGTAGGACGCTTCATTTAGCCAGAAAATGAGTTTTTAGTTTTTCATATAAAAAATAAATTTTTTTAATAAAAAATCCATTTTTTATGAATTTTACAAGTGATCACAGATTTTTGTCCTTTTGCCTGTAGGACGCTTAGTTTAGCCAGAAAATTAGTTTTTAGATTTTAATATAAAAAACCGAATTTTTTAATAAAAAAATCTATTTTTATGAATTTTATTAGTGAGTAGAGATTTTTGTCCTTTTGCCTGTAGGACGCTTCGTTTAGCCAGAAAATAAGTTTTTAGTTTTTCATATAAAAAAAACATTTTTTTAAATAAAAAATCCTTTTTTATGAATTTTACAAGTGATCACAGATTTTTGTCCTTTTGCCTGTAGGACGCTTAGTTTAGCCAGAAAATGAGTTTTTAGTTTTTCATATAAAAATCAATTTTTTTTAATAAAAAATCCTTTTTTATGAATTTTACAAGTGATCACAGATTTTTGTCCTTTTGCCTGTAGGACGCTTAGTTTAGCCAGAAAATGACTTTTTAGTTTTTATAAAAAAAATATTATTTCTAATAAAAAAACCTTTTTTATGAATTTTACAAGTGATCACAGATTTTTGTCCTTTTGCCTGTAGGACGCTTAGTTTAGCCAGAAAATGAGTTTTTAGGTTTTCATATAAAAAAAACTATTATTTTTAATAAAAAATCCTTTTTTATGAATTTTACAATTGATCACAGATTTTTGTCCTTTTGCCTGTAGGACGCTTAGTTTAGCCAGAAAATGAGTTTTTAGGTTTTCATATAAAAAAAACTATTATTTTTAATAAAAAATTCTTTTTTATGAATTTTACAAGTGATCACAGATTTTTGTCCTTTTGCCTGTAGGACGCTTAGTTTAGCTAGAAAATGAGTTTTTAGGTTTTCATATAAAAAAACTATTATTTTTAATAAAAAATCCTTTTTTGTGAATTTTACAAGTGATCACAGATTTTTGTCCTTTTGCATGTAGGACGTTTATTTTAGCTAGAAAATGAGTTTTTAGTTTTTCATATAAAAAAACTATTTTTTAAATAAAAAATCCATTTCTATGAATTTTACAAGTGATCACAGATTTTTGTCCTTTTGCCTGTAATACGCTTAGTTTAGCCAGAAAATGACTTTTTAGTTTTTATAAAAAAAATATTATTTCTAATAAAAAATCCTTTTTTATGAATTTTACAAGTGATCACAGATTTTTGTCCTTTTGCCTGTAGGACGCTTAGTTTAGCCAGAAAATGAGTTTTTAGGTTTTCATATAAAAAAAACTATTATTTTTAATAAAAAATCCTTTTTTATGAATTTTACAAGTGATCACAGATTTTTGTCCTTTTGCCTGTAGGACGCTTATTTTAGCCATGAGTTTTTAGTTTTTCATATAAAAAATCAATTTTTTATGAATTTTACAAGTGATCACAGAGTTTTTAGTTTTTCATATAAAAAATCAATTTTTTATGAATTTTACAAGTGATCACAGATTTTTGTCCTTTTGCCTGTAATACGCTTAGTTTAGCCAGGTAAATCCTTTTTTATGAATTTTACAAGTGATCACAGATTTTTGTCCTTTTGCCTGTAGGACGCTTAGTTTAGCCAGAAAATGAGTTTTTAGTTTTTCATATAAAAATCAATTTTTTTTAATAAAAAATCCTTTTTTATGAATTTTACAAGTGATCACAGATTTTTGTCCTTTTGCCTGTAGGACGCTTAGTTTAGCCAGAAAATGAGTTTTTAGGTTTTCATATAAAAAAAAATATTATTTTTAATAAAAAATCCTTTTTTGTGAATTTTACAAGTGATCACAGATTTTTGTCCTTTTGCATGTAGGACGCTTATTTTAGCTAGAAAATGAGTTTTTAGTTTTTCATATAAAAAAACTATTTTTTAAATAAAAAATCCATTTCTATGAATTTTACAAGTGATCACAGATTTTTGTCCTTTTGCCTGTAATACGCTTAGTTTATCCAGAAAATGACTTTTTAGTTTTTATAAAAAAAAATATTATTTCTAATAAAAAATCCTTTTTTATGAATTTTACAAGTGATCACAGATTTTTGTCCTTTTGCCTGTAGGACGCTTAGTTTAGCCAGAAAATGAGTTTTTAGGTTTTCATATAAAAAAAACTATTATTTTTAATAAAAAATCCTTTTTTATGAATTTTACAAGTGATCACAGATTTTTGTCCTTTTGCCTGTAGGACGCTTAGTTTAGCCAGAAAATGAGTTTTTAGTTTTTCATATAAAAATCAATTTTTTTTAATAAAAAATCCTTTTTTATGAATTTTACAAGTGATCACAGATTTTTGTCCTTTTGCCTGTAGGACGCTTAGTTTAGCCAGAAAATTAGTTTTTAGATTTTAATATAAAAAAACCGAATTTTTTAATAAAAAAATCTATTTTTATGAATTTTACAAGGGATCACAGATTTTTGTCCTTTTGCCTGTAGGACGCTTATTTTAGCTAGAAAATGAGTTTTTAGTTTTTCATATAAAAAAACTATTTTTTAAATAAAAAATCCATTTCTATGAATTTTACAAGCTATCACAGATTTTTGTTCTTTTGCCTGTAAGACGCTGAGTTTAGCCAGAAAATGAGTTTTTAGGTTTTCATATAAAAAAACTATTATTTTTAATAATAAATTCTTTTTTATGAATTTTACAAGTGATCACAGATTTTTGTCCTTTTGCCTGTAGGACGCTTAGTTTAGCCAGAAAATGAGTTTTTAGTTTTTCATATAAAAATCAATTTTTTTTAATAAAAAATCCTTTTTTATGAATTTTACAAGTGATCACAGATTTTTGTCCTTTTGCCTGTAGGACGCTTAGTTTAGCCAGAAAATTAGTTTTTAGATTTTAATATAAAAAAACCGAATTTTTTAATAAAAAAATCTATTTTTATGAATTTTACAAGGGATCACAGATTTTTGTCCTTTTGCCTGTAGGACGCTTATTTTAGCTAGAAAATGAGTTTTTAGTTTTTCATATAAAAAAACTATTTTTTAAATAAAAAATCCATTTCTATGAATTTTACAAGCTATCACAGATTTTTGTCCTTTTGCCTGTAAGACGCTGAGTTTAGCCAGAAAATGAGTTTTTAGGTTTTCATATAAAAAAACTATTATTTTTAATAAAAAATTCTTTTTTATGAATTTTACAAGTGATCACAGATTTTTGTCCTTTTGCCTGTAGGACGCTTAGTTTAGCTAGAAAATGAGTTTTTAGGTTTTCATATAAAAAAACTATTATTTTTAATAAAAAATCCTTTTTTATGAATTTTACAAGTGATCACAGATTTTTGTCCTTTTGCCTTAGGACGCTTAGTTTAGCCAGAAAATGAGTTTTTAGTTTTTCATATAAAAATCAATTTTTTTTAATAAAAAATCGTTTTTTATGAATTTTACAAGTGATCACAGATTTTTGTCCTTTTGCCTGTAGGACGCTTAGTTTAGCCAGAAAATTAGTTTTTAGATTTTAATATAAAAAACCGAATTTTTTAATAAAAAAATCTATTTTTATGAATTTTATTAGTGAGTAGAGACTTTTGTCCTTTTGCCTGTAGGACGCTTCGTTTAGCCAGAAAATGAGTTTTTAGTTTTTCATATAAAAAATAAATTTTTTTAATAAAAAATCCATTTTTTATGAATTTTACAAGTGATCACAGATTTTTGTCCTTTTGCCTGTAGGACGCTTAGTTTAGCCAGAAAATTAGTTTTTAGATTTTAATATAAAAAACCGAATTTTTTAATAAAAAAATCTATTTTTATGAATTTTATTACTGATCAAAGATTTTTGTCCTTTTGCCTGTAGGACGCTTAGTTTAGCCAGAAAATGAGTTTTTAGTTTTTCATATAAAAATCAATTTTTTTTAATAAAAAATCCTTTTTTGTGAATTTTACAAGTGATCACAGATTTTTGTCCTTTTGCCTGTAGGACGCTTAGTTTAGCCAGAAAATTAGTTTTTAGATTTTAATATAAAAAACCGAATTTTTTAATAAAAAAATCTATTTTTATGAATTTTACAAGGGATCACAGATTTTTGTCCTTTTGCCTGTAGGACGCTTATTTTAGCCAGAAAATAAGTTTTTAGTTTTTCATATAAAAAAAAACTATTTTTTAAATAAAAAATCCATTTCTATGAATTTTACAAGCGATCACAGATTTTTGACCTTTTGCCTGTAAGACGCTGAGTTTAGCCAGAAAATGAGTTTTTAGGTTTTCATATAAAAAAAACTATTATTTTTAATAAAAAATCCTTTTTTATGAATTTTATTAGTGATCACAGATTTTTGTCCTTTTGCCTGTAGGACGCTTAGTTTAGCCAGAAATTGAGTTTTTAGGTTTTCATATAAAAAAACTATTATTTTTAATAAAAAATTCTTTTTTATGAATTTTACAAGTGATCACAGATTTTTGTCCTTTTGCCTGTAGGACGCTTAGTTTAGCCAGAAAATTAGTTTTTAGATTTTAATATAAAAAACCGAATTTTTTAATAAAAAAATCTATTTTTATGAATTTTACAAGGGATCACAGATTTTTGTCCTTTTGCCTGTAGGACGCTTATTTTAGCCAGAAAATAAGTTTTTAGTTTTTCATATAAAAAAAAAACTATTTTTTAAATAAAAAATTCATTTCTATGAATTTTACAAGCGATCACAGATTTTTGTCCTTTTGCCTGTAGGACGCTTAGTTTAGCTAGAAAATGAGTTTTTAGGTTTTCATATAAAAAAAAACTATTATTTTTAATAAAAAATCCTTTTTTATGAATTTTACAAGTGATCACAGATTTTTGTCCTTTTGCCTGTAGGACGCTTAGTTTAGCCAGAAAATTAGTTTTTAGATTTTAACATAAAAAACCGAATTTTTTAATAAAAAAATCTATTTTTATGAATTTTACAAGTGATCACAGATTTTTGTCCTTTTGCCTGTAGGACGCTTAGTTTAGCCAGAAAATTAGTTTTTAGATTTTAATATAAAAAACCGAATTTTTTAATAAAAAAATCCATTTCTATGAATTTTACAAGTGATCACAGATTTTTGTCCTTTTGCCTGTAATACGCTTAGTTTAGCCAGAAAATGACTTTTTAGTTTTTATAAAAAAAATATTATTTCTAATAAAAAATCCTTTTTTATGAATTTTACAAGTGATCACAGATTTTTGTCCTTTTGCCTGTAGGACGCTTAGTTTAGCCAGAAAATGAGTTTTTAGGTTTTCATATAAAAAAAACTATTATTTTTAATAAAAAATCCTTTTTTATGAATTTTACAAGTGATCACAGATTTTTGTCCTTTTGCCTGTAGGACGCTTAGTTTAGCCAGAAAATTAGTTTTTAGATTTTAATATAAAAAACCGAATTTTTTAATAAAAAAATCCATTTCTATGAATTTTACAAGTGATCACAGATTTTTGTCCTTTTGCCTGTAATACGCTTAGTTTAGCCAGAAAATGACTTTTTAGTTTTTATAAAAAAAATATTATTTCTAATAAAAAATCCTTTTTTATGAATTTTACAAGTGATCACAGATTTTTGTCCTTTTGCCTGTAGGACACTTAGTTTAGCCAGAAAATGAGTTTTTAGGTTTTCATATAAAAAAAACTATTATTTTTAATAAAAAATTCTTTTTTATGAATTTTACAAGTGATCACAGATTTTTGTCCTTTTGCCTGTAGGACGCTTAGTTTAGCTAGAAAATGAGTTTTTAGGTTTTCACATAAAAAAAACTATTATTTTTAATAAAAAATCCTTTTTTATGAATTTTACAAGTGATCACAGATTTTTGTCCTTTTGCCTGTAGGACGCTTAGTTTAGCCAGAAAATTAGTTTTTAGATTTTAACATAAAAAACCGAATTTTTTAATAAAAAAATCTATTTTTATGAATTTTACAAGTGATCACAGATTTTTGTCCTTTTGCCTGTAGGACGCTTAGTTTAGCCAGAAAATTAGTTTTTAGATTTTAATATAAAAAACCGAATTTTTTAATAAAAAAATCCATTTCTATGAATTTTACAAGTGATCACAGATTTTTGTCCTTTTGCCTGTAATACGCTTAGTTTAGCCAGAAAATGACTTTTTAGTTTTTATAAAAAAAATATTATTTCTAATAAAAAATCCTTTTTTATGAATTTTACAAGTGATCACAGATTTTTGTCCTTTTGCCTGTAGGACGCTTAGTTTAGCCAGAAAATGAGTTTTTAGGTTTTCATATAAAAAAAACTATTATTTTTAATAAAAAATCCTTTTTTATGAATTTTACTAGTGATCACAGATTTTTGTCCTTTTGCCTGTAGGACGCTTAGTTTAGCCAGAAAATTAGTTTTTAGATTTTAATATAAAAAACCGAATTTTTTAATAAAAAAATCCATTTCTATGAATTTTACAAGTGATCACAGATTTTTGTCCTTTTGCCTGTAATACGCTTAGTTTAGCCAGAAAATGACTTTTTAGTTTTTATAAAAAAAATATTATTTCTAATAAAAAATCCTTTTTTATGAATTTTACAAGTGATCACAGATTTTTGTCCTTTTGCCTGTAGGACACTTAGTTTAGCCAGAAAATGAGTTTTTAGGTTTTCATATAAAAAAAACTATTATTTTTAATAAAAAATTCTTTTTTATGAATTTTACAAGTGATCACAGATTTTTGTCCTTTTGCCTGTAGGACACTTAGTTTAGCCAGAAAATGAGTTTTTAGGTTTTCATATAAAAAAAACTATTATTTTTAATAAAAAATCCTTTTTTATGAATTTTACAAGTGATCACAGATTTTTGTCCTTTTGCCTGTAGGACGCTTAGTTTAGCCAGAAAATTAGTTTTTAGATTTTAATATAAAAAACCGAATTTTTTAATAAAAAAATCTATTTTTATGAATTTTATTAGTGATCACAGATTTTTGTCCTTTTGCCTGTAGGACGCTTAGTTTAGCCAGAAAATGAGTTTTTAGTTTTTCATATAAAAATCAATTTTTTTTAATAAAAAATCCTTTTTTATGAATTTTACAAGTGATCACAGATTTTTGTCCTTTTGCCTGTAGGACGCTTAGTTTAGCCAGAAAATTAGTTTTTAGATTTTAATATAAAAAACCGAATTTTTTAATAAAAAAATCCATTTCTATGAATTTTACAAGTGATCACAGATTTTTGTCCTTTTGCCTGTAATACGCTTAGTTTAGCCAGAAAATGACTTTTTAGTTTTTATAAAAAAAATATTATTTCTAATAAAAAATCCTTTTTTATGAATTTTACAAGTGATCACAGATTTTTGTCCTTTTGCCTGTAGGACACTTAGTTTAGCCAGAAAATGAGTTTTTAGGTTTTCATATAAAAAAAACTATTTTTTAAATAAAAAATCCATTTCTATGAATTTTACAAGCTATCACAGATTTTTGTTCTTTTGCCTGTAAGACGCTGAGTTTAGCCAGAAAATGAGTTTTTAGGTTTTCATATAAAAAAACTATTATTTTTAATAATAAATTCTTTTTTATGAATTTTACAAGTGATCACAGATTTTTGTCCTTTTGCCTGTAGGACGCTTAGTTTAGCCAGAAAATTAGTTTTTAGATTTTAATATAAAAAACCGAATTTTTTAATAAAAAAATCTATTTTTATGAATTTTATTAGTGAGTAGAGATTTTTGTCCTTTTGCCTGTAGGACGCTTCGTTTAGCAAGAAAGTGAGTTTTTAGTTTTTCATATAAAAATCAATTTTTTTTAATAAAAAATCGTTTTTTATGAATTTTACAAGTGATCACAGATTTTTGTCCTTTTGCCTGTAGGACGCTTAGTTTAGCCAGAAAATGAGTTTTTAGGCTTTCATATAAAAAAACTATTATTTTTAATAAAAAATCCTTTTTTATGAATTTTACAAGTGATCACAGATTTTTGTCCTTTTGCCTGTAGGACGCTTAGTTTAGCCAGAAAATTAGTTTTTAGATTTTAATATAAAAAACCGAATTTTTTAATAAAAAAATCTATTTTTATGAATTTTATTAGTGAGTAGAGATTTTTGTCCTTTTGCCTGTAGGACGCTTCGTTTAGCCAGAAAGTGAGTTTTTAGTTTTTCATATAAAAAAACTATTATTTTTAATAAAAAATCCTTTTTTATGAATTTTACAAGTGATCACAGATTTTTGTCCTTTTGCCTGTAGGACGCTTAGTTTAGCCAGAAAATGAGTTTTTAGTTTTTCATATAAAAAATAAATTTTTTTAATAAAAAATCCATTTTTTATGAATTTTACAAGTGATCACAGATTTTTGTCCTTTTGCCTGTAGGACGCTTAGTTTAGCCAGAAAATTAGTTTTTAGATTTTAATATAAAAAACCGAATTTTTTAATAAAAAAAATCTATTTTTATGAATTTTATTACTGATCACAGATTTTTGTCCTTTTGCCTGTAGGACGCTTAGTTTAGCCAGAAAATTAGTTTTTAGATTTTAATATAAAAAACCGAATTTTTTAATAAAAAAATCTATTTTTCTGAATTTTATTACTGATCAAAGATTTTTGTCCTTTTGCCTGTAGGACGCTTAGTTTAGCCAGAAAATGAGTTTTTAGTTTTTCATATAAAAATCAATTTTTTTTAATAAAAAATCCTTTTTTGTGAATTTTACAAGTGATCACAGATTTTTGTCCTTTTGCCTGTAGGACGCTTAGTTTAGCCAGAAAATTAGTTTTTAGATTTTAATATAAAAAACCGAATTTTTTAATAAAAAAATCTATTTTTATGAATTTTACAAGGGATCACAGATTTTTGTCCTTTTGCCTGTAGGACGCTTATTTTAGCCAGAAAATAAGTTTTTAGTTTTTCATATAAAAAAAAACTATTTTTTAAATAAAAAATCCATTTCTATGAATTTTACAAGCGATCACAGATTTTTGACCTTTTGCCTGTAGGACGCTTATTTTAGCTAGAAAATGAGTTTTTAGTTTTTCATATAAAAAAAACTATTTTTTAAATAAAAAATCCATTTCTATGAATTTTACAAGCTATCACAGATTTTTGTTCTTTTGCCTGTAAGACGCTGAGTTTAGCCAGAAAATGAGTTTTTAGGTTTTCATATAAAAAAACTATTATTTTTAATAAAAAATCCTTTTTTATGAATTTTATTAGTGATCACAGATTTTTGTCCTTTTGCCTGTAGGACGCTTAGTTTAGCCAGAAATTGAGTTTTTAGGTTTTCATATAAAAAAACTATTATTTTTAATAAAAAATTCTTTTTTATGAATTTTACAAGTGATCACAGATTTTTGTCCTTTTGCCTGTAGGACGCTTAGTTTAGCCAGAAAATTAGTTTTTAGATTTTAATATAAAAAACCGAATTTTTTAATAAAAAAATCTATTTTTATGAATTTTACAAGGGATCACAGATTTTTGTCCTTTTGCCTGTAGGACGCGTATTTTAGCCAGAAAATAAGTTTTTAGTTTTTCATATAAAAAAAAAACTATTTTTTAAATAAAAAATCCATTTCTATGAATTTTACAAGCGATCACAGATTTTTGTCCTTTTGCCTGTAGGACGCTTAGTTTAGCTAGAAAATGAGTTTTTAGGTTTTCATATAAAAAAAACTATTATTTTTAATAAAAAATCCTTTTTTATGAATTTTACAAGTGATCACAGATTTTTGTCCTTTTGCCTGTAGGACGCTTAGTTTAGCCAGAAAATTAGTTTTTAGATTTTAATATAAAAAACCGAATTTTTTAATAAAAAAATCTATTTTTATGAATTTTACAAGTGATCACAGATTTTTGTCCTTTTGCCTGTATGACGCTTAGTTTAGCCAGAAAATTAGTTTTTAGATTTTAATATAAAAAACCGAATTTTTTAATAAAAAAATCCATTTCTATGAATTTTACAAGTGATCACAGATTTTTGTCCTTTTGCCTGTAATACGCTTAGTTTAGCCAGAAAATGACTTTTTAGTTTTTATAAAAAAAATATTATTTCTAATAAAAAATCCTTTTTTATGAATTTTACAAGTGATCACAGATTTTTGTCCTTTTGCCTGTAGGACGCTTAGTTTAGCCAGAAAATGAGTTTTTAGGTTTTCATATAAAAAAAACTATTATTTTTAATAAAAAATCCTTTTTTATGAATTTTACAAGTGATCACAGATTTTTGTCCTTTTGCCTGTAGGACGCTTAGTTTAGCCAGAAAATGAGTTTTTAGGTTTTCATATAAAAAAAGCTATTATTTTTAATAAAAAATCCTTTTTTATGAATTTTACAAGTGATCACAGATTTTTGTCCTTTTGCCTGTAGGACGCTTAGTTTAGCCAGAAAATTAGTTTTTAGATTTTAATATAAAAAACCGAATTTTTTAATAAAAAAATCCATTTCTATGAATTTTACAAGTGATCACAGATTTTTGTCCTTTTGCCTGTAATACGCTTAGTTTAGCCAGAAAATGACTTTTTAGTTTTTATAAAAAAAATATTATTTCTAATAAAAAATCCTTTTTTATGAATTTTACAAGTGATCACAGATTTTTGTCCTTTTGCCTGTAGGACGCTTAGTTTAGCCAGAAAATGAGTTTTTAGGTTTTCATATAAAAAAAACTATTATTTTTAATAAAAAATTCTTTTTTATGAATGTTACAAGTGATCACAGATTTTTGTCCTTTTGCCTGTAGGACGCTTAGTTTAGCTAGAAAATGAGTTTTTAGGTTTTCATATAAAAAAAACTATTATTTTTAATAAAAAATCCTTTTTTATGAATTTTACAAGTGATCACAGATTTTTGTCCTTTTGCCTGTAGGACGCTTAGTTTAGCCAGAAAATTAGTTTTTAGATTTTAATATAAAAAACCGAATTTTTTAATAAAAAAATCTATTTTTATGAATTTTATTAGTGATCACAGATTTTTGTCCTTTTGCCTGTAGGACGCTTAGTTTAGCCAGAAAATTAGTTTTTAGATTTTAATATAAAAAACCGAATTTTTTAATAAAAAAATCCATTTCTATGAATGTTACAAGTGATCACAGATTTTTGTCCTTTTGCCTGTAGGACGCTTAGTTTAGCCAGAAAATTAGTTTTTAGGTTTTAATATAAAAAACCGAATTTTTTAATAAAAAAATCTATTTTTATGAATTTTATTAGTGAGTAGAGATTTTTGTCCTTTTGCCTGTAGGACGCTTCGTTTACCCAGAAAGTGAGTTTTTAGTTTTTCATATAAAAAAACTATTATTTTTAATAAAAAATCCTTTTTTATGAATTTTACAAGTGATCACAGATTTTTGTCCTTTTGCCTGTAGGACGCTTAGTTTAGCCAGAAAATGAGTTTTTAGTTTTTCATATAAAAAATAAATTTTTTTAATAAAAAATCCATTTTTTACGAATTTTACAAGTGATCACAGATTTTTGTCCTTTTGCCTGTAGGACGCTTAGTTTAGCCAGAAAATTAGTTTTTAGATTTTAATATAAAAAACCGAATTTTTTAATAAAAAAATCTATTTTTCTGAATTTTATTACTGATCAAAGATTTTTGTCCTTTTGCCTGTAGGACGCTTAGTTTAGCCAGAAAATGAGTTTTTAGTTTTTCATATAAAAATCAATTTTTTTTAATAAAAAATCCTTTTTTGTGAATTTTACAAGTGATCACAGATTTTTGTCCTTTTGCCTGTAGGACGCTTAGTTTAGCCAGAAAATTAGTTTTTAGATTTTAATATAAAAAACCGAATTTTTTAATAAAAAAATCTATTTTTATGAATTTTACAAGGGATCACAGATTTTTGTCCTTTTGCCTGTAGGACGCTTATTTTAGCCAGAAAATAAGTTTTTAGTTTTTCATATAAAAAAAAACTATTTTTTAAATAAAAAATCCATTTCTATGAATTTTACAAGCGATCACAGATTTTTGACCTTTTGCCTGTAGGACGCTTATTTTAGCTAGAAAATGAGTTTTTAGTTTTTCATATAAAAAAAACTATTTTTTAAATAAAAAATCCATTTCTATGAATTTTACAAGCTATCACAGATTTTTGTTCTTTTGCCTGTAAGACGCTGAGTTTAGCCAGAAAATGAGTTTTTAGGTTTTCATATAAAAAAACTATTATTTTTAATAAAAAATCCTTTTTTATGAATTTTATTAGTGATCACAGATTTTTGTCCTTTTGCCTGTAGGACGCTTAGTTTAGCCAGAAATTGAGTTTTTAGGTTTTCATATAAAAAAACTATTATTTTTAATAAAAAATTCTTTTTTATGAATTTTACAAGTGATCACAGATTTTTGTCCTTTTGCCTGTAGGACGCTTAGTTTAGCCAGAAAATTAGTTTTTAGATTTTAATATAAAAAACCGAATTTTTTAATAAAAAAATCTATTTTTATGAATTTTACAAGGGATCACAGATTTTTGTCCTTTTGCCTG
This sequence comes from Phasia obesa, assembly GCA_949628195.1. Lineage (NCBI taxonomy): Eukaryota > Metazoa > Arthropoda > Insecta > Diptera > Tachinidae > Phasia > Phasia obesa. The sequence goes on from OX451219.1 coordinate 99,284,312, forward strand.
TAGGACGCTTATTTTAGCCAGAAAATAAGTTTTTAGTTTTTCATATAAAAAAAAAACTATTTTTTAAATAAAAAATCCATTTCTATGAATTTTACAAGCGATCACAGATTTTTGTCCTTTTGCCTGTAGGACGCTTAGTTTAGCTAGAAAATGAGTTTTTAGGTTTTCATATAAAAAAAACTATTATTTTTAATAAAAAATCCTTTTTTATGAATTTTACAAGTGATCACAGATTTTTGTCCTTTTGCCTGTAGGACGCTTAGTTTAGCCAGAAAATTAGTTTTTAGATTTTAATATAAAAAACCGAATTTTTTAATAAAAAAATCTATTTTTATGAATTTTACAAGTGATCACAGATTTTTGTCCTTTTGCCTGTATGACGCTTAGTTTAGCCAGAAAATTAGTTTTTAGATTTTAATATAAAAAACCGAATTTTTTAATAAAAAAATCCATTTCTATGAATTTTACAAGTGATCACAGATTTTTGTCCTTTTGCCTGTAATACGCTTAGTTTAGCCAGAAAATGACTTTTTAGTTTTTATAAAAAAAATATTATTTCTAATAAAAAATCCTTTTTTATGAATTTTACAAGTGATCACAGATTTTTGTCCTTTTGCCTGTAGGACGCTTAGTTTAGCCAGAAAATGAGTTTTTAGGTTTTCATATAAAAAAAACTATTATTTTTAATAAAAAATCCTTTTTTATGAATTTTACAAGTGATCACAGATTTTTGTCCTTTTGCCTGTAGGACGCTTAGTTTAGCTAGAAAATGAGTTTTTAGGTTTTCATATAAAAAAAGCTATTATTTTTAATAAAAAATCCTTTTTTATGAATTTTACAAGTGATCACAGATTTTTGTCCTTTTGCCTGTAGGACGCTTAGTTTAGCCAGAAAATTAGTTTTTAGATTTTAATATAAAAAACCGAATTTTTTAATAAAAAAATCCATTTCTATGAATTTTACAAGTGATCACAGATTTTTGTCCTTTTGCCTGTAATACGCTTAGTTTAGCCAGAAAATGACTTTTTAGTTTTTATAAAAAAAATATTATTTCTAATAAAAAATCCTTTTTTATGAATTTTACAAGTGATCACAGATTTTTGTCCTTTTGCCTGTAGGACGCTTAGTTTAGCCAGAAAATGAGTTTTTAGGTTTTAATATAAAAAACCGAATTTTTTAATAAAAAAATCTATTTTTATGAATTTTATTAGTGATCACAGATTTTTGTCCTTTTGCCTGTAGGACGCTTAGTTTAGCCAGAAAATGAGTTTTTAGTTTTTCATATAAAAATCAATTTTTTTTAATAAAAAATCCTTTTTTATGAATTTTACAAGTGATCACAGATTTTTGTCCTTTTGCCTGTAGGACGCTTAGTTTAGCCAGAAAATTAGTTTTTAGGTTTTAATATAAAAAACCGAATTTTTTAATAAAAAAATCTATTTTTATGAATTTTATTAGTGAGTAGAGATTTTTGTCCTTTTGCCTGTAGGACGCTTCGTTTACCCAGAAAGTGAGTTTTTAGTTTTTCATATAAAAAAACTATTATTTTTAATAAAAAATCCTTTTTTATGAATTTTACAAGTGATCACAGATTTTTGTCCTTTTGCCTGTAGGACGCTTAGTTTAGCCAGAAAATGAGTTTTTAGTTTTTCATATAAAAAATAAATTTTTTTAATAAAAAATCCATTTTTTACGAATTTTACAAGTGATCACAGATTTTTGTCCTTTTGCCTGTAGGACGCTTAGTTTAGCCAGAAAATTAGTTTTTAGATTTTAATATAAAAAACCGAATTTTTTAATAAAAAAATCTATTTTTATGAATTTTATTAGTGAGTAGAGATTTTTGTCCTTTTGCCTGTAGGACGCTTCGTTTAGCCAGAAAGTGAGTTTTTAGTTTTTCATATAAAAAAACTATTATTTTTAATAAAAAATCCTTTTTTATGAATTTTACAAGTGATCACAGATTTTTGTCCTTTTGCCTGTAGGACGCTTAGTTTAGCCAGAAAATGAGTTTTTAGTTTTTCATATAAAAAATAAATTTTTTTAATAAAAAATCCATTTTTTATGAATTTTACAAGTGATCACAGATTTTTGTCCTTTTGCCTGTAGGACGCTTAGTTTAGCCAGAAAATTAGTTTTTAGATTTTAATATAAAAAACCGAATTTTTTAATAAAAAAATCTATTTTTATGAATTTTATTACTGATCACAGATTTTTGTCCTTTTGCCTGTAGGACGCTTAGTTTAGCCAGAAAATGAGTTTTTAGTTTTTCATATAAAAATCAATTTTTTTTAATAAAAAATCCTTTTTTATGAATTTTACAAGTGATCACATATTTTTGTCCTTTTGCCTGTAGGACGCTTAGTTTAGCCAGAAAATTAGTTTTTAGATTTTAATATAAAAAACCGAATTTTTTAATAAAAAAATCTATTTTTATGAATTTTATTACTGATCACAGATTTTTGTCCTTTTGCCTGTAGGACGCTTAGTTTAGCCAGAAAATGAGTTTTTAGTTTTTCATATAAAAATCAATTTTTTTTAATAAAAAATCCTTTTTTATGAATTTTACAAGTGATCACAGATTTTTGTCCTTTTGCCTGTAGGACGCTTATTTTAGCCAGAAAATAAGTTTTTAGTTTTTCATATAAAAAAAAAACTATTTTATAAATAAAAAATCCATTTCTATGAATTTTACAAGCGATCACAGATTTTTGTCCTTTTGCCTGTAGGACGCTTATTTTAGCTAGAAAATGAGTTTTTAGTTTTTCATATAAAAAAACTATTTTTTAAATAAAAAATCCATTTCTATGAATTTTACAAGCTATCACAGATTTTTGTTCTTTTGCCTGTAAGACGCTGAGTTTAGCCAGAAAATGAGTTTTTAGGTTTTCATATAAAAAAAACTATTATTTTTAATAAAAAATCCTTTTTTATGAATTTTACAAGTGATCACAGATTTTTGTCCTTTTGCCTGTAGGACGCTTAGTTTAGCCAGAAAATGAGTTTTTAGTTTTTCATATAAAAAAATTATTTTTTCAATAAAAAATCTATTTTTATGAATTTTACAAGCGATCACAGATTTTTGTCCTTTTGCCTGTAGGACGCTTATTTTAGCTAGAAAATGAGTTTTTAGTTTTTCATATAAAAAAACTATTTTTTAAATAAAAAATCCATTTCTATGAATTTTACAAGCTATCACAGATTTTTGTTCTTTTGCCTGTAAGACGCTGAGTTTAGCCAAAAAATGAGTTTTTAGGTTTTCATATAAAAAAAACTATTATTTTTAATAAAAAATCCTTTTTTATGAATTTTACAAGTGATCACAGATTTTTGTCCTTTTGCCTGTAGGACGCTTAGTTTAGCTAGAAAATGAGTTTTTAGTTTTTCATATAAAAAAACTATTTTTTAAATAAAAAATCCATTTCTATGAATTTTACAAGTGATCACAGATTTTTGTCCTTTTGCCTGTAATACGCTTAGTTTAGCCAGAAAATGACTTTTTAGTTTTTATAAAAAAAATATTATTTCTAATAAAAAATCCTTTTTTATGAATTTTAAAAGTGATTACAGATTTTTGTCCTTTTGCCTGTAGGACGCTTAGTTTAGCCAGAAAATGAGTTTTTAGGTTTTCATATAAAAAAAACTATTATTTTTAATAAAAAATCCTTTTTTATGAATTTTACAATTGATCACAGATTTTTGTCCTTTTGCCTGTAGGACGCTTAGTTTAGCCAGAAAATGAGTTTTTAGGTTTTCATATAAAAAAAACTATTATTTTTAATAAAAAATTCTTTTTTATGAATTTTACAAGTGATCACAGATTTTTGTCCTTTTGCCTGTAGGACGCTTAGTTTAGCTAGAAAATGAGTTTTTAGGTTTTCATATAAAAAAAACTATTATTTTTAATAAAAAATCCTTTTTTATGAATTTTACAAGTGATCACAGATTTTTGTCCTTTTGCCTGTAGGACGCTTAGTTTAGCCAGAAAATTAGTTTTTAGATTTTAATATAAAAAACCGAATTTTTTAATAAAAAAATCTATTTTTATGAATTTTATTAGTGATCACAGATTTTTGTCCTTTTGCCTGTAGGACGCTTAGTTTAGGTTTTCATATAAAAAAAACTATTATTTTTAATAAAAAATTCTTTTTTATGAATTTTACAAGTGATCACAGATTTTTGTCCTTTTGCCTGTAGGACGCTTAGTTTAGCTAGAAAATGAGTTTTTAGGTTTTCATATAAAAAAAACTATTATTTTTAATAAAAAATCCTTTTTTATGAATTTTACAAGTGATCACAGATTTTTGTCCTTTTGCCTGTAGGACGCTTAGTTTAGCCAGAAAATGAGTTTTTAGGTTTTCATATAAAAAAAACTATTATTTTTAATAAAAAATCCTTTTTCATGAATTTTACAATTGATCACAGATTTTTGTCCTTTTGCCTGTAGGACGCTTAGTTTAGCCAGAAAATTAGTTTTTAGGTTTTCATATAAAAAAAACTATTATTTTTAATAAAAAATTCTTTTTTATGAATTTTACAAGTGATCACAGATTTTTGTCCTTTTGCCTGTAGGACGCTTAGTTTAGCTAGAAAATGAGTTTTTAGGTTTTCATATAAAAAAACTATTATTTTTAATAAAAAATCCTTTTTTATGAATTTTACAAGTGATCACAGATTTTTGTCCTTTTGCCTGTAGGACGCTTAGTTTAGCCAGAAAATGAGTTTTTAGTTTTTCATATAAAAATCAATTTTTTTTAATAAAAAATCCTTTTTTATGAATTTTACAAGTGATCACAGATTTTTGTCCTTTTGCCTGTAGGACGCTTAGTTTAGCCAGAAAATGAGTTTTTAGGTTTTCATATAAAAAAAACTATTATTTTTAATAAAAAATTCTTTTTTATGAATTTTACAAGTGATCACAGATTTTTGTCCTTTTGCCTGTAGGACGCTTAGTTTAGCTAGAAAATGAGTTTTTAGGTTTTCATATAAAAAAAACTATTATTTTTAATAAAAAATCCTTTTTTATGAATTTTACAAGTGATCACAGATTTTTGTCCTTTTGCCTGTAGGACGCTTAGTTTAGCCAGAAAATGAGTTTTTAGTTTTTCATATAAAAATCAATTTTTTTTAATAAAAAATCCTTTTTTATGAATTTTACAAGTGATCACAGATTTTTGTCCTTTTGCCTGTAGGACGCTTAGTTTAGCTAGAGAATGAGTTTTTAGGTTTTCATATAAAAAAAACTATTATTTTTAATAAAAAATCCTTTTTTATGAATTTTACAAGTGATCACAGATTTTTGTCCTTTTGCCTGTAGGACGCTTAGTTTAGCCAGAAAATTAGTTTTTAGATTTTAATATAAAAAACCGAATTTTTTAATAAAAAAATCTATTTTTATGAATTTTACAAGTGATCACAGATTTTTGTCCTTTTGCCTGTAGGACGCTTAGTTTAGCCAGAAAATGAGTTTTTAGGTTTTCATATAAAAAAAACTATTATTTTTAATAAAAAATCCTTTTTCATGAATTTTACAATTGATCACAGATTTTTGTCCTTTTGCCTGTAGGACGCTTAGTTTAGCCAGAAAATGAGTTTTTAGTTTTTCATATAAAAATCAATTTTTTTTAATAAAAAATCCTTTTTTATGAATTTTACAAGTGATCACAGATTTTTGTCCTTTTGCCTGTAGGACGCTTAGTTTAGCCAGAAAATGAGTTTTTAGGTTTTCATATAAAAAAAACTATTATTTTTAATAAAAAATTCTTTTTTATGAATTTTACAAGTGATCACAGATTTTTGTCCTTTTGCCTGTAGGACGCTTAGTTTAGCTAGAAAATGAGTTTTTAGGTTTTCATATAAAAAAACTATTATTTTTAATAAAAAATCCTTTTTTATGAATTTTACAAGTGATCACAGATTTTTGTCCTTTTGCCTGTAGGACGCTTAGTTTAGCCAGAAAATGAGTTTTTAGTTTTTCATATAAAAATCAATTTTTTTTAATAAAAAATCCTTTTTTATGAATTTTACAAGTGATCACAGATTTTTGTCCTTTTGCCTGTAGGACGCTTAGTTTAGCTAGAAAATGAGTTTTTAGGTTTTCATATAAAAAAACTATTATTTTTAATAAAAAATCCTTTTTTATGAATTTTACAAGTGATCACAGATTTTTGTCCTTTTGCCTGTAGGACGCTTAGTTTAGCCAGAAAATGAGTTTTTAGTTTTTCATGTAAAAATCAATTTTTTTTAATAAAAAATCTTTTTTTATGAATTTTACAAGTGATCACAGATTTTTGTCCTTTTGCCTGTAGGACGCTTAGTTTAGCCAGAAAATGAGTTTTTAGTTTTTCATATAAAAATCAATTTTTTTTAATAAAAAATCCTTTTTTATGAATTTTACAAGTGATCACAGATTTTTGTCCTTTTGCCTGTAGGACGCGTTGAGTGTAGGCCACTCCAGTTTTATTTTATTTATTAAACAACACAAAAAGTAATTAACAATTTAAACACAACAAAAAGCTAAACATTAATTTATTGTAAAGTGTGATTAAATCAGATTTTTATATAATATTGTGTGTAAAGATATACACTTTTATAACGTTGGTACATATACTGCGTTAACAGACCAACTCCATTTTGATAATTTAGAGATAAGTTAAATTAAACTTAAAATTTATCTAATAAATCGGAATTCGAATTTTTGTTAACTATTTGTTTTTAATTCACTAGAGACTAGTTTATACAATGATATTGTTATTTATTTATTTTTACGCAGTTTATATTAATTGACATTTTATTATGGGTAATTCCACGTCAAATCAACAAGGCACTCAAAATAACTACTTCAGATTTTATTGAAACTTTTTTTATTTATATTCTTTGACTCCCTGAATACAAATATTATTTTTAAAAAAATCTATCTCTTACAGTTTTTCCGCTACACAGTTATCAAAATTGAATAATGTCGCTTTTTTGCATATGCGCTCGAGGAGATGTAAGAGATAGAATTTTTTTAAAATCATATTTGGATTCAGGGAGTCAACGAATATAAATAAAAAAAGGTTCAATAAAATCGGGAGTGGTAAATTTGAAAACATTTCTTTTTTGGTTGATTTGACTAGGAATTACCCATATAAGTATGTATCAACTTAACATATTATTTTTTTTTTTTTTTAACTACGTTTCTATAGTCTTGTACAAGTTCATTACTTGGAGTCCAGTCTTCCATTTCGGTATCTAACAAGCTTAGAGCTGATAGCATGGAACCACAAGTTGCTGCTTTTAACCTGTTAGTTACTTTATTTTTCATTAAACCCAGTTTAGAAAAAATTCTTTCCGCACATGCGCTGCGGTGAGGTAGAGTTAAAAGTCGCGCGGCCAATTTTTAAAAATTAAGATATAAAGGTTCGTTTAAAGGAACTTTTAAATGTGCTCGTATGATTTATCCTTAGCTTAACTTTCCAATAATTTGTATTCGCTAATAAAGGTCCCCTATGTTCCTTATAGGAATTACAGGATATTATATATAATAAAGGTTCACTTATGACATAATTAAATTCTGATGTGAGATCAATTAGTATTAATATCTTCGTTAGAGGTAAAAAAAATTTGGTTATAAAAAGATTAAAATAACTGAGTTTTCTTCTTATCATTAATGTTTATCCTCAACAATATTTCGTCACAAAGTTTTTGGTAAAACTTTAAAATATTTTGTTTAATCGCAATGCATTCAATATTAAGCATATTTTCAGCATATATTGCAGTTTCAGCTTCATGGCGTATATGAATATTTATAACATCTTTGATGTTAAGTGTGTCTCTATAACTTATATCTTCTAGCTTTGTGACCAATATATTCTATTTTCAGAAAAATTTGGAGAAAAATCTCCTTTGTATATGATATCAGGTATATTATTTGAGATGGCTCACTCACATGGTAGACGACGACTTTTCTTCAAATTGCGCCCGAATAAAATTCTATTTGCAACCGATTCGAACGAAAGCCATCTGGTGTCCGAAAGCCTTAAAAGCTTGTGCTCTGGAACGTCAAAAATGCTCTGCAAGTCTTTAAAATCTACTTGCCTGTTTGAACTTAAAAATGTCCTTGGATAACTTTTCTACGTCTTCGGGTATGCATTTTAACGCCGACAAGTTTATAAGATTATCAGAGTGAGTGGCAAACACAGCCAAGATGAAACAAGTGGGGGACTTTCTTTTTTAATAAACTGGATGCTCCAGCATTTCTTCCAACCATAGTGGAAGCGTTGTCTTTCGCTTTTTTATTTTTTTTTTTTGTTTTTTAAAAAAGGGGGAAAACGTCGCACAACGGTAGGAAAAGTGGCATAATTATATGAGTGTGAAAAAGTCGCACATTAAGTCGCAATCCACCATAAAGGTTGCAAATTTCGACTTTAGTCGCACAACGGTAACACTGCACAGGCTCATACATAAATAGAAGCATAAAGAAATAAACAACTACACAAACAGGTATAAAGAAGAAAACAAGAGCAATAACAATCGAACCTGCCGGATCTGTCTGGAATAGAACATTCTGGTGCTGGCGAGTAGGATAGCAGTATTATATAAATCGTCAAAGAGTTCAGTTCAGCTGAACGGCTGCCAAATTATGGGATTTTCCCCTAGATTTACGGAATTTTTTTCATTTAGGGGAGAATTTTAGGGGTAACAGTTGTTAGGGGAAAAAATTGGGGGCTAAAAAAATATTTAGGGTGTTTTTTGGGGGATTTTTTATGTTTTACCAGATGTTTAATTGGTCTACTTCTAGTTTTTTGCAACCATTAAATTAAAAATATGTAATCAACTTTCTGATAGGTTCTTCTAAATTATTTAAACAACGTATTAGAGAGATGATATTTGGGTTATGCGTGTAATATGTCATGAAAAAACAACAAAATTCGTACATAAGTAACGGCCCAGTGGTAAAATCAAAAAGGCCTTCTCACTTCAGGCATTCTATAAAGCATGCTTAGACCTTCTCTCAGGTCCTTATTTTTGTGTGCCTTCCAAATAAGGCCTTTTAGATGACCTTGGCTATTTCTTCTAAAAGATCCAGTACACATTCCTTCTTCGCTTCTCTTAGTAGGGAAGTAGGAATGTGTACTCATTTTGTATGACAAACACATACATAATTTTCTATTTTTAGATTTCTTATTTATAAAACACAAAAGTTCATTGAATTGCCTTTATTTACATCATTGCTGCTTGAAATTGAGATGCTTCGATTGATTGATTGGCAGTAAGAAGGCCTATCAGTCTGGAGGTTGACGGTTTAAATCAAAAAAAATTTTAATATTTCAATTAAAAATAAAAATAAATTAAAACTGCTTAAAATTAGAACAAATTTTTTTATTTAGTTTATGCCTCAAAAACCCTTATAAAAGACATTAAATTAAAGGCCTTCTAGCAGACAATTTTCGAAAGAACTTCTGGAACGCTTGCCGGCAGAAGGGACAGTGGAATGCCTGCTCGGCAATCACAACCTGTGTAAAAAAGACATGAGAATGGAATGCGAAAGGAATGCAAACAGAAGGCTTTGTGCCTCCAAAAGAAGGAGTAAAGAGGCGTTCTAAAAGGCCTTCATACTCCATCTTTTTACCACTGGGTATATTTGTATACACATACATATGTATATTTATAACACATATGTACTAAAATTTTTTTTTGGGGATTTTTGTTAAAATTGGGATAAATTTAGGGGATTTTTTTATTTAATAAATTTGGATTTTATTTCTTGAAAATTACAGAAAAAAAATTATTTATGTAATCAAGGAAAATTAATTTAGGGGATTTTTTAAAAAATAAGCTTGATTTTAGGGGTTTTTTTATTTGCTTTTAGGGGAGAGAGAAAAAAAAATCTGGCAACCGTGTTTAGTTGTCGTATTGTTAGAGAGTGTTTAACAGTTTGTGTATTTTAGAACAGTGGTGTTAATAAATATAGTGACTTACATTAAAAGTAATAAAAGTGTGTATTTATTTTGCAATTTAAAGAACCCAACGTAAAGCAAAATCGTAACAATATATTTTTTGATTATTAACACAATATTCGATTAAAGAAAAGAATATTTAAGAGTGTAAAACAATTTCAAAAAGCTCTATCTCCTATGAAATATAAAATAAAAAAATTTAAATTTCTCATATTCTATTTCTTTGATAAATTTGTTTAAATAGAAAATTAATAACAATTGAAACTACCTTACAGATAGATACTTATGTAGAGTGCTGATGACGGACGTAGTTGTCTAGCAAATGCCTACCACTCTGCCGGTGTCTAATTTTTCTTTATCTCTTTATAATTAAGAACTCAAGCCTAAATAAATTATTTATTCATTATGTCTTTCAATCGAAAGGGATCGCCAAACGTACCAAAACAACAGCCAGTGACAACGGTCACACCGAAAGGTATGATAAGAGTATTTTATTTACTGGCGGAACAAATCCAATCCATTTAATACTTTTTGACAGGCGATTTAATGATCTCTTGAAAAATTTCATTAGATATTTTTGGAGTAGGACGGATTGCTGACAGATTTTTTTGCGTTTGAATCGTACTATTTAAAAAGAAGGCTTAATAATATGATGATCACAGCAAATAGCCAGTGAAGACGGTATTCACTGAAAGGTATGACAACAGTATTTCACTGGCAGAACAAATCCACTAAATCTAATAGCAAATATTTTACAATTACAACAATGTTTTAATTGTTTATTTTATTTAAAAACTTCATGTATATAACGTCTTTTTTACAACTTGGACCTGCTTGCAGTCAGAGCATTTTCTTGCATAAACGGTTTTAAGTGTAAATCGTAAAATTTAGGAACAGGTTTCTGGTTCAAAGGATGCTTAAGAGCAGCCTCAAACAAGCGTTCATAAACATTGCCATCATAGGAACCCAAGACCGAATTTAAGACACGATCATGAAAATCAAAACCATCGCAAATAGCCACAGCATCGGGTCTTATATTCTTTAGAACTTCCTCTAAACGAACTTGTAGAGAATTAATTGCATTACCACCTAGGGGAACGAACTAAAAGAAGAACGAACAAAGTGAAATATGTATTTATTTATATCAGTAGCATGAACTGTCAATAAACTCACTCGTAAAATATCACCCAAATGACGGAAAAATGTTTGTACTAAATATAACTCCAAGAGATTTTCCAATACTTTTTGAAACTCTGGTGAGCGTTGATCCTTGTCCTTACCATGCACGACTGACTCGAAAAAACTGCTGGCCACAAAAGCACGACCATGCAATTCAGCTGCTTTAGTCAATTCCAAGGCGGTATTATTTATAGCGGCCGGTTTACTTAGACCCTTTTGAAGGCGTGCATTGTAGTTTTTATGGGCTATGCGAATGGCTCTAAAGGGGGAATAATGTTAAATGAGTAATAAACCTAAATAAAGAAAATATTGTTACACTCACCCAACACAGGCATATTGAAAAATTCTTATTAAACAACTCCAATTTCCAAGAAAATTTGAGAAACCACCCCCCTCGGCATATTCCGACAAGTACAATAAAGTGGGCATTAATTTTTCCCCGGCTAAAACATCAGACCAAGCTTTAATTAAAATCTTACCGACTTGTAAGTACAGCACCGTATTTTCTCCTTCGTAGGTACAAGAAGCAGCAGCTGTTACGCCCATATTACCGATATTAGCGGCTACCAAATAGCCATGCCCACCACAACTTTGCCGCAGACGTTCAATACCAAAAGTAGTATCATAAGAACTCGAAACTTTCAGAATACAAGCCAAAGCATGTAGTTCCGGCAAACGAGAATAATCTTGACGGGCAATATCCCGCGAAGTTTGTTTATATAGGTTCACTAAATTGGCTGATGCAAGGCGATAGGCTACTGCAACAGCTATTTCGGGCAGAACTTTCAGTTGTTGGGTTAAATGTTCTAAAATTTTTGGTTCTGGTTCGCTGAAAAATAAAGAGGGGTAAGAATTACATATGTATGTAACCGCACACAGAGAAAGGGTAGAAGTAGGTTAACCGATTTTATTTTTGTATTGGGATAAAATTGAGAATTGAGTCGGAATGCTCCCGGACCCCGCAGAAGTCGAGTTCATGTCATTTTCTACAGGTAAGTCAAGTACAGAAAAAAAATCATAAAATTTTTTTAAAAGTACCGTCTTTCAGAGAACCGTTTTAAGTGGTTAACCATTTTTTTCTGGAAGTAAAAAGGCCAAAAAAAATTTTTTTTCAGTGTGTCATTTGAGTACCGGAAAAAATAAAAAAAAAATTTGAGAACGTTGAAATCGATCATTTAGGAGTCCTAACAGGTATGTTAGTGTCGAATTACACTTTGCAACTTTTGTCGCTGCAATCTTTCTCGTTTCTTCTTTAATATTGCATTTGTGTTTATATCGTGCAATTTTTATTTCAGCAATTTGTATGGATATATGTATATTTTGCCATAACGGGACAAAAGGGACCCAATTGAGTCGGTTTTCCGGAGCCTATGGATGTGCAACCTATGGATGTATACATTTGTTTACATTTTAAACAAAATTAAAACTACGAATGAGAAAACAAAACGAATTTTAAGAGTACATGCATATGTGTAGCACGGTTGCCAGATTAGGGGATTTTCCCCTAGATTTAGGGGATTTTTTTTTCATTTAGGGGAGAATTTTGGGGTTAACATTTGTTAGGGGAAAAAATTGGGGGTTAAAAAAATATTTAGGGTGTTTTTTGGGGGATTTTTTATGTTTTACCAGATGATTAATTGGTCTATTCCTATTTTTCTGCAACCCATAAATGAAAAATATGTTACAATCGGCTTTCTGATAGGTTCTTCTAAACTATTTAAACAACATATTAGAAAGCTAATTTTTTTGTTATACGTGTAGTATGTCATAAAAAAACAACAAAATTCGTACATAAGTAACAAACTCTAATTTTAAGGCCTTCTAGAAGGCTCACCTCTTTTTACCACTAGGTATATTTATATACACATACATATGTATATTTTAATATAATGAAAACTTAAACACCTAAAATTTCTGTTTTGGGGATTTTTGTTAAAATTGGGATTAATTTAGAGGATTTTTTTATTTAATTAATTTTGATTTTATTTTTTGAAAATTGCAGTAAAAAATTTATTTATGCAAATAAGAAAAATTATTTTAGGGGAATTTAAAAAAAAGCTTGATTTTAGGGTTTTTTTATTTGCTTTTAGGGGAGAGAGAAAAAAAATCTGGCAATCGTGATGTGTACCATTTTTAATTCCTCTCTCCCCTCTCGCCTACTAATGAACAATTGCAGCAACAAAAGTTGCATAATGTAACTCGGCACTTATTGGCAATTACACTTGTAACCATTCCATATAGTTCAAAAAACTTGTTAAACTTTAAACGGCTCTCCTATAAAATTTACTTTTTTTACCCTTAGGTCACTTTCTATTTACGCGGTCCCATATAAAGAAACAGGGGTACTTACTTTTCCTCAATGGGACTCTGACGTCTCACCACCGAATAACGTGTAGCAATAGTGGCTGTTGCGGCCAATAAAAAAGAATTTGTCAGAGCTACTGTACAGCGAACATAGACCATGGGAAAATAGGACAGCTTAGAGGCAGAACTCCCTATAAATGTGCCATTTGGCAGGACCTGTTGATTTTTCATCAACATATTCAGACGAGGTATACGTACATTTTTCAAGCCCAAAAAGCCATTATTGATGCCATTTAAACCGCATTTTTTACCAATCTCACCAATATGAATGCCCGGCAACGGCATATGTGTGTCTTCATCTCGAACTTGCAACAAAAACATTTGCGTACCTTTGCTAACGCCATCAATGTACAATTGAGCAACAACAATACAATAGTTACAGCAATGACCCACTAAACAAGAAATTTGAAAATTGTAAAAAATTAATTTAATTAAATTAATATAAAATGAAATAAAAAATAAAACTACTTACATCCACCCGGCCACCATTTGTACGAAGTTAAGGTGGGTGTATTCAATACAAATTCTTCGGTCTGGCGATCATAATCCGCTCGGGTCTCTAAGCCACGCAAATAGGTGCCGTGTCCCAGCTCCGTTTGAGCATAGCTGCCAAGAATTTCACAATTATCAGCACGTCTACGAATTATTTTACTCTGTTCCGGGGCACACTGACCTTTTAGGGAACGAGTGAACATAACATTGTGTACAACCAAAGGATTGCCGATAGGAGTAATGCAAAGTCCAATGGGAGATATCAGTAAGTTACTAAACGTATAAAATAAAAGATAAAGTTTAGCGACATATTTTCAAACGTATCAGACTGAACTTACGAAAAAATTTCGTCACCACCCGGATTAAGACGATTCTGTAAATCTCGAAATTTTCTCAAGGCATGTACGCCTTGTTTAACAGCTGTCGCAGTCATTTCTTCATATGATAAAAACTCCATATGCAATGGGTCATCTAAATTCTGAAAAAGTTCCGCTTCTAAAGAAAGATTTGTATTATTTAGCTGTTTATAATGTGAACAAAAGAAATCTTTTTTTTATACTGAATTCATTATAGGGTGTTCCGAAATTATGATTATAGTGTGCTAATTACGATTGTCAGCCCGATTCTAAATACTCACCGGGAAATGAGTTCCCTGGGAGTTCATTTTCCCCGAGAACAGATTCTCCTATTCTAACCACACGGGGAAAATGTTATTGCGGGAAAGGGAATATCGAATTTTCATATTGTGTGTGAAGATAAATTCGAATTTAACTAGTAGAGACAAAAACCAAATTTTTTTTTACAGAGCTCATTTTGCAGTCAATAGGGCACTGTTATTGGTGTAACATTCACTGTAAATATCAATACAATTATTTTGGAGGCTACAACTTGGAATCGGGGGAAGCTACACCTGAAAAAACACTTGGGGATGTTGCTCCAAGGTATACTTTTTGAAAGTAAAATAGAAGGATTTTCAAAATAACTTAAGAAAAGCTATAAAAAGACTTTAAATTTAAACATTTCTTGAGAGGATTTCTAGTCATTATGGAAAAATAGGAATGAGTACGATATACCCACTATATACAAATGCTGCTCCAAGGGGTGCTTAATGAAACTGTATAAGTGGAATTCCTGAAATAATTTTGGAACTTTTGTAAAACGAATTTGGAAAAAGTAGTTTTTGGTACAAATTTCTTGAGAGGATTTTTCAAATTCGTTTTACAAAAGTTCCAAAATCCACTTGAGCTGCCACAAACGTTGTGAGTATAAAAAGATATTATTGTTTAAATTTATTTGTTCATTTTAATTATGATTATTTCACTTTTGCAATGCAGATTCGAAAAATATTAGAGATAAATAAGGCAGACCTTAAATATCTGCTGGACGAGTTAACGTCGCACTTGTGAAACTAAGTGCAACTTTACGTTTCTTTGCCGAAGGTGGTCCTGGCCCCTGCATTCTTGTTGCTAGATTGCTACACTTCGTTCTAGAAAAGACAGCCAAAATAAAAAATGTTTGCTGTGCGTTCTATAATATCAGCATTAATTTAAATGCATTGCTGGTATAGACAACTTGGATAGCTCAAGCATCCAAGATAGTGATGTGGTGTCCTTAGCCCCACCGCAATATTTGTCCTTTGTCCAAAATATTAGGAATATTATCGGAAATAATCTCTAATAAAATTCTGTCCTAATAGGGTAATTCCATGTCAAATCAACCAAAAAAATTGTTTTCAAATTTACCACTTCCGATTTTATTGAAACTTTGGTTGTTTATATTCTTTGACTTTCTAATGCCAAATATCATTTTAAAAAAATTCTATCTCTTACAGTTTTTTCGCTATACAGTTATCAAAATAGGAAAATATCCCTTTTTTGCATATGCGCTCGAGGATTAAATATATTCTAATTCCAGTTCTATAAGCCCTAGGAAGTTGAGTAATAGCTCATTTTAAAGGGGATTTCATACGCTTTAATTTGATATCAATCATGAAAAAAACAAAATTTTTAATAAATTTTTAATTTAAAAACAATATTTGGCAATGACAGTTTTGCATACAAAGCATCAACAAAAACATTGCCGTAAAGAATTTTAAATTAATTAAGATTCTTAAAGGTACGTTATAATTAAACAATAAAAGTAAATAACAAATATGTACTAAATTTTGCACATTTTTACAGATTCCTGCATCAACAACTATAGAAACACAAACTACGACAAAATAGAAGAAAATATAAAGAAATATTTTAACAACTCAAAGGACCGAAGGCAAAAGACATTAAAAAGAAAAAAAGACTGACGACTATAATCGGACAATATAAGAAATATAATTGTTTATTGGTTTTTGTTTGTATGTTTGCTAGTTGGTATGTTTGTTTGTTTGTTTTAATTTGAAGTTATTAAAAAATTATAATTTATTATTATATTATATAGTATATACTTCGGCCCAAATTCATAAAAAATATTTTCAGTTTATATTTAACTTAATAAATAAATTGATTTTATGATTGAAATTTTAAATAAACAATTATTAAAAAAGTAATAGAAAACTCTTAATGAAGTCTTTTAGAAATCTCTTGATCAAACCGTAAATCCATATCGTTGCGATTTCGTACCTACATATCGATGCGAATTCTTACCTACATATCGTTGCGATTTCTTACCTACATATTGTTGCGATTAAGTTCCTACATATCGTTTCGATTTCGTTCCTACATATCGTTGCGAAGTCGTGTCAACCCTTTCATAAAAAATCGTTACGATTTCAGTAATATTTCGGTTCCGAAATCGGAACATTTTGTCGAACAGTCGTTACGAATTCTTTACGAAATCGGAACATTTGGTTTAGTGGGTTGTTGATTTGACGTGGAATTACGCAATAAATAAAATATAAAAACAAGTATAGGTAAGTTCGTCATATTTTGTTAAAAGAAAACAAAAAAAAATTAAAAGGAGAGTAAAAAAACCTATATTTCAAAACTGTTTATTGTATTTGACCTAAAAGTATGAATGATATTTATCACATTTTTCTTAAAAAATATCAAGTACATAAATTTTTTTCACAACTCCCTTTGAATTTTGTGGCGGAATTATTCCCAAAATTTGTTATCATATTCTCCCTTAATTTGCTATTCGTAATACCTACTTTTTTCCCAGAGAGAAATCTCCCATTTTCGAAGTTCATTTAGAATAAGGGAAAAGGGAATGGGAAAAATTTCCCCGGAAGATTTTATTTAAAATAGGGGAACAGGGAATAGGGAGAAAATTCCCGGGGAATTTCTATTCAGAATTGGGCTGTATGTCATTATTTCTCGAGCTGTAGGAGGCATAATTTGGCCTTATTTCTTAACCATAATAGGTAGACTCTTGAAATGTTCACAGATGGGGTATTACTATAACCCCTATAAAAAATAACAAAATTTAAAGGGTTTTCCGGCAGTGACGTTATAGTCATGTATAACGCTTTATTTCTTGAACCGTAATAGGTAGACTCTTTTAAATTGTACAGAAGATATGTTGTTAGCAGCATTGCAATGTTTTGGTTTGAAAAAAATTAAACGAAACATGTTTTGATTCGCTATAAAAACAGATTTGTGCTGATTCACTCGACATGTTTATATTGCTCATTCTATTTACTCTAACACATATCTTTACAAAGGAGTTTATGCGTGTTAGCGTTATGATTTAATGTGATTTAAAAAACGAATGAATTAATGCAGATCTCTAGTAGATAGATACAAGAGTGCTGATGACGGACGTGGCTGTCTAGAAAATGTGCATTCCGCTCCTGCTGGTGTCTAAAAATTAAATTTTAATTAATTCTTTCTTACAGAGAATAAAATCGAACGTAAAGCTTGACTATTTTTCACTGTATTTCATTGTATTTAATTATTTTTGGTACTCAAGTATAGTACACAGGTTATTGTAAATTTCAAGTGTTTGTCTATATGGTTTAGGAGAGAAAGGCAAATTCCTGAAATTCGCGGCATATAGGAAAGATCCTCTCATTTTTTTTTTCGTTACTTAAAGTTACAGTAGTCTACCTATTATGGTTAAAAAAAGGGCATGTCCGTGAAAAACATGTCACTGTCGGAACACCCATTATTTTTAGTAATTGTTTAAACGGCGCTGGCAAACACATATTCTGTAAAAATTTTAAGAGTCTACTATAACGGTTCAAAAAATATAAGGTCATATAAGGGCAAATCATGTCACTGTTGGAATACCCTTTAATTTTTAAGTTAATTTTCATACTGTTTAATGTTAATACTCTTTTTATACTTGTTTATATAGTGAACTTAGTTTTAATTACTGTGTTTGAAGTGTCTGCCGGTAACGCTTCTGCCGTTTACGCTTCAAAAAATAAAATAATACACTTCACTTCGAAACACCCTGTAAGTTTTAGTGTTTGCTTTTATAGCGGCCATAATAATACAATTTGTGTAAAAATTTCATGAGTCTACCTTTTACGGGTCCAGAAAATAAGAGGTATATGTTTTTACTCTCTGGGTACGGAGTCCTAAAAATTAAAGGGTAACCCAGTTTTTACGATTTTTTTTGAAACGCAAAAGGCAGAAATTTAAAATTTGCACAATGTGAGTACCACTATACTGGAACACGTACTTTGTGCGTGTCCTGCCTGGGGGTTTTGTAGAACAAAATTCGTAAGAGGCTTTCTCTTGTCACCCGGGGATATGAATGATCTCTCATCGTATAAGGCTCTACAAAAGATCCCTTGGGTAGCGCTAAAAATTATATATCACATTTTTTTTAACCGTAATAGGCAGACATTCTTAATTTACACAGTGTATTTCTTACAATATTACTATTACAACAAATAAAATTAATAAAAATTAAAGGGTGTTGCCTTCAAGTCGATATATTGAACAATTAGGTCCCATCTTGTCTCATCTTGTGTTAGGCCAACACTTGAAATTAGGATAGGGTATGTAGTAATTTGCTGGCTATAATAACAAGTACAAAAAATAAATAATTAAAAGCTAAAGGGTATTCCCATAGGAGACGTACATCTGCTTATGTTTTAAACCGTACCAAGCAACATAAAATTCAAAATTAAAGGAAAATGTTTACTTTTTAAGTTGCATATTGATCAAAGTACCGTCTGACTCGAACTTGACCGATTCATTTTCCTTATAAAATACATTGATAAAATATTCTGTCTTAATAAAAAAACCTAATTCTAGTCACGTTCAACTGTTTCAAATTCTACACCAAACAAGAATAGTTCAACAAACTTTGTATTACAATGAACTTGAATTCAAACTTTATAATTAGGATTTAATTTAAACAAACACTTTCTTGTTTACATTCATTAAATAATTAATGAGAAATTTACTGATGATCAAAGTTTTAATCAAAACGACTTTTAATTATAATGAGCTTTTAGTTTAATTTAAAGAAACAAAGCTTTTCTACCATAAATAAAACTGTCGGAATAATACTTTATACAGCTTACAACTGTAACAAAATGGAAAATTTAAACTTATTAACTTTTAAAAAAAAAGCTTGATTTTAGGGGTTTTTTAATTTGCTTTTAGGGGAGAGAAAATCCAGACTTTCCATGTTCTATTAATTGCTACTTATTGTGATTGGAGCACAATAAGGGCGCTAGTCTGCGATTAAATTTCACTCAGTGGTAAGTCCTCCGTCAGGTGAGAACATCATGCTAGGTACTGACATAAATCTTGATCACATTTGTCCCATTTCTCGATGCGTGGTCACATATGCATTCTTATTCTATCAGTTTTGGTAAGTAAAAAACTACAATTTCAAAGTTTAAATTTTCCATTTTGTTACAGTTGTAAGCTGTATAAGTGTTATTCCGACAGTTTTTATTTATGATAAATTAAACTAAAAGCTCATTATAATTCCAAGTTGTTTTGATTAAAACTTTTGATCATCAGTAAATTTCTCATTAATTATTTAATGAATGTAAACAAGAAAGTGTTTGTTTAAATTAAATCCTAATTATAAAGTTTGAATTCAAGTTCATTGTAATACAAAGTTTGTTGAACTATTCTTGTTTGGTGTAGAATTTGAAACAGTTGAACGTGACTAGAATTAGGTTTTTTTATTAAGACAGAATATTTTATCAATGTATTTTTATAAGGAAAATGAATCGGTCAAGTTCGAGTCAGACGGTACTTTGATCAATATGCAACTTTAAAAGTAAACATTTTCCTTTAATTTTGAATTTTATGTTGCTTGGTACGGTTTAAAACATAAGCAGATGTACGTCTCCTATGGGAATACCCTTTAGCTTTTAATTATTTATTTTTTGTACTTGTTATTATAGCCAGCAAATTACTACATACCCTATCCTAATTTCAAGTGTTGGCCTAACACAAGATGAGACAAGATGGGACCTAATTGTTCAATATATCGACTTGAAGGTAACACCCTTTAATTTTTATTAATTTTATTTGTTGTAATAGTAATATTGTAAGAAATACACTGTGTAAATTAAGAATGTCTGCCTATTACGGTTAAAAAAAAATGTGATATATAATTTTTAGCGCTACCCAAGGGATCTTTTGTAGAGCCTTATACGATGAGAGATCATTCATATCCCCGGGTGACAAGAGAAAGCCTCTTACGAATTTTGTTCTACAAAACCCCCAGGCAGAACACGCACAAAGTACGTGTTCCAGTATAGTGGTACTCACATTGTGCAAATTTTAAATTTCTGCCTTTTGCGTTTCAAAAAAATTCGTAAAAATTGGGTCACCCTTTAATTTTTAGGACTCCGTACCCAGAGAGTAAAAACATATTCATCTTATTTTCTGGACCCGTAAAAGGTAGACTCATGAAATGTTTACACAAACTAAAACTTACAGGGTGTTTCGAAGTGAAGTGTATTATTTTATTTTTTGAAGCGTAAACGGCAGAAGCGTTACCGGCAGACACTTCAAACACAGTAATTAAAACTAAGTTCACTATATAAACAAGTATAAAAAGAGTATTAAAATTAAACAGTATGAAAATTAACTTAAAAATTAAAAGGTATTCCAACAGTGACATGATTTGCCCTTATATGACCTTATATTTTTTGAACCGTAGTAGTAGACTCTTAAAATTTTTAGTTTGCCAGCGCCATTTAAACAATTACTAAAAAATAATGGGTGTTCCGACAGTGACATGTTTTTCACGTACATGCCCTTTTTTTAACCATAATAGGTAGACTAATTGAATACAAGTTTTCTCGTATTCCTTTATCTGGGTTTGGTTGGTTAAATAGATGATGCTTACAACTAAAAAACTACCCTAAGTAGATTAGATACAAGTAGTGCTGATGAAGGACGTGGCTGTCTAGAAAATGTGCATTCCACTCGTGCTGGTGTCTAAAAATTAAATTTTCCCAATTTTTCTTTAATATTATCACCTAATTTGTAATTTAAATAATTCTTTCTTAGAGAGAATAAAAACGAACTTAAGCTTGATTATAAATTTCATTGTACGTTAATTATTTTTATTTTTATTCTCGATATTTCGCTACTCCTTTGGGTAGCATCATCAGGAAAAATTTAAAAAATTAACGTTATGAAAATTACAAATTAAAAAAGTATTGAAAAAATTTTCTTCAAAAAAAAAGGATTATTTTCTTCAATACTTTTTTAATTTGTAATTTTCATAACGTTAATTTTTTAAATTTTTCCTGATGATGCTACCCAAAGGAGTAGCGAAATATCGAGAATAAAAATAAAAATAATTAACGACCTAAAGCTTGAAAATAAAAATAATTAAATATAAATTCTGTGGCATTAAGGAGTAAGTGCTTAAGTCGACTTAAGCAAAATTTAAGTTAGTGGCACCTTTGGAATCTCCGTACTCCAAAGTACCCATGGGCAAAGTTTCAATTATTTTGTACCATTTTTGAAGAAGTTATAGCGAAATTTCTTTCTTCTTATCTTTTTCCAATATCTAAACGCATTGGGAAAAAAAGCTTAAGAAACTACAAGCTATTTTTCCAAATCAAAAAATTTTTTTTTCACAACTTATTAATTGCAAGGCCTGCGTACTTTTGTTAGATCTAAAATAATTTCCAAAACATACGTTTGACTCCCATGTGTGAAGTTTAAAGATCAGATATTATTTAAAAAAATAAATTTTTAAGTTTAAAATTGTTCTCCTACAAAACTTAAAAATCAGACTTAAGCACTTTTTCCTTTTTGCCACAGAATTATTAAAAGGTCAAATAAACTATATTAAAATAAAATATAAATTATTATTAATAGTGCATTTACACTTGAGCAAAATCTAGTACTTACGAGATTTCGAACAAAAATTAGTTATTTTTAATAGATTTCCCATACAAATCAAAATCTACTTCGTCACTAGATTTTGACGAAATCTACTTAAAATCTAGTAGTACTTTACGAAACAACTATGGTTTTTCTCAAATTGTACTAAAAAATATTACGCTGTACAACAAAAAATTACATATGTATATATATTGCAAGAAATGGCCATCGAAACATAGCTTACCCCGTAGTAATCAATTTCAGTGAATTTATAATTTGGGTTAATAGCACGCTATTAATAAAAAATTAAAATTAAATTCTTTATGATTTATGGGGAAATTTTGTACTTTTGTACCGTTATAACTACTAAAATAATAATTTGAAGAATTTCTTAAAACTACTCCCAGTCGTAAAGTAGCTCTGGGTCGGGGAACACGTGCGTGCGTCATTGTCATTATCGCTTAAAGTCAATCAGGCCGTCCTTGTTGCTCGGCCTTCGAGTGGTTTGCGTCTCGTTCTCACACTGGCTGATTGGCGTCCTCGAATAGCTGTACTACGGTACTGTTATTGGTGGTTGTTTAATCAGCCACGTGTAATCGTTTGGTTATCGTTTATAACTTATAAATTTTAATTTAAATAAGTCGGACATTGGTGGAGCACCATTTTAAATAACTCAATTGTTAACTGGAGGAGCACCATTAAACTCAATTTTTAACTGGAGGAGTACCAATAAACTCAAGATTTTCACTGGAGGAGCACCATTAAACTCTCATTAATTTTACCTAGCTGAATTTGGAGTCTCACTTCCTATACGAAGGTATAGGTCGCTCTGCAGATTTTGGAGGAAGCTAAGGCAATCATACCCTGGCGCTTTGGTTTCGTACCTTTGCCATTTACCAATTTTTTTTGGAGAGAAACCAAAATAAAACTACTCCCACAATTTGCGTTTCCATCAAATACGACAATATTGTGCGAATATGATCGTGTTCAAAGCGCGTTGGAGCAGTTCAAACGGCGGCAAAAGCAAGAACGTTCTAGTGTGTATTTGAGGGGATTGGAATGGAATCATTTATTATTTATTATTGCTTCCGTATGGCCAAAAACTAAATTCAGTTCTCTGCTGTCAACAACTGGACCGTTTGAAGCTAGCAATTGCTAGAAACTCAGGGAGCTTGGTTTGGAAGTTTTGATATATCCACCATATAGTCCGGACCTAGTACCAAGTGATTACCATCTTTTTCTCGCATTGCAAAACTTTCTGAGTGATTAGAAATTGGGATGAAAAGAAGATTGTAAAAATCGATTACTAGAGAACCACAACGTCTATGAGAGAGGCATTATGAAACCTACATATTTGAACTAAATCGGAGAATCCTTAACATGTTAAGTAAAGTCATGAATTTCACGCAGTGAATTTAATAAATAGCGTGCTATACACCCAAATTATAAATTCACTGAAATTAATTACGACGGGGCAAGCTAATTTCTATTTCCATTTCGCTAAGTGCTCAATTTAGCTCATCAGGAATACTTAAACCAAATTTAAGATGAGCTAAAGTTGCTTAATTGAAAAATTTCTTTGACTAAAGAAGAATTAAGTCAAAACAATTTAACAAAAAGTAACAGCGCTCAAACAAACAATAATAACCAACCATATTTCCTTACTTTATTTTTACACTGGCTGGGTTATTTCAACTCTAGTAATAATATTTTAAATAAAAAAAATAAAAAATCCGGAATGGCCTACACTCAGCTTTACCCTACCCAATGGAAACAGAAAATTTTATGGATATATTACATAAAGAATATAAGTTCAAAGTATTTTCAAATCGAAAAATTTATTATTTTCGGTTTGGGGTATTAAGTAAACTGCCTCTTGCCACTTCCCGATTATGCCCAAAATTTATACAGCTCTTCATCTCCATATACCAAAGGCACACACTAAATTTCATTTTGATATGTCGAACGGCA
Source organism: Phasia obesa (assembly GCA_949628195.1). Lineage (NCBI taxonomy): Eukaryota > Metazoa > Arthropoda > Insecta > Diptera > Tachinidae > Phasia > Phasia obesa. The sequence goes on from OX451219.1 coordinate 99,308,520, forward strand.
TACACCCACCCACAGACATCATCGCGAAAATAGCCAAAATGGATATAGGAGACCTCGAAACGTATAAATCCGTCAGAATACCGACCTCAATTTTTTTTCATGATTACTATACTTTACCTTATATTACGTAACGTAAAGTAAAAACAACACAATATTTTTTGCAAAAGAAAATGAAAAAAAAAAAATACAGTGGAGTTGCCAAAGTTAAATTTTTGCACGGGTACATGCATATTTATAATAATTTATATTTTGGATATTAAAATTTCATATGTAATTTGAATTTTTAATTAATAGTGTGCTATTAACCCAAATTATAAATTAACTGAAATTGATTTTTAGTTTTAGTTTCCAGCAATCATTATAATTAAAGTGGAGGTAAATATTACTAAGAAAGTCCAATTCAAAATCAATTATTTTTATTAGTCTTAAGTTCGTCTACTCTAAGTACTGCTGTAAAAAATTTTATCTCAGACACTAGCATTCATAGTACCGATTTGGTTGGTTAAATAAATTACATTTACAGTAGTGATGCATTTTATTTATTTTGTACTAGTATTGGTGAGAATTTGAGAGCAATTTTAAAATACCGTGATAAGCAAAAGTAACCGCAAAGATTTTCGTTGAAAAATTAAATCAAAGGAAATTGTCTACGTTTCAAAAACGTAGAACCAATTTTATTACGTTCTTTAGTACAAATGAATTTTAAGTCCGAAAAAATTGTTCACATAAGTATGTGGACGGGATTTTTTTTTTTTGAGTACAGGATAGGCTGAGTTATCCAAAGTTTTCCAAAATAATACCCTGTCTATTTCCATGAGAGCTTTTAACTCGCTACGTAATGTAATAAGTTCTATTTGTATTTTGCATTCATATTTACTAATGTCAACATTAAGTGGGTTCTCAAAAAGTTAAAGAAGTGGTTTTTTATTATTTATGTCTTGAAACTTATCTTTAAAATTAAAAAAAAAAAAAAAAGGGTTACAAATATCATAATATAATCAAGGGTTCTAACCTTTCTCTGCTGGTTCATAATTAAAAAGTTTTCGGAAATTCTCTGAAATCGCCTAACTTAATTTGTGATAACAACAAATATAATTTAGATTCTAAATTCTAAATTAAAATCATTGAGTAAACCAGTGGTATCTGACAAAAATGCTAAATCAGAAATAAACTAATCGTTTTTAAGATACTCTGATAAGCATTTATCAATTTTTTCCATCTCCATAAACTCAAGAACTTCTTTTCCTAAATTAAACACTCTGTTAAGAAATTGTCCTCTACTTAGCCACCGAACCTCGGTAAACATTTTTAAATCACGGTATAAAGCATTTTTTGATTTTAGGAAGGATACCAATTTTCTATGCGCAAGCGAATGATGTCCCCCTCGAATTTTATTGATTATTCGTTCCGCAATCTTCATTGTCGGACAATAATAAATTTTGAGGCTAGAGCAGCCTGGTGAATAACACAATGAAAAGAATCAACATTAAATCAGTGCTCTCATCCAAGCAAAAATAATAAAATCCACATTGGCTAAGTTTTTCCTTAATAGCCAACTCTACTGATGCCCCCAAGTCATTCGGGACAAAGGCACTGATTGCATAAATGTACATTTAAGTTGCAGAATAATTTTACTTAATAATTCTTTAATAAAAATTCCATCAGTAAAATGTCTGCCTTGCCTGACAATATCTATAGCCACCATGCTTGAAATTTTTCCTCTTAAATTAAAATCTTTTTCATTTTCATTGTTTCCTTCCAATTCTAGCCATCGCTTTAATTTTTCTAAAAATATTTTTTAGATCTATTAAAAAGCTCTTGGTTTTTTGTCATCATTATATTTATTTATGTATGTTAGAATGGAAAGAATCATAATGCCTTTTAATAACATTTGCTCTATAGCTTTTAACTGTTTGATGACATAAAATACATTGAACATTTCCAAAAGCATTGTTCATCATAAAATAATTTTTTAATTCCATGTTTATTTATATTGACCACTGTAACTAAAAAAAAAAATTGAAAAAAAGATTCATAGGCATCCGCTAACATGTGCATTCACCAACGTCTGTTGAACGACTAAACTAAAGAGAACAGGTCGAGCTTACAAACAATTGTTTCACTAAATGTGCATCACTGATTTACAGCTTAAAACCACCCAAGCATATAGTGAGGAAGAATGTGGAAGAACAATGTAGCGATCGAGTGTCCCAACAATATTTTTTATTTATTTATTTATAATTATATTCTAACTTAAATAAACGAGCCTAGTAGCGAAGAAAGCCTACACTTGTTGTAGTAAAACACACAGATTCCATGTTAGGAATCGAACCCACAACCCCCAGACTCATAAGCTAGCACACTATCCACTAGCCTACCGGGGCACCCATCTAAAATAAATTATTTTTTTTCCTACTTACCAATTAATCTTTTCACTTCTAAATTCTCTCTACCGCCATAAAACCATTCAGCAAATTCTTCTGAATTAAAAGTGGCAGTTTTACGTTCAATATCAATATCGGGATTAACAGTGTTTGGAATTGTTATTTTATTCATTATGATTTTTTTTAATTGTTACAGTATTATGCGATTTGTTTAATAAAAAATAAAGTTTACCCAAATTTACACTCGGACCTAAAATGACCACTTATGGAAACCAATTCTCGTTTACAACTAATGGAAAGTATCAGAAATCAATGAATTTAAATGGCTTCGTATAACGTTTTCAAAAAGTAAAATGAAGAAGAGTGTGTTTTTTATTTTTAAATGACTAAGCAAAGAAACAAATGCATAAACATTTGAATTTTAATTTAAGTAGATAATTAAACCTCTGTTGTTTACATTTGAAAGGGATCGTCGCCTTTACAATAAGAGTTTCAAATTGCCTGTGGTTATGTAAAAGGCTATTAGTCTTGGGATTACAACAAAAAAGTTTCCATTGATGATGGATAAATGAAAATTTTAATTTTTGGATTGGGTAGTTAATTTATACACCCTACGCTTCAGTTAAGGGTTAAGTTTGTAAAATCTGTAACATTTATTTGCGAGCTCATTAGGTATGTAAATATATTTTCTGAATTCTTATAGATACGGAAGTTAGTGATATTTTTACAAGAGTGTTGCGGGTGAAGAAAAGTTTAGTTTTAATTTTATGATGGAAAGGTAAGTGGGAAGAGGTCAGGTGGAATTTGGGTCGAGTAAAGACCCTTGTTTGTGGAAACAATTGCGACTAGGTTGGGAGGCCTTGTCCAGAGAATACCATTCGTGTCTGGGAATTGTGTTCGGATACGCGGCTATCGAGAAGGGTTGGGACCCCCTGAAAAGAGAAAGGAATAATAAGAGCTAGACGGAAACCTCGCTACGTCCAGCGGTCCGTAACAAGAGTACCAATATGTCAGATAGAGAGAGAGAATATTTCAGATTATTACTTAACCCCGAAGTTTATACTGTAGAGCTACATTATGCTGCCATTCCATATGAGTTCTTCATAAATGCTAGTGATAAATATTTAGAATCTCTTACTCACACATTTACACAAATCTTAAATGGCCAGTCATCGCACAAGGTTTTTCAGAACAGCATAATTTTTCCCATTTACAAAAAAGGAGATATCAGCCAACCTAGTAGTTATAGAGGGATAACATTTATGAATTGTATCTCTAAAATAATGATCGGAGTACTTAATGAAAGAATATCCCAATGGGTACACGAAAATGATATATTAAATGAATAACAAGCAGGCTTCAGAAAAGGATACTCTACGGCTGATAATATATATAATCTGACAGCTATAGTTAATATAAAGTTTTCCGAGAAACGAAAAGTTTACGCATTTTTTTAGATTTTAAAACAGCTTTTGACAGGGTTCCAAGAAAGCTCTTATTGTAGAAATTGCACATGATGGGGTTATCGTCAAAAATAGTAAATTTTATTTATCAAAAATACCAAACCACTTTATCAGCAGTATGGACAGGTACAGAACTCTCAGATTATTTTGAAACGCAAAAGGGAGTGAAACAGGGTTGCCTCTTATCGCCTATGCTGTTTGCCCTATACTTAAACGACATTCATGAACATATCGGCGGTGGCTTATTTATAGATGACACTAATGTGCGTGTTTTGATGTATGCTGATGACATTGTCATTCTAGCTGAAGATGTGGATACTCTACAAACAATGAGCAATAACCTTGAAGAATACTGTCGTACTTGGGACTTGGAGGGTAACCTTACGAAATCTGAAATTATGATATTCCGAAAAGGTGGGAGAATAGGAGCCAAGGAAAACTGGAAGTTTAATGGTGAAGCTGTACGAGCTGTAAATGAATACAAATATTTAAGAATTTTATTAACACCTAAAATGACATATGATAAACATGTAATACAAAGAAATAATGCAGCCAAAGTCAGCATTAACACAACTTTGTTGGACGTAAAGAAGTATCCTTAAAGGCAAAATGGAAAACAAATTCCCATCATTTGAGGAAAGAGGTCTAGGGTGTACTAGTCTGGAAAAACACGAGATTAAACTAATCGGTGGCACAACTGCAGCGACGTCAGAGGCACGTAACAATATGGCGCCCAAATTAATGATATGGAATGGTATATAGGTCAGCGAAATATACCATCAATAAACCACTAAGATATTATAATAGCCAAAGGATTACTGTTTGGATTTGGTGATGTCAGGGTTTTCAGGATCAGCTAAACTATCGGCTGACAGTCGATAGTCCACAAATCCTGGCATGACGTAAGGTTCTGTTGTGCGATGCTGAAACCCCTAGACGATCCAGGTCCAAACATCGTCCACATTTTACTAAAGGTAATTTAAAGTATATCTTGGGAGTTAAATAGAAAAATTATTATACATATATAGCATCCTAATGAAAACGTTAAATTATAGAATTTTTGTATTGTTTAAATTTTTAGTTTATGATTGAAGTTCATGGCACAGGGTTTTGAAATCAAAACAGCCGCTCTGCAAAATATTAACAGAGGTCTGAAGTGTTTTGAGAACATAACTTAGTACCATGATCTTTGTAAATATCTTACGACAACCGCTCTAAACAGGATATAAGAGGTCTGTAGTGTCGTGGGATATTTAAGGCCTGCGGGTGTAGTTCCAAGAAAAAGATATGTTGACTGCAGCAGCCGTTCTGAATAATTTTACAGGGGTCTGATGTGCGGCAGGTAGCGTAATTTTTCTGAAAAAAAGCTTAAACGACGCAGGGAGAGAGTTTTATCTTTCGATTTAAATCGATCTTCACCGCAAGTTAAAGAAAAATACTGGAAAAATAATAGATCGGATAGAATGGCAACTAGATCCCCCCAAATTGAGGATAGGTCCGCGACGATTAATGTGCCATTAGAAAATCAAGGCGCTATACCCAAACAAAAAGGGAATAAAAATATGAACAATCGAAATACCCATCCGGTTCAAGATGACCTAACACCAGCTGTTAGGTTAATGGAGAGTGTTGAAGGCATGAAGGCTAAACCGGTCCTTAAATCATCTCATTAATGAAAAGGTTAGTACAGAAATGAGAAGGGTTCATGATAGTATAGGTCAGTTATCAGAAGCAGTGAGAAATTTAGCAATAAAAGACAGAACTCGGCAAGATAGTATGGAACAACAATTTTTCAACGCAGCCAGGAGTGGAGAGCAGCACAATGTACAAGGACAGAGGTTTGATTTTCCACCTCCTCCACTTCACAACTTAAACCATGACGGATGGAGGATTAGAGTTGACAAATTTGGTCTAGATTTTAAAGGAAGCCAAGGCGGTCGTGATCAGCTCTCAGTTGAAGAATTTATTTTCAGGCTTGAGCACATGCAAAGGCAATACCAGATTCCATGGGAAGAAAAACTACGAGACTTTCACCTGTTGGTATCGGGTTCCGTCCAGCAGTGGTATTGGGCTCTGCTCCAGACAACAGTTATAACTGACTGGGGTACCCTTCGACTGGTATTATTGAATCGTTACAAAACTGTACGATCCAACTGGGAGCTAATGCACGCACTGGTCGAGAGAAAACAACAACCTGGAGAATCGATTGATGATTATTTCCATAATCTAAATTTGCTAAGAGCCAAACTACAGATACCTGTTGCTGAAGGCGAAATGATTAGGATCGCCAAAAGAAATCTTAGGGAAAGTATTGCTCGTATCGTGTACCCGATGGCTGTGTCCTCTGTAGAGCATTTGCGAATGTAATGTCTTGAAGAGGAGAGAACTTTTTCAAGGAAAGATATGCGACATATGCCAGTACAACCCACCAGAATACAGAAATATGTTAACGAAGTAGAAATCGACGTAACTGGGGATGATGAGGCAGAAATAGTAAGCGAAGTGGCAGCTATTAACGGTCAACCAATATGCTGGAACTGCCGTCAGATAGGGCATATGTTATAAATGCGGTAAAGCTAACACTATAACGCCAAATTGCCCAAAGTGCATTAAAGATCGGGAAAACTCCAAAAGGAACGCGACCTTACCGGGGGAGCCGCGGTCCAAGGAGCTTCCCCCGAAACAAGTATAGATGAAGTTCACAATATTTCAAAAATCCGTCATTACATGCCAATAGAATTACGTGAGCAAAATTATATAATAGCAAGAGAACGAATTTTTAATGATATAGAAGGAACCGAAAGGGATTTCATAAAGTCGCCACAAAAGAATTCCATTCAAACAGGTAAAGCACCGATAGATATGCCAGCAGTAACAACATCAACTACAGAACGAGGAAAATTAGATGATACAAGATCTACCACTAAAAAGTTAAAATCAAAAAAGCCTAAAATTAAATATATTCTAAAAATTAGAAATGATTTCATTAAAAGAAAACGGCAGCGCAAATTATTAGCTGAGGCAGTGAACGCTTTCAAATATAAGTCCGATCCAAGACCTTACGCCGAAATTTTATTAAAAGGAAAAATTTTTAAACGCCTCTTAGACTCAGGTGCTTCAGTAAATCTGTTAGGAAAAAATTGTCGCGAGCTTGTAGAGAGGCTAGATGTAGAAGTAAGAGGAGTCTCGACTAGCGTAAGTACAGCTACAGGTCAGCGTCATAGAGTGCTAGGCAAAGTCCTATTAGATGTAGAGTATAAAGGTGAAACTCATAAAATTACTTTTTTCTTGTGCCCTGATCTAGAGCAAGAGATTTGTTTAGGTATTGAATTTTGGCAAAGTTTCAACATAGCTCCAGAAATTTTATCTTCAGCCGAAATTTCTGTTGAACTAATGCAACAAATTCGCGGCGAAAAGGACACCGACAAGTTTCAGATGCACGACTTAAATGAAATACAACAAAAGCAGCTAAGAGAAACCATAAACAAATTCCCATCATTTGAGGAAAGAGGTCTAGGGTGTACTAGTCTGGAAAAACACGAGATTAAACTAATCGGTGGCACAACTTCAGCGACGTCAGAGGCACGTAACATATTTTTTAAAACTTAACATTTTCACTTTCACAACAGCATTTGCATGAAACACTGAATACCGCTAGTTTATTTATAAAACCGAAAACTCATAAAATTAAAAATTTACCGAGACTTCAAAATTAAAAACAAAATTAAAAATTCATTAAATATTTACAAAAAATTTTATGTTTTTTATTATAATCTATACATATCGCACTTGATCAACAAGAGGGTATTAACTCAAAATTTTTAAATTTTCACTTTTTGCAAGAAATCAACCAACTACATCAATATCAACCTACTGTAAAAATTCCAACGTATTCTGATTACTCTTTCATCTCGAAACCCGCATATGAGACCATTTTCTTGATAGTGTCTTGAGTACCTTTATATCAACAAAAATGTATTATTTTTATTTGGCAATAATTGCAAAAAATTTAAAAGAAAAACAGTGTAAATATACTAGTAATTGGAATTTGCTTACTATAATATTTTCGGATTTTTAAATTATCTTAAAATGTAATCACAAACAAACAAACAGGACTATTTCTGTACATGATCTTTTTTTAATTTTGTTGCTGGTGTAGATAGTAATTGAAATGGAATAGAAAACAGAAGTTTTTGGAATTTTTGTCTGTCTGTGTTCGAATCACTTATAGGTCGATTATGGAATGGTAACCGAATTTTAGTTGCCTTGTCAAAAGATAACGCAACTGGCAAATAAATTGGTATTACGTATCGCAACTTTTTTCAGTAGCCATAAAGTTATCGATAATGCTATTTTGACACTCCCAGCAACTGGAAATAAATATAAACAATTGAAAAGGTTTTAATAAATAATCAAGAAAAGAGTAATTTAACCCTCCGATGTTCGATGCCTTATGATACGATAAGTGCATCATAAGGGTCTGGCCAGACCCAAGAAAATAATGTAAGATATACAGTTTTAGAAAAATTTTTATTTATTTGTTTAAGCGTTTTACACGATTACATTTGCTGCATTTGCTTGCCGGACTCAACTCATAATAGATGATGAATGAGGCCAAACCAGCGATATCAGGCATGTTGTAAAACATTGCCAGTGGCCAACTATTTGTCGAGCGTTTGCATAAATAGCCAGTCAACATCTGATACATTGCATCTAAGCCCGCTTTAAATTTATTGTAATGTAAAATTTGATCTGGTTTGAATACTTTCAATGTATCGGTGTTTTGACGGTAATGAACAGTAGATATCATGATTACCGGCTTTTTTGGCTTTGACATATAGGAGCACAGAGCTATTTTTAATGTGGTAACAAAATATAGTGCTTACAGGTTACTACTTAAGTACCACTGTTATCTAAACAAATACAAGTAGTTCAGTACTTGAATCGATTCAAGGACATAGTGGCCTTATAAATTGGCCTATTATAATTTGCCCACAATTCTGTTGCTGGCTGAGAATTCGAGTGGAACTCACCAGCAATTACCAGCATCCAAAAAGGGATACATATCGTCTTCTTTCGTCATTACGCAAGATCACTGTTTGTTATTAGAATACTTTTCTTTTCATTGATGAACGGCTTTAACAGCTTTTCTGTTGGTTTCCCTCACAATAATACTAACGATTTTAGAAGACAATAATGACGAAAATAGCTCATTGACTCAGTGATGCTCCTCGTAATGGCTTTTTACGAGTAAAAGATGTAACATTTTGATAGCGAGGCCTTCCAAGTGGTGGAGGATTTGAATTCCACGTCTTACCGTCTTTCGACCGGTACATAAGGTCGTGAGTGATAGATGTGTTGGATGATTGAATTGAGGTTGGAGCTTTAAGGGGGATGGCTTCTATATTCAAACCCTCAACGTAATCATGGATGTCATCTAGAACGTCATCCAACTCTATTTCCTGTTCTATATCTAATGCTTCATAAAAATCTTCGTCATATGGAAAATTAGCTCTTAAAAGATTATTTAACGAATCTCAAGTTTTTACTAAAAGAAGGTGACTTTTTAAGCTCGCCACAGCTCATTGAAGCCGGAGTTCCCTAAGGTAGTATTTTGGGACCAATTTTATATTTACTGTACACATCAGATATGCCAATTAGCACCCTAGTCCACACATCAACTTTTGCAGATGACACAGCTTTTTTAAGTATTCATGAAAGTGCCCAAGAAGCATCAAAACTTTTACAAGACCACATACTCAATTTGGAAAAATGGCTAGAAAAATGGAGAATAAAAGTAAATGAACCAAAATGTTCTCACATAACTTTCACACTGCGTAGGGACTCATGCCCTCCTATTCGCATAAATAACCAAATGATATCACAGCTTTCAGACGTTAAATACCTGGGTATACATCTTGACCGTCGCCTTACTTGGAAAAGCCACATTGACTTCAAGTTAACACAAATCAAACTAAAAGCAGTACAACTAAATTGGCTTATTGGCAGAAACTCCACCCTGAGCTTACATTGTAAACTTCTACTGTACAAGTCGATCCTCAAACCAATTTGGTGTTATGGGATGCAGTTATGGGGCACTGCCTCAGCTAGCAATGTAGAAAAAATTCAAAGGCGTCAAAATAAGATACTACGTATGATTACATCTGCTCCCTGGTATATAAAAAATTCGAACATAAACAAAGACCTAAACATGCCATCAGTTAAAGCAGAAATAGCGAAACATGCAGTCACATATCTAAAGAGGCTTGAATCTCATCCAAACCCTTTGGCTCGTAACATGCTGAATGAACCTGGTTCTATTCGACTAAAAAGATGAGATACTGCTTTTCTTGGCCGTATATTAAAGGGATGACCCGAAAATGATTGCAAAATCCGTGAAACAAACATTATTTTTGTCTAGCACTGGCTGGACTTAAAAAATATAGTTTATTTTAGACTTAAGATACGAGTAATTATTGTTAGTTCAAAAAAATTTAAGATACAATAAAAAAGTTATGAAAAAAAAAATATATGGAAAATAGTCATCATCTACTTCGCCATATGTTTCGAAACGTTCGGACCCCTGTCCCATAATTTGTTCAATTTGTGCCTGAAGTAGTTCACGTTCTTCCCTCTCACATTTGCTGCACTTAGCTTACGAAGCAAACGTACATCATATCATCTTCATCCATAGTGGCATGTTCCATTTTATTAAAAAATACTTCCCACTAATTAATTAAAAACACGTGTTCGCCTTGATTTCTAAATATCAACTGAAATAAGTGATCAAAGGCTTGACAACGCAACTAAAGTTCAGTTGCCATCCATCATCCATAATTATATTATATTATATATGGGTCTGGTCAGACCCATATGAACATAATATAATAGGTCGATTATGGATGGCAACTGAACTTTAGTTGCGTTGCCAAGTTTGATACGAGCAGCTATTTTTCTACCATTTTCATCAAAAGTTAAAAGGCTGGGACCAGGTGCTGATAAAAGATGTGTGTATAAAAATACGGAATATTATTCGTATCATAGTTATTCTTTTAATGCATTGCATATGTTATGTTTGGAAATACGTGAGCAAAGCAGGAAGGGGCCAACATAAGTTGTCTGTATGATTATGAGGAAAGAAATGAAAAATAAACTTACTTTTCAGTTTAAATGCAATTTTTACTTTATAATCTATGAAAAAATCAAAGTTGTTAATTTTAATTAACAACTTTTAGTTGCCAGTTGCCATACGTAATACAATTTCGGCAACTGTGAAGGCAACTGAGGTTGGGTTGCCATCCATAATCGACCTATAAATTTTATTTTATTTAGATTTACCGCCTTAGAAACTACTGGATGAATTTTAATAAAATGTTATGAGAAAGTACCTTAGAATCTCGGTTCAAATATAGGATCCTTTTTTCCGCAAAAATATCTCATGTCCAAAAGAAAATAGAGAAAAAGTAGTGGAAGTAAGCAATTTTACTTGAATATTTTTTGAATATTATATTGTTACGAAAGAAGAATTTATTCATTATAAGCTCTGAACAACAATACTCTCGAACAACAACAACATTAATGGCTTATTTTCTTACAATGATGGAAGAAAGAAACGCCCCATACAAAAATTCGCATTTACGCATACACACACACACAGATTAAATAAACACTCTTCTGTTAAATACACAGCCACATACATAAATACAAGCATAAACAAATAAACAGCCACACACACAGGTATAAAGAAATAAATAGCCACAAACACAAGTATAAAGAAATAACCAATCACACAAACAGAAAAACAAGAGCAATAACATTCGAACCTGCCAGATATGTCTGGAATAGAACATTCTGGTGCTTTTAAAGCACCTATATAAAGTGAATCGTGCTGGCGAGTAGTAGGGCAGTATTAATTTAAAAGTCAAAGAGTTAAGTTGTCGAACATTAAGAGTGTTTAACAGTTTGCTGTATTTTTGAACAGTGGTGTTAAGTAAATAAAGTGACTTACAGTAAAAGTAATAACAGTGTGTATTTATTTTGCAATAAAAAGAACCCAACGTAAAGTAAAAACGTAACAATTGGTGACAGAAGTGAAATTGTAAAATAAAATAACTTAAAAAAATAATAAAAATTAAATTTGAAGATCTTAAAGTGGAGCAGCTGAAAAAGGAGTTGAGTAAGCTGGATTTGCCAACAGCAGGTAACAAAACAGAACTGCAGAAGAGGCTCATAGATGAATTCAAGCGTCGTGGCATGGACATTGGCGCATATGAGTTTGATGAAAAAGAGATGACAGAGGTATGTAGCCGTGAAACAACAACAGCAAGTAGCATGGACCTCAATACGATGTTTGCCGCTATGATGGAGAAAATGGGAGAAAACTCTAGAATGCTTCTAGAAAATGTAAACGGAAAGCTAGTCGAAGTACAAGAAGCTTCTAGAGCAAACAGCGAAAAACTATTAGCTGAAGTAAGAGATGAAGTACAAGAAGTTTCTAGAGCAAACAGCGAAAAACTGTTAGCTGAAGTACAAGAAGTTTCTAGAACAAACAGCGAGAAACTACTGGAAACAGTAAATGAGAAACTGGAGAAAAATCAACAACTTCTAGCTGAGATTCAAGAAGTTTCTAGAGCGAATAATGAGAAACTTTTGGGACAAGTCAACGAAAACCTTCTACAAATTTCTGAAACTATTAATAAGCGAGTAGACGACGTAGAAGTCAAGTTCGACGAAAAAATCTCTGCCGTGGAAGTGCAACTGTCCGGTTTAAACAGAAAAGTGAATCTTCTAGAAACTAGTGGCGTCGAAGTACAGGTAAAGGATGTCGATGTAAAGCTGCAGGAGCTCGAAAACAAAATTATGAGCCTGGAAATAAGAGAAGGTCCAGCACGAGTAGTGACTGAAAACACAAATAGGATAAAAGCTCCCAGTTTCGACGGCACCATACCCTTCAACGTCTTTAAATTTCAGTTTGAGACAGTGGCCAGTAAAAATCTATGGAGCAATGAAGAGAAAGCGATTGAACTGATTCTGGCACTTAAAGGATCTGCAGCAGAAGTCCTCGAAAGCCTACCAACTAGCTGCAGAAATAATTATGAGGACATAATGGTGGCGTTACAGCGGAAATATGGCGGCGATCATAAAAAGGAGCTGTATAGAATGGAGCTACGCGGCAGGCTGTAGAGAGCAAATGAGACGCTTCAGGATTTCGCCATGGAGATAGAGCGCTTGGTGCAGCTAATATACCCTGGGGAAAACCATCCCCTTCTAGAACAGTTCAAGGTGGAGGCATTTGTTAATGGTATTCGTGACCCAGATATTAAGCACGCAGTTTGCGCTAAGCAAAGCACATCCTTTGCTGAAACCATTGCTTACGCTCTGGCTCAAGAAACAGCAAAAGTCATTTCGAGGCCGCAGTCATACAAAGTGCGAAAAGTTGAAGTTGCTGCTGAAGATGAAAAAACAACAATGGACGACATAAAGCAAGTACTTGAGTCGGTAAAGAAAGTCTTAGATGAAAGACAAGGTAAGACAAACGCTAAGTGCTTTAATTGCGGCAAAGTCGGCCATTTTCAACGAAACTGTAAGGCAGCAAGAAAACGAGCCAGATCTGTTTCGCCGCCAAGAAACAATAAACGTGCGACTCATGGAACATCTCGAGAGTCGTTAAACTAAAGAGAGCTAGCACTACGGGGCATGAGCTAGCTCCCACAACCGAGGGCCCCATGTATATCAACGGAGGAAAGCGTATTCTGACAATAGACACAGGAGCGTCGCAGTCTATAATAAGGCCCGATTTAGTAAAGGGAAAAGTGCATCAATTGAATAATGTCAGTCTGCGCACCGCTACCGGAGAATTTGCTACTGTCTATGGTAAGGCCAAAGTCAGATTAACTATAGCCAACATGAGTGTGGACCATGTGTTTATTGTTGCCGATATCGTGGACGAAGTTATTATTGGCGCAGATTTTATGATTATGCATGGAGTCGATCTGCGCATGGGGCAACAAATAATGATCTGGCGAAACGTCGAAATACCCCTTGATATTGGATATGTGAGTAAATTTGCAGTAAGGAAGCTGGTTGCTGTAGCATCCGAGAAATTACCACCTCAGGCAGAAACTGTGATATGGGCACGTATGGAGGAAGATTGTGAGGACAACCGGTTGTGGGTGGTAGAACCATCAGCAATTAAGAGTGAGACAATAACAGCAAAAGCCCTCGTGAAAACCTCTAAGAATGGAAAAATTCCTGTGAGAGTGTTAAATCTATCCAACAGTGAAAAAGTAATTGGTAAAAACTCTCAGATAGCTCAATGTACACCAGCAGAGGCCATAATTAATTGCGAGAGAGACTCAGAGCCTGAAAAACTGTCAACTAAAGAGCGCGAAATACTACCAGAACACGTGGGGAAATGGGTAGCAGAGCTGGAGCCACCTGACAGAAACAAAGCCAAGCAGCTGCTACGAAAGTACGCCTCTGTCTTCGCCCTAACAGATAAAAGCCAAGGTAGAACGGCAATAGTGAAGCATGAAATAAATACTGGCGAAGCGAGGCCCATAAAACAAGCCCCCAGGAGCATTCCCCTAGCCAAGCGGAGCGAAGTAAAGCAGCTAGTCAACGAAATGGAGCGAGACGGAATCATCGAAGCATCTTCGAGTCCCTGGAGCTCGCCGGTAGTTTTAGTAAAGAAGAAAGATGGCAGCACTAGATTCTGCGTTGACTACAGAAAGCTCAACGATGTTACCAAAAAGGACAGTTATCCGCTACCAAGAATCGATGACACCTTGGACACGCTAGCAGGAACCAAGTGGTTTTCTACGCTAGATTTACAGAGCGGTTACTGGCAAGTCGAGATAGCAGACAAAGATAAAGAAAAAACTGCTTTTAGTGCTCTCGATGGTTTATGGCAGTTTAATGTTATGCCATTTGGTCTCTGCAACGCTCCAGCCACCTTCGAGCGTTTAATGGAACGAGTGTTAAAGGGACTCAATTGGAAGTCATGCCTGGTGTATCTGGATGACATAATTGTCATGGGAAAGACCTTCGATGAACACCTAAGGAATATGGAAGAAGTCTTCAGGCGTATATCAGCGGCTGGACTGAAGCTCAGTGTTAAGAAATGTGCATTGTTTCAGAAGGAAGTCAAATACTTGGGGCATCGTGTAACAGCAGAGGGCATATCAACCGATGAAGATAAAATACGGGCAGTAAAGGACTGGCCTCGTCCTCAAAATCTTCACGAGTTAAGAAGTTTCTTGGGACTCTGCACATACTACAGACGATTTGTGCCAAATTTTGCTAGTGTTGCTGCGAGCCTACATGAGCTAACCAAAAAGTCGCGACCTTACCAGTGGAGTGAAGCAGCCGAGGAAGCATTCCAGAAGCTCAAGGAATTGTTGTATGTGGCACCTATCTTGGCATATCCAGTAGCTGGGCAAAAATTCATGCTAGACACTGATGCGAGCGGATATGGAATAGGAGGTGTGCTGTCGCAAGTGGTAGATGGGACAGAAAAGGTTATAGGCTACTACAGCAGAGTACTTTCGAAGCCTGAAAGAAACTATTGCGTAACGCGACGAGAGCTTCTAGCAGCATTGGAGTGCATAAAACACTACCACAAGTATTTGTATGGCCAACATTTTACGTTGAGGACAGATCATGCCGCACTCAGGTGGTTGCTGCAATTCAAGAGCCCTGAAGGACAGCTTGCACGCTGGATAGAGCGTCTTCAGAGCTATGACTTTAGTATTGAGCACAGAAAAGGAGGCAAGCATAACAACGCCGACGCCCTTTCTAGGCGGCCATGTGATCTGGGGTGTAAGCATTGCACAAAGGCGGAGAGAAAAGAATTCGTTATTGATGTTCGGCTTACACATATAGAATCTAGTGAAGACTGGCCGACTGCACAAAGAAACGATCCCATATTGGCAAAAATTATAGCAGCTAAAGAGGAAGACAGAAGACCGACGCGAAGTGAGATCTCACCAGAAAGTCCACTGGCGAAGGCATATTGGGCCCAGTGGAACAGTCTAAGGCTGAAGGATGGCTGCTTATGTCGCACCTGGGAAAGCACAGACGGCAAAACTGTGCTAGACTTAATCGTCGTGCCATCCTCCAAGATCAAAGAGGTCATGATACAATTCCACAATGGTCCTAGCGGAGGTCACCTTGGTGTAACGAAGACGCTGGAAAAGATAAAACAACGGTTCTATTGGGTCGGCTGTCAACAAGCCGTAGCCGAGTGGATAGCCAATTGCCAGGAGTGCATTGCAGCAAAGGGTCCAGTACGAAGGAGTCGGGGGCAGCTTCAGCAGTACAATTCAGGCGCTCCCTTTGAACGTATAGCGATGGACGTAGCAGGTCCCTTCCCTGCTAGCAATGCTGGAAACCGATACGTTTTAGTAGTGATGGACTATTTTAGCAAATGGCCGGAAGTATATGCCATTCCCAATCAAGAAGCCAGAACGATCGTAGACACGTTTATAAGCAACTGGGTGTGTCGCTATGGTGTTCCCTTAGAACTACAATCCGACCAAGGCCGAAATTTTGAATCCGCTATATTCAAAGAGATGTGCGAAATATACGGAATAAGAAAGACCAGAACGACACCGTTACATCCGCAATCTGATGGTATGGTCGAAAGATTCAATCGAACGCTGGAGGAATACCTGCGAAAAGTGGTCAGCGCACATCAGAGGGACTGGGATGAGCATATACCCAAGTTTTTGTTGGCATATAGATCAGCTGTTCACGATTCCACCTCACGAACACCAGCGAAAGTAGTCTTTGGATCTGAGCTAAATTTGCCTGCAGATTTAGAGTTTGGTGTTAAGCCAACATCGGCAGAAGGAGACGGCGAAAACTCTAGTCAGGCACAAAGGGACCTTCAGGAGATTCACGAATTCGTGCGGAGTCGGATAAAATTAACCAGTGATAAAATGAAAGCCAGATATGATCGAGCTGCCAACTCTGAGGGATTTAACGAGGGACAACTGGTTCTACTTTTTAACCCACAACGGAAGAAAGGATTATCACCCAAACTACAAACTCATTGGGATGGACCTTATAAAGTAATAAAGCGGCTAAACGACGTAGTTTACAGAATACAGAAATTCCAGAGCCCAAGATCAAAAATGAAAGTTGTGCACTTGGAGCGGCTAGCCAACTATGGAAAAGGTACATCTGTGTCTGTTCGGGACGAACAGGTTTGAGAAGGGGGTAGTGTTACGAAAGAAGAATTTATTCATTATAAGCTCTGAACAACAATACTCTCGAACAACATTAATGGCTTATTACTTACAATGATGGAAGAAAGAAACGCCCCATACAAAAATTCGCATTTACGCATACACACACACACAGATTAAATAAACACTCTTCTGTTAAATACACAGCCACATACATAAATACAAGCATAAACAAATAAACAGCCACACACACAGGTATAAAGAAATAAATAGCCACAAACACAAGTATAAAGAAATAACCAATCACACAAACAGAAAAACAAGAGCAATAACATTCGAACCTGCCAGATATGTCTGGAATAGAACATTCTGGTGCTTTTAAAGCACCTATATAAAGTGAATCGTGCTGGCGAGTAGTAGGGCAGTATTAATTTAAAAGTCAAAGAGTTAAGTTGTCGAACATTAAGAGTGTTTAACAGTTTGCTGTATTTTTTAACAGTGGTGTTAAGTAAATAAAGTGACTTACAGTAAAAGTAATAACAGTGTGTATTTATTTTGCAATAAAAAGAACCCAACGTAAAGTAAAAACGTAACAATATAAATTTTAAAGCCTTTGTTCCTGAGTAACCACCCAGGGATGGGTATCTCTATATAAAGTAAATAATTAAACCATAAGTAAAGCAATATAAAAGTGAGAGTCTTAAAATTTGGTGTGGATCATTTTTAAAGCAAAATCGAACAAAATATTGATGGTAGGCAAGATTTGATACTGCCGAACAAAAATTGTAAATTTTTCCCATTTTTTGTTCAGGGATGTTTTTATGTATATGTATCTGAACAGCGCTTTATTAGGGGACAGCTTCTCTGTAAACCACCTATTTTTAGGACATACATATATATGTATATAATAAATAAAATTAAAAAATTAAGCAAAAATAATAACTTTACAAATTGGATTTCATAAATGGTTTTAAATGTTTTTCAAATGAATCTTGTACGGGTTTATGGTTCATAGGACTCATTTTAGCTGATTCAAAAAGACGTTCGTAGACATTGCCATCATAGCAACCCAATACTGAATTCAAGTTTCCATCGTGAAAATCGAAACCATCGGTAAAAGCCACTACATCAGGACGTAACTTTTTCAAAGCCAATTCCAAACGTTCCTGCAAATGTTGCAAATCCTGTTCGGTAATATTAATAAAACGTAAAATATCGCTCAGGTGTTTTAAAGTAGTTTGCACCAAAAATAATTCTAATAAAGTTTCGAAAAATGATTTGGCATTTTTAGAAAGATGAGCCATTTTGGGTCCGGTGATTTTTTGTAAAAATGTAGCAGCCACAAATTGGCGTCCATGAAGCTAAAGGTTTCCAAATAAAGATGTTGTTAATAAAAAAAAAATAATAATAATTAATAATAATGTTACCTCTGCTGCTTGTGCAAGAACTATACCGCTGTTGTTAAAAGCTTCTGGTTGTGTTTGACCAGCCATCATGTTACGCGACAAACTTTCAAAAGCTAAACGGGTTTTTCTGTAAAGCAAAAATATATTAATAACTTTAACTCTTTTAATATTTATAATACTCACTGAGCTGCTGTATACTGCAAGGCCTTAACAATACATTCCCAGGAATTATCCCATTTAGAAAAGGTATTCAGTTTTAAACCCTGCCTCAAGTACTCTACACTCGCCAACATGGGTTGGCCTTCGCTTAAATGCGACCAGGATTTCATTAAAAATCTAGCTATTTGTAGTAACAATACAGTATTTTCTCCCTCATATGTATAGGCTGCAACAGCATTGCCGTATATGTTGCCAAAATTGGCTGCTGTCAAATAGCCATGGCCACCACAAGACAAACGCAAACGTTCTATGCCCGCACAGGCGTCAGTGGTACAGAGGACTTTTAGAGCACATGACAAGGCATGCATTTCTGGTAGGCGGGTATATTTGGCATTATTGATTTCCTCCGCAGTTCGATGATACAATTCCCACATGTATTCAGCCGACAAATAATATGCCAAGCCATTGGCTATTTCAGGGAAAACTTTCAACTGTTGCGTAACATGATCCATTATTTGAGGCTCGGCATCACTGGAATTTAGTTTTTTGTAGTTTGTAAGAAAATTTTAAAAATTTACCAGGTGCCCCGCTAGGCTAGTAGGAAGTGTGCTAGTCTATCAGTCTGGGGATTGTGTGTTCGATTTCCACCAAAGACTCTGGGTCTGGGTGTTTCACTACAAGGAGTGAAGGTCTACGTTACTATGGGCGGTAAGGCCTAGTTAGCCGACCGTTACATTAATTGAACGCCTGGTTTATGGTCTGTTTATCAATGACTCGTGAAAATGTAAGCCAATCTGTTTTTATTAGATTGGCTTACACCACTGTCGAAAACATTGAAAAAATACAAGAAAGAGAAAATACAAAAGAGAAAAGAGAAAATCAAACGACAACTATTTACGTGTGTTTTTCATGTTTTACATTCCGTTAGCTTACGGTCGGCTAACTAGGCCTTTAGAATTTAATTTGTAATTGTATTGTGACATCTATCTATACATCTATACATATAATAAAATAGTAACTCATTTCCGTCTGTCTGTCTGTCTGCTTTTATTTTGCGTTCGCATCACGTAAAAACTACAGGATGGATTTTAACAAAATTTTGTGGGGAGGTACCTTAATATCCTGATCCCAATATAGGATGCTTTTTTCCGCAAAACGTAATTTCCGGTTTAAAGGTACTGAAATTTTCCGGATATTTTCAACACGGTTATATTTTCAACACACCTTTTTATTTTTGATAGTGGGATATTTTAAAAACTATTACGCAGCAGATGGCGCCAGTTGAATAAAATTTTTATTTGATTTATATTTTTACTTTGGGAATTACATTGTTCCTAAAATATTTTAAACACCTCTTACAGAGGTTTATAATAATTTTTATTTTTATACAAAAAATTATATTTGGAATCGTATTATATACATTATTTATTTTTAGTCACGCATGATTCCTTGAAATTTATTAAATAAATATTTTAGGAGTGCAATATAAAATATTTATTTCCAAAAAATATAATGATCGAAATTGATTACTATGGGGAAAGCATATCCAGAGAGCTATTTCGCTAGTGCTCAACTAGCTTATCAGATCAGTGGATTTTTCCCAATTTTTCTGAATAAAAACTCAGATTCTTATGCTTAAAACTTAATAGACTAAATTAGAAGTTCAATCAGTCTAGAAAGACAAATCTAAAATTTTAAATAAAACAAAAAACCGTAGCAACCATTTCCATTTCAAAAAGTTTATTTTATTTTTCTTTCAAAAATGTACCTCTCATACTAATGTACTCTAACAGAACACACACTAGATTGGGACGGTGGGCGTGGTATCTCCCATATAAAGTGAAAAATTATTATCGTGTACTTGAAGAACTACAACGGGTAGAGTCTTGAAACTTTGCACAAGTAACCCTCATAACAATGTGAATAGTCTAACATAACACAGACTAGATTGGAACGGTGGGCGTAGTACCTCCTATACCAAGTGAACATAGTGTACCTGGAGAACTAAGTAGAGTCTTGAAACTTTGCACAAGTAAGCCTTAAAGTAATGTACATAGTCCAGCAAAATACAGACTGGATTGGGACAGTGGGCGTGGTATCTCCCATACAAAGTGAAAAATTATTATTGTGTACCAAGGAAACTATAATATGTAGAGTCTTGAAAATTTGCACAAGTAACCCTGATACTAATGTGCATAATCTAGCAAAATACAGACTGGATTAGTATAGTGGCAGTGGTACATCCCATACAGAGTAAAAAATTTTCGTAAAAAACAGATTGGATGAAAATAGTGGGCGTCGGAGCTTGCATATAAAATAAAACATTTCTGACGTGAGAATAACGTGCGTTTTCGAGTTAAAGGTTCGCCATACTTTTCTTCCAAGTGTTTATGGTATTTTTTGGTGGATGGGTGTAGCGAAACGCACCGGGAATAGCTAGTTAAAATTATATAAAAATAAAAAATTAACTTTTAATTTTAGCAACACAACGGCTCATATCAGGTCCGATAAGTAGTGATTTAAACAGTTTAGAAAAAAATAGTCTAAAGAAGAATGAATTAAATCAGTCAAGTGAAGTACCACGTTCAATATAAAACTTTTAAAGTATAGGATTTAATTTTTTCAAGTCTTTTATACGGCACCCTTTTATTTTTAATACTATATTTTTATAACTTGCTTTTAAAAAATTTAAATATCTGGTTCAATAGATAAGCACAAGCACATAGGTCACAACCAAGTCCACCAACTTTTGATTATTTTTTTACTTTTAATTATAGCGTACATCGTACTAAATACCTTGTGTAAATTTTAAGTGTCTGCCTATAACGTTTACAAGACCTAATTCTTCAAAATCTCAATTTCTAGGGATTTTTTTTTTAATTTGGTTTTTTGTGTCTTATTTACATTGTGAAACATATTATATGTGAATTTAAAGTGTTTGCCTATAACGGTTCAAATTTAAGGTTATATACATACATACATATGTAAAATCTTGTCACTATCGAAGCACCCTTTATTTTTTATTGTTTTTACTTGTTGTTATAGCGGATAAATTTGTGTTTACTTATATCCTAATAGATAGAAATATTCGGCTTTGAAAAATAAGGCCGTATGCGTGGAAATCAAGTCGCCATAGTGTGTCAAAATTTTAAGAGTCTTTCTATTACTTTTAAAAAATTTGTCATCATGGGGTCACTCTTTAATTTTTATACTTGTTAATAAATAATACAATAAAACTGTAGCAAGACCATTTCCGTACATGGAACATTTTTTTTTTAATTTTGTTTCTGGTACAGTGAGTATTCGAAATGAAATAGAAAACAACAATTTTTGGAATTTGTTCGTATCACGTAAAAACTATTGAATAGATTTAAAAAAAATTTATGAGGAGATACTTTAGTATTTTGATTAAAATTTAGGAACCTTTTTTCCGCAAAAATATCTCATTTTCAAGAGAAAAAGTAGTGAAAGCAGGCAATTTTACCGATTTAAAGGTACTGCAAACTAGGCAGCATCTTTTTTGTCGGCGGGATATTTTAAACAATATTTACAGAACTCTACGATAATTTTAGAAATTTATATAAATTTTAGAATTTCATCTAGGGAAGGGTACCTCTACACTTAAAATTTGGTGTGGATTACTTTCAAAACATAACACAGTGCAACACGGAAAAAAATAACCATATACGGACACCACTACGTGATAAAAGACCAAAAAAAAAGACCCCTATCTCCCAGTTTTGCCCAAAGTCCTCCAGGTTTTTTTTATGGGCCCTCAAAGATGTTGGGCCTCGATGTCATTTTTGCATAAAAATGATCATTTACTCAAGCTCATATTTTGCAAACCATTTGAAATTTTAATATACTCTCTGAGGCAAAGTTGTAGCTCTTGTCATAAAGAACAAAAATTGTGAACATATAAAATCAAAAAAACTTCATCTTCAAGGTAAAATTTGCAAAAAACTTTAAAAAACTCAAATTTTTTTACCTTTTTTCCCCTGTTCAGGTCCATAGGTAGCAAACCGTTCGAAATTCAAGGAAACAATCAACTACAAAAATGAACCTAAGATCTTAGTAAACAACTTTCTAGAACATATGAACTTCCTAGGAATGATTCTTAACACCGTTTAGGTAGCGCTTAGGTAGCTAAAAAATTTTCGGGAAATTTTTCACTTTTGCGGCTACCTAAGCGCTACCTAAACGGTGTTAAGAATCATTCCTAGGAAGTTCATATGTTCTAGAAAGTTGTTTATTGAGATCTTCATTTTGGTAGTTGATTGTTTCCTTGAATTTTGAACGGTTTGCTACCTATGGACCTGAACAAGAGAAAAAAGGTAAAAAAATTGAATTTTTTAAAGTTTTTTGCGATTTTGACCTTGAAGATGAAGGTTTTTTGATTTTATATGTTCACAATTTTTGTTCTTTATGACAAGAGCTACAACTTTGCCTCAGAGAGTACATCAAAATTTCAAGCGGTTTGCAAAATATGAGCTTGAGGAAATGATCATTTTTTTGCAAAAATTACATCGAGGCCCCACATCTTTGAGGGCCCATAAAAAAAAAACCTGGAGGACTTTGGGCAAAACTGGGAGACAGGGGTCTTTTTTTTGGTCTTTTATGACGTAGTGGTGTCCGTATATGGTTATTTTGCCATGACTTAAAAAATTACACAGTGTGTAATCGAACAAATATTAAAACCACTCCATTGCACAATGCCTCAAATCGCCAAATAGAATTTTCTAATAAGTTATATAATTATACAAAAATTATTTTGTAACAAAATCTTTTAAAACTAAAAAGTTATAGGCATTTAAATATTAAAAAATATCTAAAAATTTGTTAATTTTAACAAAATGCAGAGAAAGTCCATTTTAGACCACCCTGTTCGTTGTGACAATGTTGAAATAGAGGAGTAATATTTTGGATCCCGAAGTACTCTGGTATTTACTTTCAAATAAGTAATATACATACAAAGCTTTGAAATCGGTAACCATAAATAATTAATTTTTGGCCGCCTTCTTAAAATATGTGCCACACTGCGGTGGTCAATTGACTATACCACATCAAAAAATAATGTTTGATGATCCTCCCATCCAATCAGCTATAATTGGTGCAATTAGGGTTTCAAATAGTTACAGATCAAAATTTAATTGATTTTATTGCGTATTTAATTAGAAAAATTATGTGTATTTTTTAAATTAATTAATTAAAATATTGCTCCGAGAAGTTTATTTTTAAAGAAGTAAAGACCCACCGAATGACAGAGGAGTATTTTGCCAATCAAGTCGGACAATAGGCCAAAATGTAAAAAAGTATGTATGCAGCTCGGCTTTTGCTTTAGAATTGTCGTTTTGGGACACTGTTGAAATCAGGAAAGTTGAGTAAATCGCATACGTTTTTATTGACTTTATACGATTTTGAGAGGTTTGCCATATATTTTTTGTGGCTAAACGAATAAAGATTTTATATTGATTTTTTTCTGTGAAAGGCTATATTATCAGCTACTTATGTATATTAGTTTTTAGAACAATTTTATTTTAAATTTTTATGATAAAAAATTTTGTTCGAATTTAAAAAAGAAATGATATTTTTGTTCACTTTTTTGTCAAAAAAAGAAAACAGAAAATGTTTTTGGTTTCTAAGTTGTTTTAAATAAATTAATTGTTATTATTTTAAATAAAATTTATTGTTACTAGTGTAAATTATTTATTATCTATACAATAATAAAACTGTGATTTTCTGCCTATCTGTCTGTCTGTTTGTGTTCGCATCACGTAAAAACTACAGGATGAATTATAACAAAATTTTAAGGAGAGTTACCTTGGTATCGTGGTTCAAATATAGGATATTTTTTCCCTGTAAAAATATCTCATTACCAAGAAAGAGGGAGAGCAAGTAGTGAAAATACGCAATTTTACCGATTCAATGATACTGCAAACTCTGCAGAAACTTTTGTATTTGTCAGCGGATAATATAAAACACTATTTACAGTACCTTCAATTATTTTGGAATTTTGTGCATATTTTAGATTTTTATATAAAGCCAATGTAATAACCCATATCTGAAGCACTATAAAATTAAGAGTCTTAAAGTGGATTACTTTCAAAGCAAAATAAGGACGCTGACGAAGTGGCGGGCACAGGTAGTTATAACTAAATTAATTATTTTCAGATAAATTAAATACATACTATAAAGTAATAAATTACAAAACTTACTTTTATTAATAATAATGTTATTCCTGGACTTATAGACTACTGCATCCCAAAACTCTTCTTCATGCGAAACTTCGATTTCGACATGACGGAGGGTCACTCACCACCTGGCTCACTCTGCGTGTTCACAAATGGCTCCAAAAGGGGTGTGGGGGTTGGAGGTGGGTCTATATAGCCCAGGCCAGTTGGTCCAATGAGTCAACTTGTTTGACGGCAAAGCCGATCTGGCCCTTACTAGATCAGAAGAAGACGGATTCATTACTTCGGATGCCGAAAATACAATTGCATGACAACTGAGCCCATGCAAGAAGAATGGGCCTCCCTTACATCGACTTTTGCAGAAGCTGCCAAGATGAGGAAGAGGAGGAAACGGTCGTTCACCTCCTCTGCCTATGCCCTGCACTGGAATACCAACGACTTCAAAATCTTTGACAACGATATTTCGGGAGCCTATCTTGTGTTTCACTACTGGAACTAAGAAGAATTAGTTCTTTTCTGAGGAGCGGCGGTTGGTTCTCCAACCCACTCCCACTCGGCGAGGCATGAATACGCTTGTTTGCTGTCTCGGCCAATATGCTCTCTAGGGCGACCTCTTGATTCTTCTATCTTCTTAACTTATCTCTCTCTTTTTCTCTTCTTTCCGCCCATCTTACTTTTATTTCTTATTTCTCTCTGCAGGTAACACAAACCTACTTTTATTAATATGTTATCTTCGACATAACAGCTTAGAAATTTATATTTATTGGAAATTAGCAAAAAAAAATTTTTTTTTAAATTCACATGGACGTTTCAGGGGGTGTGTTTGGAGGGAAACCTCCCCCTGCCCATAAAAACTTAAAAATTTTATTTTTATGGTATTAAGGCGTATGTTATCCATTTCTTTTAATAATTTTATTATTTTTGGAAATAATATTTTATGTCACCGCCCACAAAAGAGGGCAGAGTGCAAAATTGAGTTTTAGAATATCCAGGGTCCAAGTTTAGGTTTTTGAACATTCGCTGACTATAAAAATTGCATTTGCTAAACAAAAGTATGGGAAAACGTAAAAAAATAGGTAGGATTCGTTTAGCCTATTACCATAAGAGATTTAGCCTATTACCATAAGAGAATTATTCTGACAAGTTTGATTAATCTAGGGGCACTCAGTAAATTTTCAGAGCCAATATAACATAAAAAAAATAATGTCCGGCTAGATTGGCAAAATATCCCTATTGCGGCAGTTGCAGAAAAAAACAACAAAAAACGTTTGAAATACAACTTTCTCAATATAAACTGAAACTCACTCAGGGTTAATGGGACTTTGTCTTCTAACCGCTGCATAACGTGTGGCAATAGTAGCAGCCTCCAAAAGATGAGAAGTATCCAAATTTACTATTAAACACCTCACATAAACCATGGTCATGTAGGACAACTTAGAGGCTGGACTTTGTTTAAAATTGCCATCAGGCATAACTTTGGCATTTTTCATCAACATATTCATGCGCGGTATACGAACATTTTTTAGGCCCAAAAATCCCTGATTAACAGCAGCCATGCCAAGCTTTTTGCCAATTTCACCAATATCGATGCCTGGCAGCGGCATATGAGTCTCTAAATCACGCAGTTGGACAATAAACATCTGTATGCCCTTGTGTTCATTATCAATGTAAAGCTGAGCCACAACCATGGCATGATTGGCTGTATGGCCCACTATTTAGAGCAAAAATTAATTATATTTTGTTTTTTTTTTTTGGTGACATTAATATAAACCTACATCCTCCCGGCCACCATTTGTAAGCCTGCAAACAGGGTGTATTTAGAACAAACTCCTGGGTTTTACGATCAAAATCAGCCCTTGTCTGTATGCCTCTAACATTTGTGCCATGTGCCAATTCAGTTTGTGCATAAGTACCAATAATATGACATTTTGCAGCAGCCTTACCCCACTTCTCAATTTGTTCTGGTGTTCCTTGACCATTTATAACATCCACAAACATAGTAATGTGTGTGGACAAAGGGTTATTAGCCGGAAATAGTCCATGGCTTCCTGTGCTATACAACATTGATCTAAAATGAAAAACGACATTTTGGGGCGGTCTTTACATAACTTCTCTGAAACATTATTATACTCTTACGGCCAGATATCATCACCTCCAGGATTTCTTTCTTTCTGCAATTTACGCAGTTTCTTCGAAATAGTAGTCACTTGTTCAACAGCACGATTGTAAACCCCGACATGATCGAGATATTCATGCTTAAGTCCATAGCCTCTATCCAGATCACTAAAGAGAATGTGTTCTAAAAGAGAAGACAAAAATGATGATCCGAATGATTATAATAAAAGGTGAGAATAAAATTTAATTTTATTGGATTTTTTAAAACTTTTTAAATTTCCAAATTTCTGGTTCTAACGTATAAAAGATTCCTGGTATCGAGTTCTACGGAAGTAAAAACATGAATACATAAAACAACGTACCCCATATTTTAGTACTTCAAACTATATGGGGAAGACTAGCTGATATCCCGAACCCTCTCACGTCAAATTTTTGTGTCAATAAACGTTTATTAACGGATAACTTACTAAATAACACGTAGCCCGTTTTCTGACATTGATCCTAAATTTGAAATCCTTCATGTTAAAAAAAAAATGATATAATGAATTATGACACTTCTCATAAAAAATATTCAACTTAAAAAATCTTATTCATTCGACTTTAATTTTCAATAACAATACTAATCCTGTTTTAAGAGTAAATACTTTCTCTTAGATTTGTAACTTCTTTTTTTTTAATAAATGCCTAATTATGATAAATTATTGAATTTTATTTCATAAAATAGTAAAATAAAATATAGAATAATTTTGTCCAGTTTTTATGTTGAATACTCCTATGTGCGACTCTTGAATTCTATAACGTATATTTGAGATGGTTTGTGAATGTCAATATATCTATACATTTAATAAAACACTAACTTATTTCCTGTCTGTCTGTGTTCGAATCACGTAAAAACTACTGGATTTTAACAAAATTTTGTGAGGAGGTACCTTAGTATACTACTTCAAACATAGGATGCTTTTTTCTGCAAAAATATCTTATTGCCAAGAGAAAGCGGAGAAATGGCAGTGAAAGTAAGTTAAGGCGCATATTTTAGTAAATACATAAACCATAACTGAAGCACTAAAAAAGTAAGAGTCTTTGGTGTGGATTGCTTTCAAAGCTGACGAAGTGGCGTTCACAGCTAGTCATATATAATTATCAAATCGGCATTTAATTTTAAACTTTATTATATTTTTATTACTTCTTCTTTTTTTATAAAATATATGAAGCCTTCCAATTAACTGATAAAGCTGGTATAGAT
Organism: Phasia obesa; assembly: GCA_949628195.1. NCBI lineage: Eukaryota > Metazoa > Arthropoda > Insecta > Diptera > Tachinidae > Phasia > Phasia obesa. The sequence goes on from OX451219.1 coordinate 99,336,671, forward strand.
AGGTCCATTTGTATTAATGATTCCCCAAAACGGTTGTGCATATTTTATAGTTATTTAAATAAGACTTCCTAATTTAAGCTTTAAACACATAGATAACAGCGGCTACACCGCTGCACGACTACATATGCTGTTGGCTACAATCGTCGCCGTGTAGTCAGCTACTGAATTATGTTGAAGACGACAGCTACATACTTCAAAACTATGAAAATATTGTAAAAATACATATTTTTTCTTTTAAAAAAATTACTTTTTCAAAAAATACTTTTATCATATCAAAACAAATAAATATATTTGCTCAAAACCTTTTGATTGTAAATGAATTTGTTTTTTAAAATTTTGTGACATTTTATTTTGTTGAATAAAATGAAATTGTCGCATACAAAAATAGAAATTAGCCTAAGTTGACTACAGCCACAACGGTGGTTGTGTAGCCATGTAGCTATGATGTCGTCAAAATAATCGTCTTCATATAAACGTGAGCATTTTAATTTTGACAGGTTGTAGTCGGTATCCTGCTGTCGTCTATGTGTTTAATGCTTTAAACTACAGAAAAACCATGCCCACCTATATTTTTCACGTTTTTTCAAATTTTTTTCGGCTTTAATGATTCGCTTTTGCTTTTTTTTTTGTAAAATAAATATTAGACCGCTACAGGTAGATCGAAAGGAGTGCATACAGCTCTCGTGGGATCAATAACCCCCTGCGAGAGGCGATTTTGTTTGTTTTTAGGTTGGTATGGTTTTTCTGCTTTGATTTGTATTAAAGACGTTTATAGAAAGTAATACACATAGAGGTAGCCAATGGAGCAGTTAGCTCCTATTTAGCTGTGGGCACATGGGGGGTCAATATGAAGAAAATTTTTTTTTGCTTTAGTTTTACCGTTCTCAGTATAGATCGCAGGAAGGTCCTAAATAAAAAAAAAAAAATCAATAAAATTAAAAAAAAAATTTTTAAATTTAATAAAAATAAAAAATGTTTTTTTAAATATTTACAAAAAAATTACAAAACATTTTTAAAAAGATATTTCTACAAAAATAAATTTTCCAAAAAATTTTTTTTAAAAATTTTCAAAAAAATATTATTACAAAAATTTTTACAAGCAATTTTCGAAATATGTATATCAAAAAAATTCAATATTTCTATGAAAATGAAAAGCATGAGTGTAACATTACATATTTTTAATATTAAGAATATATGTATGTAATTATATAGAGTAACATATTTTTATACCCTTCACCACAGGTGGAAAGGGTATATATAAATTTGTCATTCCGTGTGCAATTTCTACAATATTCATTTCCGACCCCATAAAGTATATATATTCTGGATCCTTATACATAGAGAAGTTGATTAAGCGATGTACGTCTGTCCGTCTATCCGTCTGTCCTTGTTCGGGTTGAAATGTCATTTGCCAAAGCACCAGAAGAGATACAAAAAATTTAAGCACACCAATCTGTCAGGCATAGTTTCGAAAATTTTCGTATTGCAATTCAGCAACATCGGATCATTACTTTGGAGGCTGCGGGCCAAAAACCACGCCTACCTATATTTTTTCACGTTTTTTTTTTAATTTTTTCGGCTTAATGTTTCTCTTTTGCTTTTTTTGTCAAATAAATATTAGACCGCAACAGGTAGATCGCAAGGAGTGCATACAGATCTCGGGGGGTCAATAACCCCCTGCGAGGGGCGACTTTTGTTTGTTTTTAGGTTGGTAGGCGTTTTTTGCTTTGATTTGTATTAAAGACCTTTATAGAAGGCAATACACATATAGGTAGCCAATTGACCCACATATAGGTAGTCAATTGACCAACTGGTAAAAAAATTCGGCTACAGGAACAAATGTTCTGTAATAGCCACCTAAGTAAGTACAACAATGTCAGAGTTTATGATGTAGCTTTCGTCTTCAATATCATTAAGTAGCTGACAACACGGCGACAATTGTAGCCAACGGAATTTGTTTCTTTAGCTGCGTAGCCGCTGTCTTCTATATCTTTAAAGCTTGAATTATGAGTTTTTTCTCATACGACTTAATTTATGTAAAGAGTCAACTATATGGATAATGCTGTACATGTCTGTATAAATAAAATCACCGTGGTGAAGGGTATAGAAGATTCGGCACGGCCGAATATAGCATTTTTACTTGTTCTTTATGTTTTTCTTCATATTTTTTTCTTAAATTAAAAATATTAGTGTTGTTATATAACTGAATATGTTAATAATTTCTAAAACAAAAAACATATTATTTAAAAAATTTTTGAAAATAATCAAAAAGAATCAAAAGTAATCTTTGAAAGTAGTCGGATTATATTTTGATTACTTTTGATTCTTTTTTGGTTATTTTGTTGTAATTTCCAGTAATCCAGATGACTTTTCGATTATTAGTAATCGTAATCAATGAATAACCAGAAATTTTTCAAAAGAGAATTATATAATCAGTACAATTATTTTTAAAATGTAATGTAATTGATTACTAATCGTAATCAAAATTTAACAGCTCTGGTTTTAAATATACATACATATGTATATGAATTTTTAATACCTAAAATTTTTAATACCAAAAATACTCTATAAGTAATAAAATTCTAAAAAACACAATGAGAATTATGATGTTAATAGAATAATATTACAGAATATTAGCGCTTCAACAAAACACCAACAAAGCTTTAATATTCTGTAATATTATTCTATTAACATCATAATTCTCATTGTGTTTTGTAGAATTTTATTACTTATAGAGTATTTTTGGCTTCTCTAAAATTAGGAAAAAGGTTTCCTGATGATCTGGCCTGAGCAACCAGTGAAATACGTATAGGGACTAGCTCTTTCCCCCAAGAAAAAAATTGCATTTTTATTATAAAACGTTATGGGTAATTAGCATAATACTAAATAATTAATTTTTAAATTCCCAAAAATTTTATTAATAAAAAACATATTATTTAAAAAATTTTTGAAAATAATCAAAAAGTAATCTTTGAAAGTAGTCGGATTATATTTTGATTACTTTTGATTCTTTTTTGGTTATTTTGTTGTAATTTCCAGTAATCCAGATGACTTTTCGATTATTAGTAATCGTAATCAATGAATAATCAGAAATTGTTCAAAAGAGAATTATATAATCAGTACAATTCTTTTTAAAATGTAATGTAATTGATTACTAATCGTAATCAAAATTTAACAGCTCTGGTTTTAAATATATGTACATACATATGTATATGACTTTTTAATACCTTTTTAATTTTTATTTTAAACTATTAATTCTAATCTTTTAATTAAGAGTTCTCAAAACGAATTTCAAATTCAAAGTGCATTAAGTGCTTGGTCACTTTACCGATATCACATACATATGTACTTACTTACATATACATATATGTATGTACATATGTATATTATTTTATAAACTTTGAACGTTTTTTCATTTATTGCTTGTATAAATAAAAATTATAAAACTCATATCATGATCAGATTTTTATTATTATTTACCAAGTTCCCGTTTTGCTTTTAATTTTTCGGCACCGCTATGAAACCATTCAGCTATTTCTTCGCTACTAAAAGAAGCATTTCGCCGCTCTTTTGCAATATCGGGATTAATAGTTTTGGGAACAATCGATAATTGTGAGGACATTTTAATAATTAAGAACTTATTTTTTATAAATCTAAATTATCTAAATTTCTATTAACAAAAACTACCTGCACTCACGATTTGGTAAACAATACTAATTCTTGCTCAAGTAAATTAAAAGCTTTTATATAAAAGAGTTCTTTGTACTAAAAGTGTTTGCTTATATCTCTTAATTTGAAATGAAACCATATTCTCACTCACAGTCTTAACAATGCACTGTAGGGCTGAATCGAAATATTTTGAGAATAACTCAGCCATTTGTAAAGGGCTAGGCCGATTGATCCATGAGAAGAGTATCTGAGCTCGCCAGGGGTGGCGCCATGTGGTCTCAAAGTTGGGTAAGTCACACCTAAATATTCTTTAGAAAAGTCAGAAAGTAAAGTTTTTTTCCCCAAAATATTGAGTACAATTTTCAGCAATTTTTTTATTTTTTTCTCGTAGTTAGCGAGCAAAATTCAAAATATTGCGGACAAATTTCAATATTACATCTGCTCTGAGTTAACAATTAGGCGAATAATATTTTTTGGCATTTTGTCAATAACATCCACATATGGACTAGGACTCATGAAATACTTTCAGCAATAATTGAGAGTATATACAGCATCATAACAACAGCTTTCTTTTTCCGAACCCAGCTTTGGGAGTTTAAATCATATTGGCTGAATTAAAAATTTCGATCTAAAATAGGTCCAATTGAAGGACCTCTATCTTCTACAAAGATGATCAATTGTACACGAAATTTACTTCAAACGTGCGCACATGTAGTTAGTTATAGTTTTTTTTTTAAGAAAATTTGTTTCTCTTAAAAAATAAGATTGATCGCCCTTTTAGGCTAAAATACACAAAAATTCAATAATTTTGAAATTTTTAAATTGAAAATCGTCTAGTTTTCAACGCAGAAAAGATAAATGTTCAGAATTTTTTTAAATTTTGCTCGTTAACTACAAGAAAAAATTTAAAAAAAAAATTCTAAAAATTTTACTCAAATCAAAAATTTCAATTTGAAAATGCTTGTAATTTGCTAATTTTAAAACATAATTTGCAGAAAGAAGCTTCATTTTGTATGTATTAACTACATCTTTAAGTCCATGTAAAATTTTTAAAATTTAAGAAATGCCAAACTCTCAAAGAAACTTCAGAAACTTTGAGACCACATGGGTGGCGCTATCTGGCAAGCGGATGATGCCTAGAGACAAATCTTAAGATCAAATACTCCTCTGCTATGCTCATATTATTTTGGATCAATTAGCCTAGCACTTTACAAACGGCTGAGTTATTTCCAAAATATTTTTATTTCGCCCCACTGTGCACTGGTATCAAAAATGCGTTATTTGAAAATAAAAGAAGTCAAGCGTCAGCTATGCCGTTGTCATTGCACAGTTGTCATAAAATAAAGAACACAATTTCTCTTTTGCACAATGGAAGAGTATAATTTTTGCAAAAATTAAAAAGAGTAAAATCGCAACCCTAACTGCTAAACCTAAACAAAGGCGTAAGGCGTAAAATAACTGTCAAAAATTCTCATTTACATTCAAAATGTACGAAGCAAACCTAAATAGCGGCCTCAAAGCAACTGGCAATTGGAAAATCCAAATATAAAGTTTACAAGATACGCCCAAAATTTGCAAATTCGCGACTTCTATGAAACACCCCTTCATCTTTATTAATTTTATTTTACTACTTGTTGACATTGTACAATATACTATGTATAAATTTAAGGTGCCTGGCTATTAAGGTTCAAAAACGAGGTCATATTCGCAATATCGCGTTACTATTGAAAAACGCTTTAATTATAGTTTTATTATATAATATTTATATTATTGAGGACACAATTTTACATATGTATTCTGTACAAATTTAAACTGTCTACCTGAATAACGGTTCAAAAATAAGGCCATATACTGAAGATCACCATCCATTTTTATTATGTTCTTGTTGTTATAGCAGTCAAGTCAAAAATACAAAGTTAAGGTCGACCAAAAATCAAAGAAAAATTATTCTAAGTCAATTATCTCACAAACTAAACGAGATAACCCAGACGAGAAAGCAATTTTTTGTAGATAATTTCAAAGACTATCAGCCATGTCACAGAGCTAAATTCCATTCGGAAGTGGAATTGATTCAGTATTTTGCTTCTCTAGAAAATGGAAAACGAAAAAAAATTTCGGAATGAAACCCCTTGCAATTTGCTACGTGGAATTGATATTTTTAGCGTTTTTTTGCCGTTTAAACTATTCAGGACATTTCGGCATATTTCGGGCATTTTTGTTATGTTTTTTCTGAATTAATTTATTCAAGCATTTCAGACATTTCATTCGGAATTGAAATGATTTCGTAGTTATCATTTCGATCGGAATGGTTTTAGCTTCTATAGATTGCGTTCGGTTTTAGTAAATGAAAAAAAACAAAACCACTTTTTATGTATTACATATTGAAACATAAGAGCGAATGTGACAAAACAAAAAATAGATGCTTTGAAAGATAATAAAAATTTAAGAAATACATCTTTCACCAGTTTGTATTCCGAACCCTTCCCTACACTCCTATACTCCATTATATATGCACCGAGTTGCGACCGTGGGCACCAGAACAATTTTTCTGACCCAAGGTCCAATATTTTTTGCACAAATTAATGAATAGACAGGTTTTGTAAAATCAAGTATTTTCTGAACAGCTTTGCAACGTTGCTTTTTGAAGTATTTCGGCCTTCTTAATAGAAATCTAAAGACGAAAACTTTTTATCAAATCGTCTTCTTGGGTGTTGGGTCGTGCCAATATAAACAAAATGTGACTCAATACTAGAGTAATAAATATAAATATCCTATCGAAAAATAATTATGTGCTAAATAAAAATACTTTTAAATATTAGTTATATTTTTTACCCGATATGCCCACAGAACTGTCTGGAAAATTTAACAAGATACAGAGAAAGTACATTTTGGACCATCCTATTTGCTATAATAATGTTGAAAAAGACCAGCAATATTTTGACTCTCGAGGTACTCTAGTATTTACTATTAATAGAATAATAGAACTTTGAAATCAGTAACCATAACCCCTTCTCAAAATATGTACCGCAGTGCGACCCAAAGTTTGGCATTTTTTGACAAAATTCTCCATAACATTTTTGTATCCATCGATTTATTAAATACCACAAAGTCTTACCTACAAAATATGAAAAACCATGTATAGAAATTCGAATCCTTTAAACATTTATGAATTTTTGACCACTGTGCTTCGTAGAGTTTTAAGGTATGGTCCAAAATAATATCCATTACTAATAAAAAGATGTTCTGTTATAGTTTAAATGGCTATAAATTGCTTAAAATATCAATTTCTCTTAGCAAATTGAAAGTGGTTTTATTCCGAAAAAATTTTTCGTTTTCGAACAAAATATAGCTCTGGAACATGGGTGATTGTTTTCTACATTCATTCTTATGTTGGCACATTAAAAGTGGTTTTGTATTTTTTTCGTTTTAAAGAAAGTGAACAGAATCTATAGCAGCTAAAACCATTCCGATCGGAATGGTAGCTACCTAAACATTTCAATTTCACACGGAATTTGTGACATGCCTGTATATAATTATATTTAAATCGTAAAATTTTAGTAACAAATAAACTCTTGGTGACATTAAAAAAAACATGGACATATGTATATGTCGAAGGTATCCAACTTACCCACAAGACCCCTTCACCCTAGGAGCCCATGATGATTCAATTATGACTTCATTGTTTGACCTAAATCTCCTTCTAAATCTTCCAGCCATTTATATAAACTTGAAAGAGAAAATCGTCATAAGAGGCTAAAGCTAGAGAGTAAGCTGGATAGGGGGTAACAGTTCGTAGCCCAATTCATATAATTTGTCTATGGTAACTACAAATCAAAGCATCCATCTCGCGTATACCTATTTTATATCAAAGTTTTTATGTAAAATGTGATGTTGCCGCTCGCTTAGATGCCCACAGTCTCATCCTCGGCCACATCACGCGTTTTCATTTTACAATTGTTCAATATTATTTTTGCTGGTTCTTTTTGGTCATTAAAATTTATGGTGCAGAGTACTCTTTGTTGTTTTTTTTTTTTTTTTTTTTTTTGGTCAAGCCTTTCGAAGATGGCTTTCTTACGTAAAAACTAATGTTTCATCAGCATAAGAAATCTTGTTCTTTATTCATTAAAATTAACTAGGCTTACTGCATTCAATGGCTCTCAAAAGCTTACTAATCAATGCAGCTTGCTTAAAAAGTCCTGCCGAGAATAATAGAAACAAGATTACGTCATGCGCACGATTTCCCTTTAGATGACGCACAGTGGTTTAAAAACTTCATGTAGCTCATGAAGCGCCAAAGAGGCCAAGCAGAGGTGTTTTTGATTGGAGCTGCGCTTTTAGGGGCTTGATAAATTATTTATTATTTGCCTAAAAAACTAGAAAGATTCTGAACTTAATATATCGAGCTTGAAGAAGACTATGTTAAGAAATAAAACTGGTTTTTGCCGAAAAAAATATTTTTTTCAATAAATCACGAAATTATCAAACTGCCCTCGTACATTAAAAACAGGCTTAAATCAAACCATTCCTATTAAAAACGCTATATTCACAATATTAAAAAGAGGCATATACATATGTTTGTAAGTTTAGAAGTTCCAAACTAATCATCCGATTTAACAAAATTATTACACAAATCTTTAGAGCAGACCTTCAATTCATTTTATTAGTTAATGTACATTTAAAATTTCTATTAAATCTATTCAAATGTCTTAAGATTTAAAACATAACAAAACCTAATATTTTTAACTTAAGCTTTACTAAAAATTACATCACAATTTTGATTTCATAAAAGGCTTTAAATGAGTATAAAACGATTTCGGTACCGGCTTCCTATTCAGTGGACTATTTTTGGCGGATTCAAAAATACGTTCATAAACATTGCCATCGTATGAGCCCAAAGTGGATTTAAGGCAGTTGTCGTGATAATCGAAACCATCACAAATGGCCACAGCATTAGGTCTTATAGCTTTCAGGGCCTTCTCCAGACGTATTTGTAAAGAGCGCAAGTCGGCATCGGGGATATTAATAAACTTTTTAAAAGAAAAGACAAAAAATAATTCAAGTATTTTTAAGAAATAAAATATTTGAGAAATATGAAAAAAAAACTTACTCTTAATATATCGCTCATGTGTTTCAAAGCAATATGTATCAAATACAATTCCAAGAGTTGTTCCAAAACTTTATTTAGAGCAGGTTTTCTCAATTTGGCATTTGGTCCAGTGACCTCTTCCAAAAAGGTAGCAACAACAAAAGAACGGCCGTGTAACTAAAGTAAAAAAAATACCTAACATTTTATTTTACGAGCAATCACTATGAGCCGTGCTCACATGAATTTGTCTTGTGAAGACATTTTCATATGAGCAGTAAGACGATTTCGCAAGTTTATTTGGGCGACCCCTGTTCTCGAGAATAGTCAGTAAGACTCAGAACTGCTTATATTTTTTATTGTTATTTAAATTACCTCTGCTGCTTGAGTATACTCAATACCGGTATTATTAGCAGCTTCACCTTCAGTTTGTCCCGATTTTAATCGCTCCGACAAATTTTCAAAAGCTAAACGTGTTTTACTATAAATTGGATTAGTTTTAAACATCTTTGCAAAATGTTTACAATAAACTTAAAACTTACTTGGCTGCTGTAAATTGTAAAGCTCTTACAATATTCTCCCAAGAACCAGTCCACTTGCCAAAATCTGGATTCTTTAAAGAATCTTGCAGATATGATACGGTGTGAGACAATTGCTTACCAGCTATTGCTTGGCGATACGATTTTATTAAAAATCTACCAACTTGCAACAATAAGACAGTATTTTCACCCTCATAGGTACAAGCGGCAGTAGCAGCTACATATAAATTGCCCAAGTTGGAAGAAGTCAAATAACCATGACCACCACAGGCCAAACGTAAACGTTCTACACCACTTGCAGAATCGCTCGAACATAATACTTTCAATGAGCAGGCTAGAGCATGCATTTCGGGTAGACGTGAGTATTCACCACGCTTAATATCGTCAGATGTTTGATAGTACAAGGACCACAATTTATCCGCAGCCATTTTATATGCAATACTAGTGGAAATTTCTGGAAATAATTTCATTTGCTGAGTAACATGATCCATAATTTGGGGTTCAGGTTCACTGCAATTATACAAAAAAAAATTATTTAAAACTTTCATAATGTGTGGTAAACTTTCATTACTAATTACTTGTCATTAATGGGACTCTGCCTCCTTACCGCTGAATATCTTGTGGCTATGGTTGCAGCCATCGCAAGAAGTATAGCATTATTTTGCGCTATCATACACCGTATTAAAACCATACTAAAATACGCTAACACCGATACAGGATTTTTAACCAAAGTACCATCACGTTGGACTTGCATATTACGCATTAGCATATTAGTGCGTGGTATACGTACATTTTTCAAACCCAAATAACCATTATTGACACCAAAGAAACCCAATTTCTTGCCTATATCACCAACATCAATACCCGGCAATGGCATATGGGTCTCTTCATCACGCAGTTGAACTATAAACATGGCCAAACCCTTGGGATTATTGTCGATGTATAAATTGGCCACTAACAAACAGTAATTGGATGAATGGCCCACTAAAAATTCATGAAAAAATATTATTTATCTATACATCTATATATGTATAAAATAAAACAGTAAGTCATTTTCTGTCTGTCTTTCTGTCTACGTTCGCATTACGTAAAAACTACTGGGTGTATTTTAACAAAATTTTGTAAGGAGGTACTTTAGTATTCATATATAATATGCTTTTTTCCACAAAAATATCTTATTTCCAAAAGAAAGTGGAGGAAAAGCGATTTTTTAACGATTTAAAGGCATCTTTAAGACATCATTTATTTTTGAAAGCGGGATATTTTAAAAACTGTCGCGCAACAGATGGCGCTGTTTTAAAATAATGACAAAATATGAACTGAATGTGGGATATTTTAAACACGGTGGCGCAACAGATGGCGCTTTTTTAAAATAATAACAAAATAAAGGGTGTTTTTTTATAGAGGTATAGAACTTTAAGTTGGCTTTACTTTTCAAGATGGCGACCGATTTAACAGCTGTCAAGTGATTTATTCTCAGTTTGGTTTGGCAATTCATCATGAATAGACTCACGCCTGAACAACGCTTGCAAATAGTGCCCAAAACGAGATTACCGTTGTTCCCGATTTTCATAAGCGAATTTTGTTTAGCGATGAAGCGCACTTCTGGTTGAATGGCTACGTCAACAAACAAAACTGCCGCATTTGGAGTGAAGGTAATCCTCAAGTGTATGTCGAAACACCGTTACATCCAGAAAAACTGACTGTTTGGTGCGCTTTATGGGCTGGTAGAATCATTGGCCCGTACTTTTTCAAAAACGATGGTGGCCAGAACGTTACAGTCAGTGGTGATCGGTATAGAGCCATGATTACTAACTTTTTCATTCCTGAATTGAATAACCATGATGTCCAGGAGATGTGGTTTCAACATGACGGCGCAACATATCACACAGCTCGTGCCACAATAGATTTATTGAAAGACACGTTTGGTGACCGCCTAATTTCACGTTTTGGACCTGTGAATTGGCCTCCAAGATCTTGTGATTTAGCACCGCTAGACCACTTTCTGTGGGGCTATGTAAAGTCATTGGTCTATGCGGATAAGCCACAAACCATTTGACCATTTAGAAGACAACATTCGCCGTGTTATTGCCGATATACGGCCACAAATGTTGGAAAAAGTCATCGAAAATTGGACGTCCAGATTGGACTACATCCGCGCCAGCCGTGGCGGTCATATACCAGAAATCATATTTAAAATGTAATGCCACAAGGCTATCTTTCGGATAAATAAAATTCATGTCATTCGAATAATCCATCGTTGTTTTATTGCAACTTAAAGTTCTATACCTCTATAAAAAAACACCCTTTATAAATCACTTACTGCCAAATAGCCAATTGAATAAAATTTGTATTTGATTTGATTATTTTTACTTTGTGGAATTACATTGTTATTAAAATATTTGAAACACCTTTTACAGAGCTTTACAATAATTTTTAGAATCTTATACAAATTTGAGAATTTTATGCAGGGATGGGTTATATAAAGTAAATACCTAAAAGTCTTAAAATTTAGTGTGGATTACTTTCAAAGCAAAATCGAACAAAATATTGTCAGGACGCACACAACGTGTGTGGGTACAGCCAGTATTATAATAGTGTTAATTTATGTTTGTTTGTACATTGTAATGCTTAAAGTATGCTACAATTATGTGATTATCATTATCAATCAGAATAATGGGTAAGCGAGAATCGAACATGAAGAATTCTGTGGTATACAATTGCATGAGCAAGCTCATATAATAGATGTGATCATAAGCTCATGAGCAAATGGTCATATTCGAACACAAACTAGCTTACTGAACATCTACTCATATCATACTATTAGTGAACAAACCTCTGTTCGTATCAAAAACGCAATGAACTGATCGAGTAAAATGAACTTTCTATACTAGTGAGTGCCGTGTTTACTCATCTCTTGTTCGAAACACTCAGTGTGTTATTTTGTTTAGTAGTTGTGTAGAACTTTTCGATAAGACTTAGTGCGTTTAGCTTGCACTAGTGATTTTTTGTATTTCTTAAGAAATGAAAACCTCAAAATGAACGTAAGTAATGTTGTTAAAAAATTCTGTGTTTTTTGTTTGTACACTCGAAGTGTGTTCATATTTCACTCAAAGCATAAAGTTCATTGTTATTATGTTTAACATTTACTCATACTTATTCAAACTTGCTTATGAAACTTTGCAAGCTGAACGTATTTAGCTCGTTGGTGTTCGGTGTTTATTATTTTCCACGCATCGTTACTCGTGTACTATGAACAGACATGAATTCAATGAAATATTATAATAAGCGTCTTATGAGCTTCGTACTTATGCTGTGCTTTATTATGTAGCACCGTACAATAATTGAACTTCATAAAAGTAGCAACCACAACATGGGACGAATACAGCACGCAAACATACATAGTTATTTTAATGAAAAAATAATAAAGAAAAGGAAACAATAATAAAGTGATTATACTTACATCCTCCAGGCCACCATTTATAGGCCATCAAAGTTGGAGTATTTAAAACAAACTCATCCGTTTCACGATCAAAGTCGGCACGTGTTTGTAAGCCACGCAAAAAGGTGCCATGACCTAATTCGGTTTGAGCATATGTGGCACAAATTTCAAAATTTTCCGCTCTTTTGCCAAATCGTTCAAACTGTTCGTCGGTGCCCTGCTGCCGTATAGCATCAACAAACATGGCAAATTGTACACCAAATGGATTACCCCCCGGTACAGAACCCCAGCATTCTGTGGCGCTATATTTACCACTAAAACAGAAGTTTATTTATTTTTTTTTTTTTATTAAAATAATTCTAGAAAAATTTTAAACCTACGGCCATATATCCTTGCCACCAGGATTAAATTCCTCTTGCAATTTACGCAATTTCTTGGCAGCTTGAATGGCATGTTCCACAGCTGTGTTGTAAATATCTTCATTTGACTTATAGTGCTCTGTGGAGCCATCGGCATTCATTCCATCAAGCATGAAAGATTCTGGAAATAGTTAAAAAAATATTGCATCTAAATTATGAAATTTGAACTTTGAGTTTTGTACCTGTTAAAATGACTTGACATTTTTTGCAAATTCATTGTTGCATTTACTAACAGAGAGCTGATAACAAGTTTTAAATATCAGACATACGCCAGCGATAATCAAACACTGCACAGTAGGAACGATTGCCAAATAAATGGTGATCAGTATGCAATTTCTAAGCAACTGCTAATAATAATTACAACTATGCAATTCAAATTTCTCTGAAACCTTAAAGATCTTTAAGAATATCTACAATTAATGTCGGCGCTACAATGGATAAGAGACCACTTCGGATGTAAGCATTACATATCATTTGACCAGGGCACCAAAGATTCGAATGTCCTAAAGAGTTCAACAAAATACTTTTTTCTCGTCCTACAAAAAGCAAAATAATGCTTTAAACACTTAGACGACAGCGCCTACAAATGCCATTAACGGTAATAGTCGCAGGGAAGGGTAGACAGCTACAAATTATATTGAAAACGACGGCAACATAAGAAGCTGCTGATATTGTTGTACAAATACATACTCGTATTTCAACCGTGCCATTCTCAAATATTTTACTTTTTTAAAAATAAAATTTTTTATTCAAAATATAGAGGGACATTAAGTGCGACCTATTTTCAACCAAATTCAAAAAAAGATGGAGGTTATCAACTCGTCTGAATGTTGCTTTTTATGTTTATGATTGCAGAACTCAGCCATTTCTGAACCGATTTTAAAAATTCTTTCTTTATTTGAAAGGTTATGCTTACAAATTGGTCCCGTTTTAAATACAGTTAATTATTTTAAAAAATTAAAGGGTGTGTCCATACAACATACATGTTTTTTCATGTATTAAGAACCGTAAAGGGCACCAATTTAAAATGTTAAAAAATTGCGTATCACTATACTTCCCAACAACAAAAAGTAATAAAAAAAAAATAAATTTAAAGGGTGTCCCCATAGGTGACGTAATTTTACCGTTGTGGACCTATCTTTTGAACCGTTATAGACAAAACCTAGGATGTTTGACAGAATGTCGATTACTATGACCGTTATAATAAAAAGTATAAATATTCAAAATTATAAATTAAAGAGTGCTCCAATAGTTTATTTAATTTTATGTATATGGCCATACTTCTGAACAGCTGTGAACCGACCGTTGAAATATACAAAGAACCTGAAGTCCGCTATAACAAAAAGTATAAAATATGAATTTGGAAATAAAAGAGTGTCCCAATAGTTAATGTAATTTTATGTATGTGGCCAAACTTTTGAACCGTTATAGGTAGACAGCTGAAATTTACATGGAACCTGTATTGCTAAGTCCGCTATAATAAGTATACAATTTGAATTTATAAATTAAAGGGTGTCCTCATAATTGATGTAATTTGATCTATATGGCCCTAACTTTTGAACCGTTATAGATAAACACTTACAAATTAGGCAGAATGTTCACTTCTTTATCTGGTATACTAACAAGTATAAATATTTAGAATTATGAATTAAAGGGTGTCCCAATGGTTCATGTAATTCACTGTATATGGCCAAACTTTTGAACCGTTATAGACAGATAGTTGAAATAAAAATACAAATAATCTTTGTGGTCAAGTCCTCTATAACAACAGGTCTTTAATTTGAAATTTTAAATTAAAGGGTGTCCCAATAGGTGATGTTATTTGATTTATTTTGCCCTATATTTGAAACCATTATAAACAGAGGCTTGAGATTTAAATAAATTGTGTTTTGTTATGCCAGTGTACGGTAAAAAAATAAAGGGTGTTTTCATACCTGACGTATTTGCAATATATGGCCTTAATTCTTGAACCGTTATAGACAGATATTTGATATTTACACAGGATTTATACTGCTATGTCCGCTATAGCAACAAATTAAAGGGTGTACTTAAAGTTAATGAACGCTTATAGATAAACATTTGAAATTTTAACAAAGCGAATATTACTATGTCCACAATAAAAAGTACAAACTTAAAGGGTGTCCTCATAGCTGACGTAATTTGACATATATGGCCTAGTCTTTTGAACCGTTATAGATAGCGACTTGATATTTACACAGAGCGTGTATTATAAGAATTATAAGAATTACAATTTTAACTAAATTTGATATATGCCTTATCTTTTGAGCCGTTTTAGATAGACAACTGAAATTAACACATAATGTGTATGTGTATTACAATGGTCGCTATTACAGCTATAAAAATTTAAAATTAAATGGTGTCCCCATAAAAGGCGGATATTGGTGAAAATAGCTTAACTTTTGAACAGTAATAGGGAGATGCTTGAATTTCACATAGTCTTTACTTCTTTTCCTGCTAATTTTGTCGCATTTAGTTAAAATCTCCTAATGCTACTACATTTATAATGTTCTTTTTTTCTTTTTATGATGTTCTTTTCTGTTAAATAAAGTCAAATAATTTTAAACTCTTATTTATTCCACATTTTTTAATACGTTGACAGTACTAGATCTATTCAACTATTAACTTGTGTATCTTAATTTTGATAGATTGTTGTTGGTAGCCTGCCGTCGTCTATGAGTTTAATGCGTAATATTTAAAATCTTATTAAAAACAGCGTTTTTCTATTGCTCTCTCAAACTTTCCGTTTATTCGGGAAAATCAAGTGACACTCTTTTTAATTTTTAGTCATTGTTGTTATAGCGGCCATGTTAATACACTTAGGCCCATTATTAGTTTTAGTTAAATTTCACTTTTGCTCAAGTGAGCGATAAAGTGAACAATAATTATTTTTCGTTATTACAACTTCATTGTAAAATAAAATTAATATTTTTGAAAATATGGTAGTACAAGAAGAAACACCGACTACTTTTGACAAAATAAAATAAACGTAGTGGCAACATCATACCTTTAATTTATTAGTTTACTTTCAACAAACCACAAATTAGTTATCGGTGTAACAAACAAACAAAAATATTTTATATACAACAAACGAGATCTGATTTCCATTTTTATTTTTCAATGCCAAATTAAATTAACATGAATTTATTTTCCTTCATAGATTAGAAAATACGGCAACTTTATAGATGACAAAACATGGCAACTTCAAACTCTTATATCTGATGTTAAAAGTAAAAGGCAAGATGTTCTTCCCTTTAGTTTATTAGTCACTTCTAGCTTTAAGTATACTTATAATAACGAAAAACTACTTATCTCCCTGATAAAATCCTAACTTCAGCTAATGGCAAGTTATAATAATGGGCCTTAATGTGAAAATGTCAAATATCAACCTATTACGTTTAAAAAATAAGGCCACTATCGGGCCACCCTTTAATTGTTAGTTTTATTTTTTATACTTGTTAATATAGCGAGCATAGTTTTAATTACTCTGCCTCTCTGCTCCTCATTGTAGCGAAAACAATACAGTTACACTTACGTCCAAGGCATATTTAACAAGGTGATAGCGTAAGGGAGAGGAAATATCTACCAAAATTTTTTTGAATTTTTTTATATGGATTTTGACATTAACAATTATTTTATTCTCTCTTAAAATACATGATTAATGTCAAAATCCATATCAAAAAATTTAAATAATTTCTCTTTAATATTAGCTCCGCCTTGTGCTGTCACCTGATTAAATATGCCTTGCTTACGTCTTTACGCTCACTTTCTTTCAACTCCAACAATTTCAAGACAAATTTAAATGCCAAATAAAACACTCACCCAACACTCTTTTAAATTTTAATTTCTCTGATCCTCCATGCCACCACAGTGCAAAATCCATTACATCGAATGTGGCATTTTGACGTTCCTTTTGTAAATCGGGATTAACAGTTTTTGGTATAATACTCATGACTTATTGGTCGTCGTAGGTCCAAAGTTATAAAAAATAAACAGCTTTCGATATTACCTTTTTCGCTGACAAAAAACAACTAAATTACTCTTTATGTGATCGGGCTAAATGTTGTTTCTTGTTTGTTTTGTTACCTAAACAATTTCATTTTCTTATCTGTATGTGGACTTTTGGATTTTATAAAAATAAAATATACTAAGAGATACTTATCAGGCATAGTATACGAAATTTTCAAATTGTACCAACCGTGTTCTTAAATTGTACTTTTCAGACTCTAATTGTACCACAAAATTATACCAAATATTTTTTTGGTATAAAAGATCATAAGATCTCAAAAAGTGGGCAATCCTAAAAGGCTTATAAATCCTGGGTAAACGTCATGAAGAATATTTATAATTTTGAGTTTTATATGGTGCTCCACCAATATACAAATTTTGATTTAAAAATAATAAAGGCAGAACTCACAATTTCATACGAAAGTTTAAGATCAAAGGCCCCCAAACCAAAAAAAGGTGGTTAAAATGAAAATGCATTGTTTTGCTAAATATTTAGCAAAGTGACACAAAAATACCTTGTTGAAAGCTGGTATGCTAGCTGGTATGCTACTGATTTAAAATTAGTATATGTTTTGTTCTCTGTGAGATTCTCGTTGAGGTTGTGTATGTGCTCACAGACCCTAAGGGGGTCTTATTTAAGATTAACATTTTACGCCTCTTCAAGGATTTGCAGCCTGGCCTACACCTTCAGCTTCTATATAACAATTTGAGTTTTGTATGGTGCTCCACCATTATATGGCTTTTAAATTAAATTTCTTGATGATTCACTATCATACTCAGTCGTACGATTTGTCAAAAATTGCATGTGTGCTCAAAAAGTATGATAGTGTGGATTAAAAGTGTATGTGTGTGACAGACTTTTTGACAGTCTGTACGATTTGATAATCTTTTGAAAAAAAATCATAAAATAGTATTTCAATGGGATCAGAGTTGAAAAATCTTGTTTTGTATGATAGTGTGGTATCTACAACGCCATTTTGAAACGATTTTTTAAGTAGAACAGAATTCTGTCAGATTTCTTTGTGATTAAATCATACGATTGTGTAGGATAGTGAATCCTGGCCTTTAACACGAAAACTCATGCTCTCAACAGCTTCTGCCTTCTTTCTTATCTTATGTTTTGTTCACTATCATAATCTATAACTTAGATATTTTTCAATTTTCCTTACATGAAACACGAAGAAACCGACATCTGGATCTAGTTCTATTTATGTAAAAAATCATGAGAAGGGTAATCAAGTGGTATTAGCTGTTTTTTAACAACAGAGAAAATTTGAAGTGTTCCCGTAATAAATGTACCAAAAATTGTACAATTGTACCTTACCATCCCTGATAGTAATATAAAAGCTTTTTTTAATTAAGAGAAATAATAAGAGAAGAGGTGATTGCTTTTTTAAACAGAGGTACATATATGTAGATATCAAGGCATATTTAAATATGCATTGGTAGGTATTTAGTGTAAAAAAATAAAAAAAATGGCTGTCATAGAATTTTTTTATTCGAATAAACATAATTTCTGGAAATAAAAACAGAATTCCACAAATTGAACACAAAATATGAAAGTCATCCCACCAAAATAGACTAGCTAGTCTATTTTGTTTACACGATCTTATGAGCTAGATGTAACTGGTCAGTTTTTGAGCAAAATTTTTCTGAATCTATTCTTCAAATTTTTCCAGTTTGCTTTCGCTGCTAAATAAAAAATAATATAATACAAACAAATAATGTTTACATACATATAAATATCGAGATTTCGAAATTTTGCATTTGCTTTTCGAAAATGCAGAAACACCGCCAGTAACATAACTTCAGACTTGCATTATTATGTACATACATACATGGAAAGAGAGTTTGTTAATGAATAAAAATTAATTTAAAAGTTTACACAAACATTAAAGAATAATAACTAATATATATTTATGTATATACATACATACATATGTATAATAATTTATCAAATACAAATTATAACTATAGACAAGTAATAACAAAGTACCTATCACTTTTTGTCGCACAGAAACCAATTAAAAGTTAGAACAAGTTTTATTTGTGAGCGGCATAGCTCGTCCGCCTAAAAATGTGGCTTTGCCTCTCAGAAATTCCACTAATTTTGTGGCCACTTCAATAGTATTTCGAATGACATCTGCTTAAAGAGATAAATGACTTCAAAAAAATTTTATTTAATAGAAAATCATTCGGATGGCGTAATCTTGTTTCGAAAGCAATGATATACATATGTATGTATGTATGTATGTATGTATGTATGTATGTATGTATGTATGCATCTGATTGGTTTTCTTTTAAAGTAACCTTTAAACAATATTCTTCTTATTTTTCTGTGACTTATATTTTAACCACTATAAATTTACCAAAAATTGCAACGGTTGTTAAGAATTCCGTAGCAAAGTATTGGAAACCGAATACCGGTTTTTTAGCATTTAGATTTATAGTGGCTGGTTTTTCCAATACTCGAATGCTACTAATAAAAATAGTGTTGTGATAGGCAACACTATTTCGTCATTCAATCTAGCAAACTCAGAAAACTCGGACTGATATGCATGGGAATTCCAGAAGGGTACATACAAAATTTAGACAGATACACAAAAAAACGTATTCCCGACGCTGAAATTCACTGCATTTCATTTTGAAAAATAGGTATTTAGGCAAGTCGAATATATCGTCCGAACTTCTGCTTGAAGCTGGTACTACAGGTAGTTCAGAAATGGGCAGTGGTCATTTTTTTATTTTTTTTTTCGTAGAGTTTTATTTTTAATCAATTAAGTTTGCTGGGACACTTTATTGTGTGTTTTAATTATCGGGTGGTCATAATACCTCTTTTACAATAGGACAGAAAATTAACACCGATAGCTGACTGAAATATCGACTATCAAAATTTCTGGGTGCAAATTTCAGTTAATATGACCTCAAATAGAAGATATTTGGTTTTAACAGGGTGGCGCACTAAATTCGGTAATCGTGTTATCTGCGATTTAGCCCTTTTAGGCTAACATTATTAGTGCTATTTGTGAAATAGAACCAGAAACCGCCAACAAAGTCTTTGAAAATTCGATTAACGGGAAATCTTGTTCCATAAATAATAGGTAATTTTTTTCTGTCTGTTTCAAAAATTTATAAAAAAAATATGTCGGATCTTGAAAGCTTAAAAATTTTCATAAATTTTTAAATAATACCACTATTTACCTGATATGTTATGAGCCATAATGTACAAGCGTAATTTTATAAAAAAGTACAACGGCCATAACCCGCCGATTTTTGTAATTTACATATATTTTTTTTTCTTATTTTTTAATTTTCAGAATATTTTATTTTTTTAATTGGAAAAGCTTCGCTAAATGTCATAATTCACTATCATACTCAGTAGTTCGATCTGTCAAAAATGGCATGTGTGCTCAAAAAGTATGATAGTGCGGATTAGAAGAGTTGTGTAAATTTTGGGCATAATCGGGAAGGGGCAAGAGGTAGTTTACTTACTCCCAAATTTTATAAACGCTCTACAGATCATACCATATGACATATCAAAATGAAATTCAGTATGTGCCTGTGGTATATGGAGATGAAGAGTTGTGTAAATTTTGGGCATAATCGGGAAGGGGAAAGGGATAGTTTACTTAACACCCAAGCCGAAAATAATTACTTTTTCGATTCGAATATACTTTGAACTTATATTCTTTATGTAATATATCCATAAAAAATCTGTTTCCATTGGGTATGGTAAAGTTGAGTGTAGCCCACTCCAGATTTTTTAATTATTAAGAGGAAACTAATATTTAAAAAATATTTTTAGTAATTTGGATTAAATTAAGGAAACTAATAATATTTAAAAAATGTCTTTAGTAATTTGGATTATATTCAGGTCTACTATGGGGACACCGCTTAACTTTTCTAAATCGTAAAATCACGACTTCTAGGAAACACCGTTTAATTTTTAGTAATTTTATTAGTTGCCATAGTAATGGGACACCCTTTAATTTTTAAAAATTGTTATAACGAGTGATTTTTTAAGAGCTTGAGAACTTTTTTTTAAAAAAAACGCATAAAATTTGCAAAATCTCATCGGTTCTTTATTTGAAACGTTAGATTGGTCCATGACATTTACTTTTTGAAGATAATTTCATTTAAATGTTGACCGCGGCTGCGTCTTAGGTGGTCCATTCGGAAAGTCCAATTTTGGGCAACTTTTTCGAGCATTTCGGCCGGAATAGCCCGAATTTCTTCGGAAATGTTGTCTTCCAAAGCTGGAATAGTTGCTGGCTTATTTCTGTAGACTTTAGACTTGACGTAGCCCCACAAAAAATAGTCTAAAGGCGTCAAATCGCATGATCTTGGTGGCCAACTTACCGGTCCATTTCTTGAGATGAATTGTTCTCCGAAGTTTTCCCTCAAAATGGCCATAGAATCGCGAGCTGTGTGGCATGTAGCGCCATCTTGTTGAAACCACATGTCAACCAAGTTCAGTTGTTCCATTTTTGGCAACAAAAAGTTTGTTAGCATCGAACGATAGCGATCGCCATTCACCGTAACGTTGCGTCCAACAGCATCTTTGAAAAAATACGGTCCAATGATTCCACCAGCGTACAAACCACACCAAACAGTGCATTTTTCGGGATGCATGGGCAGTTCTTGAACGGCTTCTGGTTGCTCTTCACTCCAAATGCGGCAATTTTGCTTATTTACGTAGCCATTCAACCAGAAATGAGCCTCATCGCTGAACAAAATTTGTCACATTTGAACATTTCGAACCGAACACTGATTTTGGTAATAAAATTCAATGATTTGCAAGCGTTGCTCGTTAGTAAGTCTATTCATGATGAAATGTCAAAGCATACTGAGCATCTTTCTCTTTGGCACCATGTCTGAAATCTCACGTGATCTGTCAAATACTAATGCATGAAAATCCTAACCTCAAAAAAATCACCCCTTAGTTGCTATACTAATACATATTCCGTGAAAATTTCAAAAGTCTACGTACGAAAATAAGGCCATATGATCTAATGAGCCGAACTGAACTGAACTAGTGCGCTGATATGAGCTCAGTGTGGTGATCAGCTCACTTAGGCCAGTTGAGTAGTAGTTTAACTGAACTAGGTCGTTCATGAACTACTCAACTCTAAAATACTGGACGTAAACTGGATTTGAGCCGTTTTTTTTTTAATATACATACTTGTTTTTGATCCACCCGTTATACCTTAGTATTATGTTTTATAGACAAATTTGTTATCGTTGTCTGCTGTCCTGTGGTGCTGTCACCCTGTGATATAAATTCGTCTTTGAGAATTTGTTTTTTTCCAGTTTCTGTTTTGTTGGGTGCATTCGCAAAAAAATGCACCCGGTAGAATACCAAAAAGGAATATGGGAAAATAACAAAAACAAAACAGAGTAAAAGAAACTGATAAAAATAACAATGAACAGGAGGCAAAGTTCTTATTTATACATAAATAAAACAACAACAAAAATACATTCACACTGATAACACATCTTCTCTGGTTATAAAAGACCAAATTTAAGAAGTCGTCAAAATATACATTTTTCTTCTAAATCTCATAAATATTCCAAGGCACTCGCCAAATTATTTTACCTACACGAAGATAATAGATTGTTATTTAAACCAGTGTTTGTATGTGACAATGTTGAAATTGTACCAACCCAGTCATAAAATTGTACCAAATCAACATGAACTGTACCAAAATTTTGATTAAGTATAAAAAAAACAAGACAAATCATAACTTTTATACTAGGATATTTAAAAGTAATAATTTTTGACCTTGATTTCTTGTATTGCTTATTTACTAACAATTATTTTGTCAATATACTTAACTATTTCCTATGCAAAAGGCTTGCTTACACGCCCTCTTGACGAGCTATTGTTTTGTTTGCACATGAACAAAACGTCGGCAGTTGTTTAAATGCCTTTAGTACAACATTTGATGGCATACATCGTTGTGCGAACAATTGTTTGAGAAAGAACTTGACATCGACAACGATGGCCCTCACGAGAGGTTTTAATGTGCGCACATGAAATTGTTCAATGGTTGCACAAATCAATGGCTCGTCAAGACGTAATGTTGTGAACTTGCTTCCAGCAAGTACTTGAAACTCCACCAAAGTAACTGGAGTAATCCCGTATTTATTTTTAAGAATACTTAAAGAGTCGTCTAATTACCAAAAAAGATTTGTCACTAGAAAAAATGGAAAAATATATCAGCCAAACACTGCCGGAAACTAATTGAGGCGATGCAAAAAGTTTAATTGCTGTAATTCAGCTAAAGGCCTTGCAAACTAAATTACCTATTATTTATACAAAAAAGGGCTATCAAGGTTAGGTTAAGAAGGGTTATGCCAGAAATGGTCCATTGACTCGGAGGACCAGAGGGCCCATTGCGATTTCCTTCAGGTAACTAAAACTAAGAAAAAGGAGACATAAGTATATGCTTCCTACTACCTATCCCTAAGCCATCCGATTTCCTTGTTTAATTCGACGACATCATCCATTTCACACCGCGCGGTGTCGAAGATCCCATCGAGAAATCTCTCACCTAGTCATCTAAGCCTGTGGCGTTGTAATACTGGGCAGTGACACATAATAAGGTTTACAGGGCTATCAAAGTAAATAATAAAAATCCTGAACATAAATCAAGAATGTGCAATTTATTTCTAGACAGGGTTGGAACTATGAAATTAAAAAAGAAAAAGTACAAAAAAATATTGAGTAAAAATATTTTTTTAAATAAATTTCACATGAAATAGTACCAAAAACAGCATTAAGTGTACCAGTGTAGCAATCATGTGCCGTTTGTTGAATTTGGAACAATTATACCACAAATCCCAACACTGATTTGAACCACAAAAAATTGAACTCTATAGTTTAGTGCGTGTGTGTGTTTCATTTCTATATTTTTATACGTTTCTTTTGTTAATTGTATTCGTAGATAAAACAAATAAATTTGAACTCAAAATAGAGCCAATTTGGATAAAGAAATATTTGATTAACTCAACGAAAATTTAGAGAAAAAATTTAAAAAAAAGAGTATCCGGAGAATTATTTGTAAGCAATGGCAAAAGATTGTTGGAATAAAATAAGTTTCTTAACTGTTCTCTGGTTTATTGTGTTTTTAACAATGTCGAAGTCAAAGTCGATTAGCAGTTCTAGTGCGTTTTGTACCAAAGAGGATCGTTGTACGGAGCCCTTTAAGGATCTGGCACGTTACGATCATTATCGCGTCTATAATGTGGAATTGGTTAATGAACAACATGTTGATCTTTTTAAGAAACTAGAACAACAAAGCGATAGTTTGTCATTTATGGGTCACGCCCGTGAGGTGGGACAGAAACTAACAATTCTAGTTGCTGCCAATAAAGTTGCTGATTTGGCTGATTTACTTGAACATTTTCAGGTCAAACATCGTATATTGGTAAGTTTTTAAAGAAGATATGTTATTTAATTAAAAACAAAAATATTTGTAACAAATTTTAATATGTAAGTAATGATTTTAAAAATGTCGAAATTTAATATTTTCAAAATCTCGGAAACGTTAACTTGTTGAATGTCTAGTCTAGTTTAGCGAAGCTACTCCAATCAAAAAAGAGTATCCAGGGTGATAGGGAATTAAAAAATAAGAAACAAGTTAAGAAAATAAAATTGACGGTCGCCCATATTTTTCGAGTTATGGTCCCCTGAACTTTTCATATAAAACTGTGATTGTGCACTACATCTTTGAACATACATATGTACATATTAGGTCAATAGGGGAAGGGTAAGATTTAAAAGCTTTTAAAAATGTATCAATATTGAAAATTCTTCCCTTTTCGACTCCACTCTTATTATGTTGCCAATCTTATTCTTATTCCAGTCCAATTTCTGATGTTAAGCGATTAGGACATCTGGAACGTTTAAAAATCGTCCGTTTTCTAATACCTACTTACCTAAATAAAACGGGTTTTGTTACTTTTTTTAAAATGTTATTCAATTAATAAAATAAAAAATCGTATAAAATTCAGTTTCCCGTTTTTTAGAAGTGCATATATACTATCCATATATATCGTCATATTAAATACAAACGGACGTAACTACACTTTTTATTTTTTTACAGGAGAAGCAAAAAACCTTCTAAAATCAACATATCGTCGCGTTTCTTCTTAAACCACGAAAGCGACATTTTTTCGAAATTAACATTTTTGTTTTTATTGTAGAAAATAACATTTTCCACCAGACTACATTCTCATCTTAACAAGTTTGTATGAAAAATAAATAAATCCATTTTCAAAACCCCGTAAGCGCCATACAAATGACATTTGCATGCAAAATATAATGGTTTTTATATTTCAATTTGGAAATGTTAAAGTCTCAACCACTAAGTTTTTTGCATTTAAGATTAAACAAATCATGAAAGTCTCAGGCCAATTGGAACATTTTTAGTAAAGTTAAAAGTTTGTTTTTGATAAATACAAAAATAAATATTTAATTACACACATAAATTTGCAAATTTGCTGTTTGCGCCAAAACCACGTAAGCGACATATTTGGCTACAATTAATTGTAAGTAACAAATTTAAAAAAAAAAAAAGTTTCTATACCCTTTAGAGAGTCGCACAGCCATGTTTTGCAAAAACAAAATTATTTTCAAACATATACTAAAGAAGTTATTAAGTTTTTTTCGTTTTCTGAAAAACGGCTTCTTGGCGCTTACGTGGTTTAAGAATAAACGCGACGATATATTATGGTTTCTTTGAAATTTTTGTAAATTGTACTTAAATTGTGGGGATTTATTTATTGGTGAAGATATTTTTTATTTTATTTTTTTCGAACATTTAAGTTTTTATGTTAGTTACGTTCTTTTGACTTCTCGCTTTTTTTAAACAAAAAGACGTAACTACAAAAAGTCACAGTAGTGGGTGAAAGGATTTCTTTTCTCGTGCTATTAATTCATTAACTTCTAAACTACTGAACAGATTTTGACGAAATTTGGAGACTCAGCAGAAGAGATGTTAGACTTTCAAAGTGATGTTTTTGTACTTGTGTATTTCTAGCACAGTGGATTTTACAGTGAAACAAAGTTGACAATCGGGTGTCTATAACTTTCCGTTTAAAAATAATTTTGAATTTTCGAAAACTACTTGAAAAAGTTAAGAAAAAAATGCTCACTATATACTAGTATTCTAGTCTCTTACAGTTTAAGAGATATTTGACTTTATTATTTATCTTATCTTTTATAGTATACCAGAAATCCGCCAAAAACATTACCTATTGTTTTGAATTTTACCATTTTAAATTGTTTACACTTTTGAATAAAAATATGTTTCCTTTTTTTTAACTTTTTTATTAAATTCTTATACATATTTTATTATAAAATGAATTATTATTGAATTGAATTTTCAAATAAAAAAGAAACCCTTTTTGTGTTCATATTTTATCCAATAATGGATAACTCCGTGGTTTCTACGAAGAACATTCCGAAAAAACCTCCTGATAAACTTTTGGTTTGTTCCAAGGCTAAATCTCTTCAAAAATCTGGTCATGGTTCATCTTCCATCAATCAAAAATCTGTGCTTGTTTCTGATGCCTCTATTAATGAAACGCAAGTTAATGTTTTGGAAATGGATGCAGACTTTGGGCAGAATTCACAGTCTGTTATGTCTTCTCTTGATGATTACTCGATTTTCCTTTCTCAAGATGATGTTTCTGATATGACGATGACTGCAGGTGATATTGATTTTCAAGTGGTTAAAAATAAAAAATGTAAAAGATATTCCGATGGGGATTTGAAGGTAGATCTTTCCAAGCTAAGCTCTGTTGATGTTGACGTTAGACCTAGTGGTAGTCAAAATAGGTTTGCAATTTTTGAAGATCTTAATGTTGAGTCAAATACATTTAATAGTGTAAAAACTAATCCGATATTGAAAAAGCAGAAAAAAGTTAAACAATATTGTCCACCTATTTTTTTATATGGTGTCAACATTAAATCTTTGGTAGATCAATTGAAGGTTAAGGGACTTGATTTTAAAATAGTAAATAAAAATAATTTTAAAAGTAAATTATATTTGCAAGATGTTTCAGCTCACTCTGAGATGATGCAAATTCTTAGAGAAAAAAATATTGAATCCTATTCTTTTACTCCTTTGGAATTAAGGCGACAATCGTTAGTATTGCGAGGCCTATATTATGATTCCAATATTCCTGATATCGAGTCCGATTTAAATAAATTAGCTCCGGATACAATTCAATCTGTCTCTAAATTTAAAACTTCTTTTTCTAAAAAAAATAATGTAGAAACTGGTCTTTTTCTGGTTACTCTTAAAGAGGGTAAACGTTTAAATGACTTAACTTGTATTCGTTTTGTTTTAAATCAAGTGGTAACTTGGGAAAAGCCTAAGAAAAATCAAAAGGTAGTTCAATGTTATCGTTGCCAGAATTTTGGACACATGGCTAAGAATTGTAACCGATCCTTTGCTTGTGTTAAGTGTTCCTCTAATCATGAACCGGGTCAATGTTCGTTTATTTCTGATGATAATAGTAAACCCTTTTGCTTTAACTGCCAATCTTATGGTCATCCAGCTAGTTGGCGAGGTTGCTCTTTTTTTAAAAAATATTTGGATTGGAAAAAAAATATCTCCAATAGAGCTAAGGAAAAGAAAAGTCAGGCATTAAATAATGTTTCTTTTGCTTTCAAATCAAATTTGATTGACCAAAACCGATCTTTTGCAAGCCATTTTGTTAGTGAACAGTCTAATAAACCTAAGTTTGTGAATGATTTCTTAAAGTTAGCTAAAGTTCTGTGTGAACCAGATTCATTAGAGATCAGGTTAATGAACTTTATGAAGAATTTTCGTTCTTTGCCAAAATCTCAGGCAATTGCTGAGTGTAAAAGTCTTTTTGAAGAAGTTCTTTCAACTTATGGTCCATAATTTGCTCAAAATGATCACTTTTAATGTCAGATCTCTTGTCGAAACCAGTAGAAGAATAGATTTGGCAAGTTTACTTAATTGTAATAATATTGACCTTGCTTTTATTCAAGAAACTCATCTTAAATCGATTCACAAAGTGTATTTAGATAATTACATATTACTTAGAGATTTCTCTTCACAAGGTGTAGGAATCGCTATTAAAAAAAGTTATTCCTTTTCAAAAATTGATATTCCCCATTTAACATTTCCTCATATTTTTATTGAAATTCGTGTAACTGTGAACAACGTCATCAAAAAAATGCTAGTTGGTTCTGTTTATATTCCATGTAACTTCAATCCATCGCAGTTTGAAAATGGTTTGTCGAACATCGCAAATTTTGCCGTAAATTTTGATGCGTTGATAATTGGAGGTGATTTTAATGCTAAAAATATTTCTTGGGGTGATAATTTGAACAATCTTAATGGATGCACGTTTAGTAATTGGTTAAATCTTTATTCACATTCATTTGTTAGACTTTGTGATGTTGTTCCTACTTTTCCAAATGGTTCCTCGTTTTTAGATCATTTTCTTATAAGTTCTAACAGCATTGATATTTTTGAACCGAATTATAACATTAAAACTCTTCCTTCCTTTTCAGATCATTTTCCTTTATTTATTAATTTAAAATTGTTTGACTTTGATTTTATTTTGAATTTTCCACCTTCATATACTTCATATAAGCAAACCAGTTGGGATTGTTTTAAAAATGATTTAACTTCAATATTATTAGATCATTTTCCATCTTCTTCAAGAAACTTGACGAACAATGAAATTGATTTTCATATTAATTACTTTACATCTTCATTAAATTCGTGCTGTGATACTCATTCTAATAAAGTTCAAGTAAAGTCGAAAAAATTTGTTCCTTCGGATTTTGTTAAAAAACTTTTTAAAGTTAAATATGGTTGGCAAAAGAAATTAAAGCAAATTTATAATAGGACTTTAAATAGGCACAATGATCAATACAAACTTATTTCTAAGCAGATCCAGCTTTTAAGTATTTTAATTAAAGAGCAAGTTTGCAAGGAAAACGCACAACATTTTAGTAAGATATTTGAACAAATTAAACCTGGTCCGCGTGCACATAAACAAATTTTTAACTTTTTAGGTTTTAAAAGAAAAACAAGCTTTGGTGACTTATCAGTTAATGGAGTAGTAATTGAAAATGAGGTAAATAAATTAAATTGCTTAAAAAATCATTTTTCGGAAGTTTATAGTGGTAGTTCCTTAGATAGAGACTCTTCGGAAATAGATAATTTCTTGTCTTCTTTAGAACAGGGTACTTTATTTAATTTTGATGATAATTTTTCTGCATTGAATATTCAAAATTGCACAAGATTAATAAATATGGACAATTTAATTTCTCTCTGCAAGGAGCTAAATAACAAAAAATCTGCAGGTATTGATAAAATCTCAAATTTTATATTAAAGAAAATTCCTATTAAAGCTTTTGAGTTTTTAGTTATTATTTTTAATAACTGTTTAAACAACGCATATTTTACAGATAGTTGGAAAATTTCCAAAATTGTACCGATTAAAAAGAAATCAAACTCTACTGACATTAATAACCTGAGGCCTATTTCTTTGTTTTCAAATTTAGGAAAATTTTTTGAAAAAGTTATTCATAATAAAATGGATTATAATTTAGTTGGTAATTATTTACCTAACTTACAATTCGGATTTAAGAAAGGACATTCTACTGTGGACGCTCTTTTGAAATTCCAAAATGACGTTATTTGTAATTTAAGACAAGGTTCTTGTACAGTAGCTGTTTCACTTGATGTTGAAAAGGCTTTTGACAGAGCCATTCATAGTGGAATACTTTTTAAAATGCATTTGATAGGATTTGATCTTCACATAATTAAACTATTCAAAAGCTATTTCAAAAATAGGCGTTTTTGTGTTCAATTAAATAATTCTTTATCTGATTTTGGTCAAGTTTGTTGTGGAGTTCCACAAGGATCAATTTTAGCTCCTCATTTATATAATATTTTCATCTTCGATTTCCCTCATAATTTTTCAAATTCAATTGGTTTACTTTATGCTGATGATTCCTTACTTTATGCTCACCACGAATCTCCTTTAGAAGCTCTTAAAATTGTGTCTAGTCATTTAAGGAAAGTTAAAGATTTTTATGATTTCTGGGGAATTAAAATTAATACTTCAAAAAGTGAAGCAATTTGTTTAAGAAATGCCTCTGGTAAATGTGCTTATTTTGTTGTCCCTCAGAGCAAAACTCTAAAACTTTTCTTAGATGGAATCGAAATTCCCATCAGAGATAAATTTAAATACCTTGGTATTATTTTCAATAAACTTTTTAAATTTAACGAACACGGCAAAGTCATTTTAAACAAAGTTTACCAAGTGAGTCATTGTTTAGGTAGAATTTTAACTCATAAATCTCTTCCTGTGAAAACAAAACTTTTAATTTATAAAACGTGTTTAAGACCAGTGTTATTATATGGATTTCCAATTTGGTTTTTTATCTCACCTTCTTTAATGAATAAATTTGAAATTTTTGAGAGAAAAGTGCTACGTGCTTGCATTGGTAAAAATTTTATTTCAAGGAATAAAAGATACTCAAACTCGGTTATTTATACAGAATCTGATATTGTTCCTTTGAGCATTTATGTATTCCAATTAATTAAGAAATTTATTATCAGGTTGTCTTTTCATGATAATGACTCTATTAAAGAAATAATTAATTCTCAAAGCAGCTATAGCTGGACTAATACTGCGTATTTATCTCCGCTTGGTTTGCTGAACGAAGATATTGACTTCAATTTTGCTATTTCAATGCCGGATTTTTTTAAAAAATCTTTTCCTGGCTCACACAGAGGTTAATTGTTGTTTTTGTTTTAATTTCATTTTTGGTTTCTTTTTTTATTTTATAAGTTTAGATTTAAGTTTATTCTTTTGTATTTGAGTTGTTTTACACTCACGTAACTGTTAGGCTCGGGAGCAAAGGCGTTTACATTTATTTATTTATTTTCTTACTTGAAATTGTACAATTATTGTTAAGTATGATACTGTTTGTTTTCATCATATTTTTTTTTTAAGACATTACATTACAATCTTAAATTTGTCAAATTTGTTATTTTAAATTTTATTGTTTCCCCAATATTGTTATATTAAGGCTCAATAAATTAAACTTATAACTTATTTATTATAAAATGAAATGTAATTATGTAATTTTATATGAATTTTATTTGAACTATTTTTAAACGAATAAATTAATTATTTAGGCTTAAGTTCTTAATTATAAAGATAAAAAAATTAGACACCCGCAGAGTTAAATGTATTTTCTAGATAACTAAGTCCTCATACCTATTTCTTTGACAACTTTGTTTAAATAGAAAATTAATAACAATTGAAACTACCAGGTAGATAGATACGAAGAGTGCTGATGACGGACGTAGCTGTCTAGAAAATGCATTCCATTCTGCTGGTGTCTAATTTTTTCTGTATCTCTTTATAATTAAGAACTTAAGCATAAGTAATTGTGTAATTAATTTTTAAAATAAAAACTACAGAAATTGAGAAATTTTATATTATAAAAAAATCATTTAAAAAAAGTCGAAAACAAATAGTTCATTTTCGAGGGAATATTGTCATAAAAATTATGGCAATCGGCTGGTATTAATGCTTTTAAGTCTTTGAGATTTTGCCACTTTTTCTTTGATATTTTAATTCTCTGAGTATATATAAATGTATAGTTACGTCTTCTTACATTTAGAAATACACACACTTGTAGTTACGTCGTTTGAATTTCTTTAATAAAATCGCAATTTTTGATCGCAGGAATCTAAAATTTTGTACGAACATGTATTTTGATAAAAAGAACTATAATCGGTAAAAAACTCAATTTCGAAATTTTGTGTAGTTACGTCCTTTTGCATTTAATATGACGATATGTATGTACATACATACATACATACGGGTATGTGCATTCGAAATTAAAAAAAAAATAAATTCTTTACTCAAGTATTCCGTTCAAAATAATTTTTCTTTTCGCACTCTAAAGGGCAAATGATTGATGGACTTTTAATATTAAACCTCTTTCTTTCAGACATACAATTTCCAGGAAAAAATAGACAAAAACTATGACTCAGTTTTACCCATCGGTACGGATTTGTCAAAATTTGATTGGGAGCATTACTTTAATCTTGAAACAATCTATGAATGGTTGCAATCTTTAGTGGAAAAATATCCAAAGATTGTAACCTTACTCGATATGGGCACTAGTACTCAAGGTGTCCCGATTAAAGGTGTAAAAATTTCTCATAACTCCGCAAACAAAACAATATTCATAGAATCGGGTATACATGCTCGCGAATGGATTGCTCCAGCTGCGGCTACATTCATTATTAACACCTTACTAACGTCCAATGATGAAAGTGTACAACATTTGGCTAAGAACTACAATTGGATAATATTTCCCAGTGTAAATCCGGACGGTTACAAATACACCTTCGAACATGATCGTATGTGGCGCAAAAATCGTCAATTATTTGATACTTGTCGGGGCGTGGACTTAAATCGTAATTATCCCGACCATTGGAATTCCACTGGTAGTAGTAGTGATCCTTGTCGCTATGATTTTGCGGGTCCATCCGCTGGTTCCGAAGTGGAAACGCAACGTTTAATGAAATTCATAGAAGATAATGTAAAAGAAGAACAAATAAAAACTTATATAGCCCTACATTCCTATTCACAAATGATAATGTTTCCCTATGGTTATACTAAAGAACATATTTCCAATTACGATGACTTGAAAGAATTGGGACAAGCGGCCTCGAGTGCTATAAAGAAATTGACGGGACGTGATTACACAAGTGGTAGTTTAATTGAAACTATATATCCATCCAGTGGTGGTAGTATGGATTGGGCTTATGCTGTTCATAAAATACCCATTGCTTATACTTTTGAATTGCGTGGTCCACCCGATAGCCAGGATATGTTTATTCTACCAGCCGAAGAAATTTTGCCAACAGCTCAGGAAGCTTTTGCTGCCATACAGGCCATCGTTAAAGGTGCTGCTGCTAAAGGTTATTATAATTAATTATTTAATATGTTAAAGTGAATGACTATTTTGTAATATTTTTTTTCCATTGTTATCTTTATTGACTAAGAGATTTTTAGATAAATGGATTTTTTCTCATTTTTTATTAAATAAATAAGATAAAAAAAATTTTTATAACGAAAATTTATAACGATGTCAGGGAGATTTATTTATATTTTTCTATATTAGATTTAGTTAATTAATAAATTTAGGTTGCATGAAGAAATTGTTTGCCAATGCAGCTTTGTTGATTGTAGGAAGTTTCTTACAGTGTAATCAAACGGTAAATAAAGGTTATATTGTTTTTAGTATGTTGCTGCATTTCTGGAATTTTTTGCAGTCTTGCCAAAAGATAAACATTTTCATAGAAACCAAATTTAATAATCTCAATCGGCACAAATGTCAAGCTCCATATAAAAAATAAAAAGTTTCCTCTTAATTTTTCAAATTGAAGACTAATGTAGACGGAGAGTAACTAATAGGTCGTTGTTGCAGTTGCGTTGTCAGTTGCCAAAATTGTATTACTTATGGCAATTGGTAACTAAAAGTTCTTAATTTTAGTTGCCAAAATTACAACTATTAATTTGTGGTTGCTGTTGATTTTTTTCACAGATTATAAAATTAAAACTGCACTAAAACTGAAAAGTAAATTTATTATTCGCAAATTTTTGTATATTTAAAATGGTTAGTACATATTTAACTTGATTACATACATAACACTAGAGCACTAATACCATTAAAGGATTATCTACAGTGACCATTTCTTTTCCTCACCACTGCTATATTTTTCTTCACTTTCCTCTTAATCATACAGACAACGTATATTGGCGTTATGCGTTGATAACGTAATTCAAAATATAGCATCAGCAATGCAACAAAAGAATAACGATGATACCAATAATATTCCTTATTTTTAGAAACACATATTTTATCAGCACCTGGACTCAGCGTTTGAATTTTTGATGAAAATGGTCCAAAAATAGCTGCTGGTATAATACTTGGTATAACAAAGTGTATCACGTAAAAACTACTGGATGGATTTTAACAAAATTTTGTGAGGACGTACCTTAGTATCCTTATCTTATCTTATTTCAAAGAGTACGCATTTTTACCGATTTAAAAATACTGCATACTTTAAGGCATCTTTTATTTTTAAAAGCGGGATATTTTTAAACACGTTTGCGCAACAGATGGCGCTGTTTTAAAATAATGACAAAATAAGAATTTAAATCATCATTACAAGAAGGTTAACAAATACAGATTAGTCGACAGATTAGGCCACCAGAAATAAATGAAAAACGAAGGGTGCCAAAGAGGCTCATAATGAAAGTGGTCTACTTCGGTTTTCCCTCCCACATGTATAAACAAATTATTCTAAAGAAAACTAAAAACATGCTACACCCCTATTCTGTAAATTTAATTGAAGTAACTTTCTCGATGTCAAAACGAGCTTACATTTTTCGTGTTCTACGGATTAAAATCACGCCTACTTATTCGATTTACTTTCGAGTACATGAATCTTATCAACAAAAAAATCTTTTGCAGTTTTTGTTTCTTCTAGTTAAACAGCTGTATTTTACTTTTAAAGTATGTGATTTGAAATTAATTTCGAATGCAATAAATCACTTGATTTACAAAAGACCAATTTGTTAATTTTTTTCGTTATAATACTTTTGAATAAAATTCTATTAGCTGTTCGAAATTATTAGCTGTTCGAAATTTTTCAAAAAGCAATAACAACTCATCATGTCAGGGTTGTATTTTCCTCAAAAGTATTAATACTTGTATTATAGTGTGAAATGCCCTTAAGTAATTACCCAGGGATGGGAACCTCTTCATAAATAAAAGTAACAGTCTTAAAATTTGGTGTGGATTATTTTTAAAGCAAAACCAAACAAAATATTGTCAGAACGAGGCGGGCACAGCTAGTTTATTTTTAAAATCTATAACTACAGATTGTCTTATAGTCGAAAATTAATTAAAAATATTAATTACGTATAGCAATCAACAGTATTTAATCTTGCAGAGTAAATTAAAAATTCAATAAATCAGTATTTTATTGACATTGACTATGTTAGGCAGGACCAGGTTAAGATTATTTAATCAACAACAAATTAGAAATTGTTCAGATTTACAATATAATAGGTTGCGTTGCCTTTTGACAACGCCACTGAGCTTGGGTTGCTGTCCATAATCGACCTATAAATTTTACTTATAAAGGGTGGCACAAAATTAACGTCATAATTTGAATGTTCCCTAATTTCTGCAACTGACGTCAACTGACGTCTTTGTACTCAGATACATATGTATGTTGCAGAATTTATTGATATCAAACCTGCAGTACGTGGAATTTTAGCAATTACCTATTTAACCAATTTTTGTGCCGAGTGATCTTTCGTTTTAAAAAACGTCAGACTTTTACCTGGTGGCTTTAAAAATCTCGTTTTTATTTAAATAAACCACAAACCATGTAAATGATAGAAGCTAACATTAAAGTAGAAATGTTTTGCGATTAAAAATTTAAAATGCCTTAAAACGAGCATAAATATGCATCCACCCGCGGTACGTGATCATTTGAACTATTACATTTTTTCAATTCAATGTAAACAATTTAATGTATTCAAAATATTTTTTTTGGGAAAACAGAGTATACTTTTTAATTTCTAACAAAATGGTAGGGAATTCATATGATCACATGACATTACTTTTGCATCACTTGGCATATATACATCAACTTTTTTTTACAGCCGTAGTTACATGATTTCTGGGCGATAGACGAGGATCAAATAAGGGATTTATTTGAACTATGCAGTCTATAGGAAAATAAACAAAATATAAAATTTATTTTTCTAAAACGTAAAGTATATTTGCGTTCGACCTTACCATTTTCCAGCAAATACAATAAACGATCATACAGTAAAACACTTTCAATTAGTGGCGCAAAAAATAAACGTAAAGTATAAAATATTACAATATTTTTCCAATTTAATAGATCGTTTTGCGTATGCATTGTTTTCAGTTCATTCTTAGCAAGATTTTCGACTGGTAAACCTTTGACAGCTCTATAGAAATAGCTTTAAATTTTGAAAAAATAGAAGGAATAAGAACAACACTCGTAATAACATAATAATACTAACTCTTCAAATGTCAAATCTGTTGTATGTTTAACACTTTTTAAGCCAGAATGTTTAAGACAAGGATAATGCTTCACAATTATTCTCTCAGCTGCAGCACGAAATGAGTGAACTTTTAAATACTCATAATCTTTTTGAGATAAACGTTCGTTGTATAATTCCATAGCATGACAAGAAATTTCTCTAGCCTCATAGCTTAAACGTACGTCACTCGAACTTGTTTTCAAATATTTACTTAAGGGATAACCATAGAATTGTGTTGATTTTTCTAAATTTCGCAAAGGACCTCCTTCCACCGTTGTTAACTTTTGATAGCAACAACCTACAAAATTTAAAAATTTTGCTTGTTCACACTGTAAAAACATTCGCATTAATACTGCGCCCAAGTCGCCACAAGGATGTAGTCCTACTATACCAAATATATAGTTTTTATTTGTGAGTTCTAAAACATTTTCTATGATTGACAAAAACTCGTTCTTTGTCATTTGTGCCGACAAACAAAGATTTACATGTGAAGGATTTTGAATCTGTACAGTTTCTGCTGCTGGCAAATATTTCTTGAGAAGTTTTTCCAAATTTTTATCCATATCATAGGCTCGCCTATTAAGTTCTGTTTGCATTTCCAAACAACAAACTTTGATGTTATA
Organism: Phasia obesa; assembly: GCA_949628195.1. Lineage (NCBI taxonomy): Eukaryota > Metazoa > Arthropoda > Insecta > Diptera > Tachinidae > Phasia > Phasia obesa. Next base: position 99,373,651 of record OX451219.1, read on the forward strand.
GGCGTAGCCTAAAATTCTGGCTAAATGTCCTAGACCAGCTCCAAAGTCTATAACAAAATCTACAGGGTTTTCTGCACAAATTTGTTTACTCAATGCAGCCATGTGCTCCAATTCATGTCTCTTTTTCGTTTTTACTCCTTTATTGAAAATGTATTTTAATTTAGCATGATCAAGTAGGCAGCTGCGAGGTAGGATTTTCTGAAATAAGAGATAAATACACACATACATATAAGGGGAGCTAATTAATTGGTATCCCATTCCATTAACGTAAGTTTACAAATAATGCTAAAAAACTTTTGTCATTAAAATTATTTTCAAAAACTATAATGATTTTTAATCAAACACAAAAACAAAATAATCAATATTATGTAATCATTGCATAATCGCAGCATTTCGCATATTGATTTCTTGCAAACACAAAAAGAACTCAAAATGTTATTTAAAGTTACTGCTACTGCATTTATAATTATTAATTACATAATTTCATTATATTTCCATTACCACTAGTACAAACAATTCTAATAGGAAATAAATTAGCATTAAATAATAGTTAATACATTTCTGTTGTCATACCTTTCGGTGAAGACCGTAGTCACTGGCTGTTGTTCTGGTACGTTTGGCGAGCGCTTTTGATCTAAAGACGTCATTTTTAAGCCGCGTTTAAAATAGTACTCTTTTTTTTTTACAATTATTTTCATTTAGAAAAGTCAACCACCCAAAATGGTTCGTTCGCTTTAGTTCTAAAAATTTCGATGTTAAAGATGTACCGAATAAGTCAATTACCAAAAAAACTTACTAGAATCTATTAAGAAAAAATGTGTTTTGCTCAATCATGACATTGTCAGAACATAGATGATAAATAGATGCGAAGTTTTGTTCCATCCATCAAATAGCCCAGGCCTTACATTTTCCGATTTTTATTTGTTCCAGTCGCTGTAGAACATTCTTAATAGTCGTTACTTTAAGAGAGTATTGTAAAAATTACTTGATTAACCTTTTCACCCAGAAATCATCACTGTAGAGGCCTTATCGATTTATATGACCAATACTTGTGATTCTATACGTTATCATCAGCTAATTGGGTCTTATGTGGATAATGTAAAAACAAATTTTAAAGCTTTTTCTACACAGCTGTGCTCAATCTTAGTTTTATTTAAATCGGCTCAGTACTTTAGGAGTAATACGTCTATAAAGTTGTTACTAAGTTTATTTACCGTAGTTATAACTGACTGGTTTTATTTTTTGTAATTGTTCAAATTAAAGGCTACAGACATATCGCACCCTAAATACAAAAGGGTCACAACTCAAAATACTTAAATTATCAGGAGTGACAAAAAACTCTTTATGTGCAGAAGCAACACACTTAACATAAAAATAGACATAAATGTATTTTTCCAGTTAAAGAAGATAGTGATGTGAAAGAAATTTTTGCAGTAGTTAGAGATATGTACTCTGAATTAATTTATGGAAAAAAATCAGTTTTGAAAAATGTTGAATTGTGACACTTTTGTATTTAGGCTGCGTTAAGTATACATAAATTCAAAATTAAAGTCATATTCGGGAACATCTCTTCGGAACACCCTTTACACTTAAATAATCGTTGTTATAGCGGCCATGGTAATGGACTTTCTATGAATATATCAAGTCTACCTATTACGGTTTAAAAAATGGGGCATATACATACGTAAAAAATGTCGGAACACTATTTTAATTTTTGAAATTGTTTTAGCGTCCGTGGCAGTACATCTTCTATAAAAATTTCAAGAGTCTGCCCATTACGGTTCAAAAAATAAGACCATATCAATCATGTCACTGTCGGAACACACTTTAATGTTTATTATTTGTTATATATAGGTAGTGACCGCAGTTATACACCTGTAAAGATTTAAAAACTCTTTAACTATTATGGTTCAAAAATGAGACCATAAATGTGACCCTTTAATTTTTGGTTTTATTTTTTTTTTAACTTGTATATATAGCGAACATAGCTTTAACTACTGTGTGTACATTTCAAGTGTCTGCTTCCTACAGTTCAAGAAATTAAACTTCACTTTCGGAACACCTTAAAAGGTTTTAGTATTTATCGCTATAGCGGCCACAGTAATACAACTTGTGTAAAAATTTCAAGAGTCCACCTTGACAGACGAACAGGTATACATTGATGCGAAAACAATAGGGTTAGTTTTTACCCTTTGGGTACGGAACCCTAACAAAAAGTTAAAACTAAGCCACACACACGCGTGACTATTAACATCTAATATCCTCCGTAGGTCCTTGGAATATTTGCGAATGTTTAGCTTGTAGTAAAAAAGCAAGTTAAAAAAATTTTATACGAAAAATTTCCTTACCGTGTTATTTTGATGACGTTTCATACACAACTCTTTGAAAGCCTCTTTTAATGCCAGTAAACTTAAAGGCCATACTCTGCAGGGATTATATTTGTCTTCGTAGTCAGTTTTTAAAAGAAAACATAAATGTTCCAGCGGCATATTTTGAAAACAATCACGCCATGAAGAAGGCAATTTAGACCAATGGTCATCTACATAAAAATCCTGTAAAAAAAGATATACATATGTATATTGCGTGTACAACAATACTAAAATATTTATCGGTTCATTTACCAAAACATAGGAATTAATAAGCCAATCATAATTACGTATTATATTTAAGGAATTATTTAATTTTAATTTTAAATCCAAATAGCCAAACGTTAATTTGTGGCCAAACTGATAATCCATGTCACAGATTTCCATGTTATTTTTTGTTCTGTAAACATGTTTTTGGGTTACCAGATCGATTCGTTTAAGCGACAAAAAAACAACTTTTGTTATTGCAAAAAAACGCTTCAAGTGAAAAATATCGTTATATCTAAGAGCTGACTTACACCATGAAATTTTTCATGAAACCTTTTGCATGTAATTTGTGTTTGTTTGCAAGTGTTAAAGAAAAGCAAGCGGGTTTATTATGCGGCATATATTTATTTGAAAAAACAAATTCAAACCGATTGCATGAAACATTTTATCGTAAAAATGTAAGATAAAATTCGCTGCAACTTTAAAGAGACATGAAAAAATGGCATCGTATAAAATTAGCTGAATATTTACTTTGTTTCTCTTTTTTGCTATTTGCTTATTTAATTGTTGCTTCACATCCATGGCACAATAAACAAGGTAGACTCGCCGCGAAAAAAATACGTGCATTTTGTTTTTGTACAAATCATTTTAGGCTGTCAAATCAAAAAATGTTATTATATTTTGACACCCCCCGGGATTTCCAATTGTCACTGCAGGAATGGCAAATGCTTTGACGCGGTTCACTAAATCTGGAAGAAAAGGTCTGTGATAAAAATCGCGGGTCCTCTTATAGGTCCAACCAGTGCCCAAAGGACTGGAACCACGGGAATCGGTGGCCCCACAGAGATCCTATCCTCTCTGTGACCGGTTATTGCTGAGGTCCCCTTCGGGGGTTCATGTGGTGGTTGTGGTTTAAGATCGATTAATGTAGGTATGGTGCAAGGTCGATCAAGTGTGCTGTTGCACTCTCAACAGACGGAGTTTGGATAGTCTCCAAACCCCTAAGCAAGAGGCTATAATATGGATCTAGGCTTGCCTTCGATAAGGCTTGTCATATTATATAAATTGCTACTCATTGTGACTGTATCACACACAAATTGCGATTGGTGGCAATCGTAAAGTGTTGTTATACCAAACAATGGGGGCGCTATTCTACGCTTACATTTCACTCGGTGGTAAGACCACCGTGAGATTAGGCCAACTAGGCAGTTACTCACGTTAATCTTGTTCCACAATTATATTTTGACACTAAAAGATGGAGACAAAATATAGTCAGCTGAGCTCTCGAGTTTACCTGTTATAAATTCGCCTTGGGCACAATAAACATGGTAGACTCGCGGCGAAAAAAGAGTATAACACTGTAATAAAAATACGTGCATTTTGTTTTTGTATAAATCATTTTAGGCTGTCAAATCAAAAAATGTTATTATATTTTGACACTGGAAGATGGAGACAAAATATAGTCAGCTAAGCTCTCGAGTTTACATGTTATGAATTCGCCTTGCTTTACATCATGGTATAATAATACAGGCAAAACTATTAGAACAGCTGTTTAAATTTGCTTATCTGAAAATATCAAACCTTGTATAAAACTCTGTTCGCGCACTTAAAAATTAGTAATAATGTCTAAAAAACTTGAGTTTTTTTATATCATTACTTGTAAACTAATTGCTATATTTTATTCAATCCCTTTTAAACTTTCAATGTTTACTTAAAGAAAAAACAAAAAATATGTATATTTAATATGTAAAACCTTGCAACTGAATTTAAATAAATTCTCGTAGGCGGAATTTAGGTATTCGGCATAACCTGATGACAATAAAATAACATGGTCAGGTGGATTGGATGCTTCTAGGGCCATATGCAGCCCACTCAATTCCTGACTTGCTTGAAGCAGTCATATCGTATTTATTTTGGTGTCGGTCCTATATCTGCAGGGTCCCTGTATATCTACACAGTCCTTTAATGAAGGCGAAACGTAGTCAGCACTTGTGTATTGAAACCCACAATGTAAGGGATCTTTAGAAAAATGTGTCAAACAGAATAAACTGAACCTAAGCAATTTTAATCTTGATACAATCTAATTTTTGGAGATTGATCTTTATAAATTTTAAATTAAATATCATTACTTATGTTAAACAAATATCTAATTTATTTTTATACTTCTATGTACGTAGTTTTAAATATTTTTTTGTAATATTTAATTATTTTTATTATAATTTGTAAAAGTGGTGTAACGAATTTCCAGATGTTCAAACAGAGATGCCAGTTCGATTTTCTACGAAACAGCTGATTATGTTTTTATTATTCTGTTATTTCCCATATTCGTCTTTGTTTATATGTTTGTTTTGTTTTTCGTTTTCACTTTTAATATTATTTTCGGCACTACTTTGCGTTTTAGACGAGTGATGTGTGTTTTAGACCATTATTGTATTAAAAAGCTTAATAAAGAATATTTCGGGTAGTAGTGTTATCCAAACAAGTTTTTTATAATTTTTTTTTGTTTAAAAAAATTGCACATTCATTCACACAAATTTATAGCTGTCGGATACAAACAAAAATAAACGAAAGTTTTTAAATGCCATTTCTAACAAAACAATTAAAAGTTCTTTGTATGAGTCGTGAAACTGATAAGGCTTTTTTTTTATCAATTTTCATTAGTCTCGCTTTAAATTTTTTGATTTAGAATTAAGCAGCTATTTTTTGGTTGGGACATCGAAACAGAGGTCTCAAGCTTCAGTTAGTAATTGTTAATTACACAAAGCAGTTATTCCCCAGTCAGTTCGGTTTTAAAAAAACTGCATTTAGCTAAGCAACCAGTTGTGTGCAATAACTTGTTTTTGGTGTTAATAACATGTGTATTACTGTCCCATCAGTACAAAAAACAGCGTAATTGCAACCAGTCATACTTCTAGTGAAACAGTGGCATCTGCATTTTATCAAAGAACTTTAATTAATATAAATAAATTAAAAAATAAAATATCCTATAAAAACTGAAATACATTAAAAATTGCAAATAACTATGACTGCAAAAGTAAATCCTGACTTGCAAAAAGAACGTAATAGTGCCTCATTTAACACAGAGGAATTTACATTATGGTGGTGTGGTGGTCAGAAAAAGTATGAGGAGCGTAAAGCATTGGGTAAGTTATTGATGATTATATGACGTTCTTTTGCATTCAACATGCAATTATTATTCTTTATGCGAAATGGCGAAATTGCTTTGTTTTGTATTTGGTTAATACTGTACACTTGACCGCATTTTTCTATGATTGGAACTAAGTATTTGTCTAATATAAATACCTATTTGTTAAGATTTTAAAACAATCATTTTTAAATACAGAAAAAATTAATTATTGCGCAAAGCAACAATAGAACCGGAATAAACTTTTTATGGATCAACTTTTTTAAAGAAAATACTTTTAAAAAATTCAAATGTTGTTTATTCGTTATTTACTTATAACATTAAAATAATGCTATAAACATAACTGGGACGAACGACGAATTTTGCACCGTACGATGAACTCGTCGACAAAAATTCGTTACGTAAAATCCGACAATTCGGACGAGAAAACAAGTTGTTTGCTTTATTTGAAATTATTAATAATTAATATTAAAAAATATTAAAAAAAATAGGAACCAAAATATTTTGCGTTTTGTAAAAATTATTAAAATCGTAAACATCACCCCTGTCTCCATTAGACCTTACCCCCGTCTTCATTAGACGTTAACATCTCTTAACAAAAGTCAAACTTCATATAAAAAAAAAACATTATTTTTAATACTGTTTTTTTACATGCAGTTTGACTTTTCTAAGACATGTTAATGACTAAACCCCCGTCTTCATGTGCTATCAACATGTCTTAACAAAAGTCAAATTGCATATAAAAACCCAGTATTTAAAATAATGTTTTTTTTTTTAATATGAAGTTTGACTTTTGTTAAGAGATGTTAGTGTCTAATGGTGACGGGGGGTAATGTAGACGGGGATTTAACATGTCTTAACAAAAGTCAAACTTCTTATAAAAAAACATTATTTTTAATACTGTTTTTTATATATGAAGATTGACTTTTGTCAAGGCATGTTAATGAATAATGAAAATGGAATGGAAAAAATATTAACAAATAATTGTGTAAAACAAAATTATCAGCCACAGAGCTAAATTCCGTTCGGAAACGAAAAAATTTCTCGGAATGAAACCACTTGCAATTGGCTATGTAGAATTAATATTTTTAGCCGCTTAAACTATTCAGGACATCGTTTTATTAAAATTCTGCTACATATTTTATCAATTTACGCTGTGATTAAAGATATTTCGGGCATTTTTGTTACATTTTTTCTGAAAAATATTTTTTTGCCTTTCAAAAAATTAATTTATTTAAGCATTTTAGACATTTCGTCGGAATTGAAATGATTCCGTAGTTAACATTCCGATCGGGAAAGATAATAAAAATTCAAGAAATAAATCTTTCACCAGTTTGTAGTCCGAAACCTCCCCTACATTCCAATACCCCATTATATATGCGCCGGGTTGCGACTGTGGGCATCAGAACAATTTTTCTGACCCAAGGTCCGTAAGCTCCCGAGGTAGTCTGGTATTTACTTACTAAGGAGTAATATAACTTTGAAGTCGGTTATCATAAAAGATGATTTTTGGCAGTGCGGGGGCTAAATTTCGTTTTACTTTTTCGTTTTACGTTTTCTATAGAAGCAAAATACGAAATCAATTCCATTTCCGAACGATATATAGCTCTGGAACATGGGTGATTGTTTTCTACATACATTCTTATGTTGCCACATTAAAAGTGGTTTTGTATTTTTTTCGATTTTATGAAACCGAACGGAATCTATAGCAGCTAAAACCATTCCGATCGGAATGGTAACTACGGAATCATTTCAATTCCGAACGGAATTTGTGACATGCCTGTATATTAGTATAAAAAGTATTAAATTTATCTATGCTATATGTAAAGAAAAAATCAATTAAAGTAAAAAGTAACATTATTGCAAAAAACATGAATTAAAAGAAAAAACGGCCTGCACCAATTTAGTTGTCGTTCGTCGGCGTAAGAAATAGTTATAAAACTATCGCAGAGATCGTTAAGCACGACGAATTTCGTCTATGTATTTTCATAAATACAAATGTATTTTATTTTATTTTAGGACGAATATTCAAAACGAAGAATTCGTCGTTCGTCCCAATTGTGTTTATAGCATAAAACTTAATAGCAAATATTTTTTATACTCCATTGAAAGTAAAATAAGATGAGAAATTTAAAAATTTAAATTTCAAATTTTATGTTAAAAGAATATTATAAATAAATCCTTAAATACTTATATTTTTAATTAAAATTAAAAGATTAAATCTAATTATGGTAATTAAAATCTAGTTTTAACATTATTTTTTATGATCTTAAATTGTAACATTTTGCCATTAGAATAGAGAAACAGCTTTGACATTAAACTTTGTATTTTTAATATGTTTTTTTGTTGCATAACAACCTATTTGAAATAATTTGTTTAAAAAATTATTTTCAAGAGTAGAATTAAAAAAAACTCTCTAAGACAAAGGTTATTTAAGCTTTATCACTCAAGTAATAATAATGACGTGTTAATTAACATAAAAACAAACATATATTAAATACTAATAGTTTACTGCCATTAAATTAATTATTCGTGTTAAATTTTAATCGAATATAACCTATTTATTAAATAGATTAAAATTTTAGTTTTTTTTTTACTTCTTTTGTTGATTCTCACAAAAAAAATCTAAAAAATTCAATAATACAATTTTAAAATAATAAATTTTAAATAAAAAAGTTAAACAGTTTTTTTTTTTAATTATAAATATAACAATGAATTTTTATAACTATTAAAGGCCTTGCCCGAAGCGAAAGGCCATCATATTTTGGCGAAAGCTTATGACGATCATGCGCTAGCTGAGGTAACCATTCGTAGGTTAGCTAGGTTCGGCTAGTTGAAAAACTTTAAAGACGATTAGTTACAGGCTTTTCTCGATCAAGACTTCTTTCTGTAAAACGCATGAAGTGCTTGTAAAACCATTTGGAGTAGAACAACAAGCAACAATTTCCAGACATTAAAAGTGCTTTAACTCATCCAGAAGCAAGATTGCCCTACGACGTGGTATGTGTTGTGTTTGCCTATGAAGGCCTTTTAGAAGGCCTATTTACTCCTTTTTGGTTAGGCACCTTACTTTTACACCTTTTAGTCTCATTCCATATTCATATCCATATTCATAGTCATGTCTTTGAAGATCCGCTTCTGCCGCAAGCGTTCCAGAAGCTTTTCCGAAAATTTTCTGCTAGAATGCTTTCAATCTAATGCATTTTATAAGGTTATTCTTGCAAAAAAAAATAAGACAAGAATTATTGTTTTTCCAATTTTATTAAGCATTTTAATTTTTTAATTTAAAATTTTCCTAATTTTTTTGGGAATTAAACCCGCACTCCCAGACTGATGGATTACCGCACTATCAATCGGTCGAATAAGGCATTTAAATAACAAGCAGCACTCAATTAAATGAAGGGCAATTAAATGAACTTTGGTTTTTTATAAATGAGAAATCTCAAAATAGGAAATTATTTATTTGACATACAAAATGAGAGTCAACAGACAACATCTCGCTATTGTCACGAAAATACTGTCATTATATGCAAGCTACGACGCCCAATGCTCCCATCCAATCTTGTTTTTTTTTTTTTGCTAGACTGCGTATTAACACGATAATAATATTTTACTTTGTATGGAAGGTACCTCCAACATTATCCCAATCCAATATGTATTTTGCTAGAGGGTTATTTACGCAAAGTCTAAAGATTCTACCTATTGTAGTTCTCTAGGTACACAATAATAATTTTTCACTTTGTATGGGAGATACCACGCCCACCTTCACAATCCAGTCTGTGTTTTGTTAGACTATGCACATAAGTATGACGGTTAATTTTGCAAAGATTCAAGACTCCAGGGGAATACGAAGCCCACTATTTCAATCGAGCCTGTGTTTCGCTAAACTATGTTTATTAATAAGTTTCAACCATCTACCTATTATCGTTCTCTAGCTACCTTAAAAGTGGGCATGGTCAATTTTTCTTTCAGTAAAATCCTATGTTAAGTTACGATGAGGATTTTAAAAAAATGGCCAAATCGGTGCAGCCGTTCTTAAGTGATGCGATTATCAACGAACGACATTTGATTTTGTTTATATAGAATTACATGATATTAAACTTATATAAATACAAGACTAATATAGAAGCACGACAATGATCGGACTCATGTTGCTTGACCAGTTAAAACTATTTGGAAAATAGTATAGGCCACACAATGCCCCTTCTGACTAGTTCGATGCTGAATGCGCTATATAGAATACGCTTTACTCCAGCACGAGGTATCAAATAGTAGCTTGTTGTGTTTCAAAACATGAAAAGTTGTTTTGGAATAGAATCCATAAATTTTCATAAGAAAAGAGAAAAATCGTTGCTTCCGATGTACAATACTTTAAATGTGCTGGCAAAGTTTTGAGTAGGGGAATGTTTTGATCCCTTTTTTGAGTACTCAACGCTTAAAAGTAGATACTCGCTACTATTAGCGTTATATTTTTGGAAACAAATTGATTATAAACCTTTGTCTTGAAATAAACATTTACAGCTGTATTCATAATGAAAAGTTGTTCACTGTCTATGTACTCGACATATCCAGTGCACAACTAAAATACCGATTAAGCGAATGTACTCGATATGTAGTAGTTTATTCATAATACGCTTTTATCCGCTACCTAAAGAAAAGTATACCATCTCTGTTTTATAAAAATTTTATTTGTTTTTTGACATACGTATCAAAATAAATTATAATTTTTGTAACGAGTACGCATAATTTAAAAAGTTTGAATAGAAAATAGGTTTCCAAGAGAGCTATTTTATATAAAAAAAATTAATTATTTTCAGAATGTGTTATCACAGTTAGTATTGGACAGGTTGGAAATAACTGAAAACGTATCCAAAGAATCCATTTAAAATTTTTTAGCTTTTTAATTTAATCAAAAAATTATTTTGGCAGTTGTTGAACTGACAGAAGTAAACTAATAGTTATGCACCGTCTAGGCAGTGTTTATTTATAGATTAGAATAAGTATAATGAATAATCAAATGTATAGACAAAAAAAATAAATAAAAATGGATGGGTGGAAATTAATGCTTATACCCAATATTAGATTAGCTTAACGCGAAAAATTATAAATGTTAAGAATCGTAATGGTTTGTAAACAAATAAAATACAAAAACAAATCATAAATATTTGTATTAAGAAAAAATAACTAAACCCCCAAAAGACTTTTATACAAAATAATTATAATCAATAGTGTTTTAATCTCATGTTAACACGTAACAATTTCTTAGAGACAAAAAATAAAAAAAAGTATTTGGTAGTACAATCAAGCGTGTTTAATATAAATGATAACATTTAATCATGGCCACATAATCGCCTTATAAAACAATAACAAACAGTTCAAAGTTCAATAAAATATTTTGTTTAAACACACTTTTTAAATTTAAAAGCACAATACGGTAGAGAACAGTTCCCAACAAAATGTAAAAATCATTAATTGTTTTGTTTACCCTTCACCGCAGTAATGATGTGAATGTACGAGGGCAATTTGATAATACCGTGACGTTTTTGATAAAAGTTATTTTTCAGCAAAATAAAAAGTTTTATTTCTCAACAACAGTTTCCTTTAAGCTCGACTATTTAGACCAGTGTTAATATACATATGTAGTTTTTTTATTCGATTAGAAACAGGTATTTCAAGAAGTTCAAAATAAGCGTTTGACTCAAAACTCTTATCACCCAACTATTTCTTAAAATTTAGTGTCAGAGAATAGTGGCTGGATGGGGCAGCAGTTTGTAGCCCAATTCATGGATTTTTACCATTGTGATTACACATGTGTGCTCCTGTGTATTGTCTTGATGGAACAGCATTTTTTTCTTTGCTATATGAAATCGTTTTTCTCGCCTTGTTGGCTGACCGACCCAACTTAGCCTTCTTCGGACCACCAAGAAACCAATCTTTTTAATTGCTCTTGAATCTTTGGTTTGCTGTGATAGATGCATATTTTATCCACGGTAACAAAATAACGCAAAAACTAGTTTGAATTGCGGCACCCATCGCAACCCACTCAGTAGAGATGCCTACTGTCTCAGTCATCTCACGCACATTATTATCCGAACGTGCAAATCATTTCATGGATTTTACCGATTATTTCTGAAGTGACGACCTCTTTCGGGCAAGTTGTTTAAATGGATGCAGAGTCACCACCACCTCTCAAATTTCGATTTGATTTGGAGCAGATAACAGTTAAAGACAGAATTCACTATACTACACAATCGTACGATTCAATCACAAAAAAATTTGGCAGAATTCTGTCCTACTCAAAAAATCGTTTCAAAATGGCATTGTAGACGCCATTCTATCACACAAAAAAGATTTTTCAACTCTGATCGTATATTTTATGAATTTTTTCGTACAGACCTGTCAAAAACATACATTTCTAATCCACACTATTATACTTTTTTAGCACACATGCTATTTTTGAGAAATCGTACGACTGAGTATGATAGTGAATCATGGCCTTTAACGGTATCAGTGCCGCATTGATTGTTACTGCGCTGGAAATACAAAAAGTAACGAAATTATCATAGCACTCATATATGAATTGTTAACCAGTAAATTTTACAATATTTATGCGAAACTTATGAAAAAGATGATTTATTTCCTTTACTTAAACTGATCCTTTACTTAACCAATCAACCTGTCTTTAATCCCTTCATTACAGGTGGAAAGGATAGTCTAGGAAAATTTACACTAGATTGGGACAGAGGGCGTAACAAGTAAAAAATTATTATGTGTAGAGCCTTGAAAATTTGCTCAAGTAACTTAGTGTAGTCTAGGAGGTGATACCTCCCACAAAAAGTAAAATATTATTATCGTGTTATTACGCATAGTCTAGCAATAGTGTCATAATAGTCAGCTGATGTACCCGAAAAAATAGGCACATCAAAAAACTACTTTTATGCATCCATAATCTTATTTTCTGTTATATATACTAAAATATGTATAATAAAACTGGAGTGGCATATACTTAACTTTACCATACCCAATGGAAATAGATATTTTTGTGGATATATTACATAAAAAATAAAAGTTCAAAATATATTCGAATCGAAAAATTACTTATTTTCGGTTTGGGGTGATAAGTAAACTACCCCTTGTCCCTTCCCGATTATGCCCAAAATTTATACAGCTCTTCCTATCCATAAACGAAAGGTACATACTTAATTTCGTTTTAATATGTCATACGGTATGACCTATAGACCGTTTACAAAATTTAAGGGAAAAGTAAACTACCCCTTGCCCTTTCCCGATTATGCCCAAAAACTATACAGCTCTTAATCTCTATATACCAAAGGCACATACTAAATTTCATTTTGATGTGTCAATCGGTATGACCTGTACAAACTCCACAAAAAAATAGTGGCATACACACATATAATGTTATTTGAATACCAATGGTTATGAGTATTTTCAAAACTTCAAATAATAAAAATACTAAAAAGTTCAAATAAAGCTATATTCAACAAGTAAAAATGCTATATTCGGCCGTGCCGAATCTTCTATACCCTTCACCACGGTGATTTTATTTATACAGACATATACAGCATTATCCATATTGTTGACTCTTTCCATAAATTAAAATAAGTCATATGAGAAAAAACTCATTATTCATAGTTTAAAGGAGTGTTGCGCAAAGTACGGTCCGCGGGCCATCTCCGGCCCGCGATAGTTTTTAATCCGGCCCGCCGAAGGTCCATCGAAATGGATAGTATATGGCCCGCTATAATTACGTTTTGACGGTCGAGCAGTATTGTGGAACAAGATTAACGTGAGTACCTACCATACTCGGCCTAACCTCACGGTGGTCTTACCACCGAGTGAAACTTAGGCGTAGACTAGCGCCCCCATTGTGTAGTATAACAACACTTTACGATTGCCACCAATCGCTTTTTGTGTGTGATACAGTCACAATGAGTAGCAATTTATATAATATGGCAAGCCTTTCCAAGGCAAGCCTAGATCCATATTATAACCTCTTGCTTAGGGGTTTGGAGACTATCCAAACTCCGTCTGTTGAGAGTGCAACAGCACACTTGATCGACCTTGCACCTTACCTACTTAATCGATCTTAAACCACAGCCACCACGTGTACCCCCGAAGGGGACCTCACCAATAACCGGTCACAGAGAGGATAGGCTCTCTGTGGGGCCACCGATTCCCGTGGTACCAGTCCTTTGGGCACTGGTCGGGGCTCGAAGAAGACCCGTGTTATAAAACAACAGACCTTTTCTTCCAGATTTAGGCTCTAGGAACCCTAGCGTCTGGTGCCCCTATTTTCCCCGAGTGGACCGCGTCAAAGCATTTGCCATATTCAATTGGAACCCCCAGGGGTGGTCGAGCAGTATAAAGAGATTCTACTTAGTGGAATAATAGATGCATACCCTATAGGAGAAGCTAAACTGAGTTCATGTGTTGCGTAAAACGGGCCGCAAAGCGTGGTGAAAAGAGAGGAGTGGTCAAGGGACGGCTCCTAGGGTAACAGTGTTCTGTGTGCGCGGGCGGCGGCTGCGAGTGAACTCAGCTCACTCCGAGTAATACTGTTGTTTACATATGAAAGGTCCTACATATCATAATGTCTACGTCCACTTTAACGTTTTTCCTTTTTTTCTTATTAATTTCTATTTGTTGGCGTCCATTTTAGAATAATATCAGGTAAGTGCAGTTCAAACCTCGTTTATTTTGTTAGTGTAAATATATATTTTCGATGCCAAATTAAGAACGAAATCTAATGTGTTCATAGTGGGAATTGCATAGAATTTGAAACTAGATTTCAAGATTTTAAGAACATTCAATCATCGCTAGATGTTTTCTTGATGCCGTTTAATGTAGATCCTGAATATGTATTTGCAGAATTGCAGTTGGAAATTATTGAAATGCAGTGCAGTACCCATTTAAAGCAATTGTTCTTGAATTCCACAAAACTAGATTTTTATAGAGCAATGCCGAAAGCTGAATTCCCAAAGATGATTTCTCATGCCCAGAAAATTATGGCGATGTTTGCATCATCTTATGTGCGCGAACAGAGTTGTTCGACCATGAAATTGCAAAAAAACTCAATCAGAAACCGATTGACTGATGAACACCTTTTTGCACTGCTGAAAGTAGCTTCGTCACAGCTGGAACTGCTTTCGAAAATATTATGGAAAATCAAAAACAACTCCATATGTCTCATACGCCTACCATGGCAGGGCCTTCAAGTAAAAGTTAAATTAATAATATTTAAGGTAAAAGGTAATTTGTAACATTTGTGTGCAATGCTGCAATGTTTTTATAATTTTATTTATAATTAAAAACTATTAAACAAAAAATATTTTTCTAAAATTCTGGCCCTTCTCAAGAATTTCGTTAACTTTGTGGCCCCCCATTAAAAAAGTTTGCCCACCACTGGTTTAAAGAAATAGAAGATGGCGACGACGCAGCTAAATGAAAAGAATTGATGACGGTAGCTACATCGTAAATTCTGACATTGTTGTAGAAATACTTATTTTGCTTTTATAAAATTAAATTACTTTTTTAAAAAATTATAAATATTTCCTTCAAAACTTTATGTTTGTATATGAATTTGTAATTTGCAATTTTGTGACATTTTCTTTTGTTGAATAAAATATAAATTAGCAGCCACAACGGTAGCCATGTAGCTATCTTTACTGGCTTTAAAATAGTCGCTTACCTTTAAACGTGTGTATTTTATTTTTGATAGTCGGTATCCTGATGTTGACTCTGTGATACAGAGATACATACATATATTCTTAATATTAAAATAAATTATGTTACAGTCATGATTTTCATTTTCACAGAAATGTTGAAATTTATTTTTTAATTTTTCGAAAATTGTTTGTAAAAATATTTTTTGAAAATTTTTTATAAAATTTTATTCGAAAATTTTTAATAAAATTTTTATCGAAAAATTTTCTGTGGAAATATCGTATTGAAAACGGTTTGTAAAGTTTTTTGTAAATGTTAAAAAAAATTTTAAATTTAAAATTTAAAATTTAAAAAAAAATTAAAAATTTTTTTTTTAATTTTATTGAATTTTTTTTATTAGTGGGTACCCTGTGGGTCAATTGGCTACCTATATGTGTATTGCTTTCTACAAAGGTCTTTAATACAAATCAAAGCAGAAAACCCCTACCAACCTAAAAACAAACAAAAGTCGCCCCTCGCATGTTATTGACCCCCCGAGATCTGTATGCACTCCTTGCGATCTATCTGTCGCGGGCTAATATTTATTTGACAAAAAAAGCAAAAGAGAATCATAAAGCCGAAAAAAAATAAAAAAAAAACGTGAAAAAAATATAGGTGGGCGTGGAAATTACACACTGAATGACTAACTTAACTAAAGGGTATATCCCTTTCCACCTGTGGTGAATGGTATAAAAAAGGTATACGGCAACCCTAAATAATTAGATATTGGTTACATTTAAAAAAAAAACTATCACGCTTTATCATTTTGATAGATTCAAATTCCGAATATCACCACAAATAATTAAATACTAGCTGTGACCACACACGTTGTGTGCGTTCTCATAATATTTTGTTCATTTTTGCTTTGAAGTAATCCACACAAAATTTTAAGACTCTTACGTATTTACTTTACATAAGGGTGCCCATACCTGGATAAAATTTTAAAATTTATATAAAATTCTAAAAATTATTGTAAAGCTCTGTAAAAGACAGACAGGAAATGTGTAACTCATTATTTTAAAAAAGCGCCATCTGTTGCGCAGTATTGTTTAAAATATACTGCTTTTAATAATCAAAGATGCCTTAAAGTATGCAGTACCTTTAAATCGGTGTAAAAAAAATCGGCGTACTTTCACTGCTTTATAATAAATTAAAAATAAGATATTTTTGCGAAAAAAAAGGATACATTGCAATCAGGATACTAAGGTACCTCCTTACAAAATTTTGTTAAAATCCATCCAGTAGTTTTTACGTGATGCGAACATAATAAAGAAAGACAAACAGACAGGAAATGAGTTACTATTTTATTATATGTATAACCAAAAAATCTTTATTTAATTAAAGAATTATTATTTTAGCCTGAGACTACTTCACAGAAGAGTTAAATTTTTTAATTTTAAGTAAGGTGATCAATGTAATTAGTTCATACATAAATATCTTTCGATTTTAAAACTTATTTGGCGATCTAGTTTATGATTTGGCGACGTAGATATTTTGGTGATTTTATGGGTTACTTTTATCCACTTTTGGTCAACATTTGAAACTGTTAAGGCATGTCAAAATTGATAACGAAGACGTGCAAGCTATAAGAATAAATGGTTTTTCATATTTAAAGATGATTTTAATAAAATTAACAAAATGTGAATGAATGTATTTAAAGTTTCAATTCGTTATCACAAACAAAATTCTTTGTTTTATGAATCGTAACATAACCTATGGATGCTTATGAAACATAATTGGAAGTATTAAATTTTGCAATGAATTTTTTATACTTTATAGAAAGAGGGGTTTTTAAAAATTAAATTCACCAAAGCTCATCTGCGAAATAGAATATGTCGGGTGTTTTTTTTTTTTTTTTGTTTGCTGCATGAGAAATATCGATATCGATAACTATGGTTTGACAGCAGATAATGTAAAACTGTGTTGATATTTCTATTCAGTAATTATATTGGAAAGTTATTATGAAATTTTCTTTGATAAAAATTAATCTGATCTAGAAGTTCATAAAGCACTTCGTCCATTTTGCGGTCACCATAATCGGTCTAGTGAACAAGTAATTCATGCAGTTGTTGATTGTTTTCGCACTAATTTTACTCTTCTCGATTCAAAATCATCAACAAGATAAAGAAATGTGAGTAGCAAAGAGAATATTAATCCTTTAGCCCGAAGTATTGCAGAAGACGCCGAAATATCGATTCATCGCCTTTTTCCACTTGTTGCCCTATGTCTTTCGTCAACGTGCAAAATTTTACGGAGAGACATTAGCCTATGTACCTAAAAAATGCAGCTCGTGCAAAAATCGTCTTAAACGATGGTCGTTTTGCTAGCTGGGCTCATTTGAAACTGGCCGAAGATGAGCAATTTTATCAAAGAATTCCGTTTGCTTAGTGATGAAGCTCATTTTTGGTTAAATGGTTACGTCAATAAGCAATCCTCAAGCCGTTAACCAATCACCATTGCCTTCATTCAAATTGACTGTTTGGTGCGATTTACACGATGCCGCCAGCATATTCATTATTTCTTTAAAATTTAGCAAGGATCTGCCGCTACGCTGAATGAATTTTTGTTTTCAAAAATTAATTAGCAATTTTTTTCCCGAAGTGGTCGTGTTTTTTAACGCCGTTGTATTGCTTTTTATGGGTCTATGGGGCTAAGTCAATGGTTTAAGCCGACAAACCTGCAACTCTTCAAACATTGGAAGCAAATTTTTAGGCCAACTTTGACGCCAACGGCCAGATTTATTGGAAGAAGTAGTCAAAATTTGGACTGGACTGGACGAATGGACCATTTAACACGAAGCCGTAAAGGACATGTACCGGAAATCATATTTAAAATGTAATTGCCATGAAATTATCACCAGATTACAATAAAAAATATTTCATTCCTACAATATTTCTGTCTTGTATTATCATTTTAAGTTCTCATGCATCGGAAAAAAATCACCCGATAGTATGAAATGCAATGACATATTCTGTATAAATTTAAGGTGTCTGCCTAATCCCAAAATAGGGCCATAAACTTGAAAATAACATTGTTGTTATAGCGACCATAATAATACACCTTCTCTAGGTAGACGGTTAATAAAACAAGGACAGATACGTTAAAATCACTTCACTATCGGAACACCCTTTATTTTTTAGTATTTGTGGTTATAGCGGCCATAGCAATACAACTTTGGGAAAATTTCAAGAGTCTATCTTTTCTATATTTTTCGTTCCAGAGATAGAGGGCGCAGACAGACCGACAGCTATTATAGCGAAATCAGTAGGGGTTACGTTTTTGCCTTTGGGCAAAAACATTTGTTTCTTAAAACGATTTTTTTAATTCAGAACTCCGAACACTTTGAATTGTTTTATATTGCGTTATGAATCAACATTTTTTATTATTTACTAGCTGACCCGACAAACGTCGTTTGGCTTTATTGATGAGTTACTTTATTACCTTGAATATCGGTTTGAATCCGCGTTCATCAATAATATCTGCTCCAAATGAAGTCACTTGAAAGCATCCGTTATATATCTGAGTGTTCGATAGAAAATAACGTGATTCTGGTGTTTGACCACGAAGCAAAGAATGAAATGGCTCTGATTGATGATAACTCATTGTTTGTGATGCACGAAGTCGGGCCATACTAACACGGCGCTGTTCTCGTTCGGCATTGTTTATCCGTATTCAATTGATTGACGACATTTCGAACTCTACTTGCATTACGGGTTCAATGCGAAAGATTAGATCTTCTGGGTCGCGGCATTGTAAATAACACTGAGAAATGAATGTCACAAAATCTAAAAAGCAATTAAATAAACATCGATGCAAACATGTGCTGAAAATATCATAACCTCACAAAATATAGACCTTCGTTTGGAACTTACGGTTTGAAAATTGAATTTCACACTAAAGTGATCAAATGTCAAAAAAGGCTGAATTATTTCCGAAATATATTTTGATTCCGCCCTACTGTGAGACGTTGTAAAATCACTCCATGTAAAATGTATGGGAAAATTAATTTTCTTGAAATTTTTCTTTGGTATTATTCTTGTTTGGCGCGAATCATCAAAATCGGTTCAAACATTCTTGAGTTATAACGTCACTCTCTTTTATATGTATATAGATATTATTTTTGCACAAAGTTCTCCAATCTGTTCACCGTTTGTTTACGCATACAGACAGACTTCTTGAAATTTTGTTGACTCTTGAGGGTTAAACTTTGTATGATTTTAAATTAATACATACAAAGAATACTTTTATTATAATCATAATTATAAACTGGGAGTGGCGAAAAATGAAAAATGGTTTAAATAGTACTTGTAACGCCGGCCTATCGACCACAATCTAGGAACAAATCATTTTAATAATAAAAACTCTTCTTTTATTGTTTGTTTGTTTGTTTGTTTGTTTGTTTTTAATGTTCTTGCAAAACAAATTGGACAAAAACACATTCTTATTTTTTATTATTTACCTTGAAGCTATAACATACATACGTGAGTATTATGTTTATTTACATGGATTAATAGCAATTTTAAAGGCTATTAAAAAATAAACTGATTTTGATAAAATGTACACGCAAGGAAAAAACATTGTTAATGTAACCATAATATAAGATTATGATTGAATTATATGGTTGTATGAAATTGATCAAATTTTCGAACTTTTATAAGCAAAATATTAGACCACAAATCTTAGGTTATAATAATATTTTTTTCTTTTAATTTTCTTCTTTAGAAAAATTGTTCCTTGATGATCCAGAACTGAAAGATGACTTACCCATTTCCTATATGTCTCACAAAGAGGTGTACGAGTACACTATTCGCAA
This sequence comes from Phasia obesa, assembly GCA_949628195.1. NCBI lineage: Eukaryota > Metazoa > Arthropoda > Insecta > Diptera > Tachinidae > Phasia > Phasia obesa. The sequence goes on from OX451219.1 coordinate 99,393,905, forward strand.
ATCGGTTAGAATTGCAGAAATAATACGTGAATTACGTAACAATGGGGAAGACAGTGTTGACATTTACAAGTAAGCGGTCATATCAGTTAATCCTTTCAATTATAATTTAATTTTAATTTTTCTACTCCAAAAGTGCCCTTTTGGGTAATTCCTTGGGTACAGCTTTACTTAAAGAAGGCAATCCCATGAGTTTGCATTTTGTAATGTTTGTACCCACGATTATGGGTCAGGGAACTATGGAACAACAAGTAGAGTGGCTTAGTAAGGCCTGGGATTTTTCTATAATCGGTACTTATGCACAAACTGAACTGGGCCATGGTACCTTTTTGCGTGGCTTGGAAACGCGAGCAGATTACGATGCCAATACTCAAGAATTTGTATTGAACTCTCCTACACTGACAGCTTATAAATGGTGGCCAGGAGGATGTAAGTTTGAATAGCAAATACATTTTTATAATATTGATTTTACAGGGTTTGTTTTCTAATTATATTTCCTTAGTGGGTCATACGGCGAATTATGCAGTTGTTGTTGCCCAACTTCATACTAAGGGAGTATTTCGCGGTCTAGCACCTTTCATTGTGCAGGTACGTGATGAGGAGACTCACATGCCTATGCCAGGTATAGACATTGGAGAGATTGGCACTAAACTCAGCATGAAAACAGTAAATAATGGTTATTTGGGTTTTAAAAATGTACGTGTTCCCTTGAACAACATGTTGATGAAAAACCAACAAGTTTTGCCTGATGGCACTTATGTGCCACCCAAAAACTCCGTGCTAACCTATGGTACCATGATGTTTGTTCGTGTAGCTTTAATACGTGATGCTGCAATGGCTTTAGCCAAATCCTCTACCATTGCCTGCCGTTACTCAGCAGTGCGCCGTCAAAGTCCCATCGATCCCAATCAGCCGGAACCGCAGATAATCGAGCATACAACGCAACAACTCAAAGTATTTCCCCAAATAGCCAAAGCTGTTGTATTTAAGACTAACGGTGACAACATTTGGAATATGTACAATCAAATATCTCATGAAATTGAAAAGGGTGAACTGGAACGTTTACCAGAAATGCATGCCTTGTCTTGTTGTTTGAAGGCCATTTGTAGTGCTGATGCTGCAGCGGGTGTAGAGACATGTCGTCTGGCTTGTGGTGGTCATGGTTTTATGGATTGTTCCAATTTCCCCACCCTCTATGGCATGGCTACGGCTGTGTGCACCTATGAGGGTGAAAATACAGTAATGTTGCTGCAGACAGCTCGTTACTTGGTGAAAGTTTATGGCCAAGCCTTGGTGGGTACTAAACTAGTGCCTACAGTGACTTATATTAATGAGGCCATTAAACAAAAAGAGTTTTTAAATTTTGATGGTTCATTGGAATCGATTGTTAAAGCTTTCCAATTTGTGGCAGCAAAGTAAGTTTAAAAAAAATAAATATAACTATATGTTCCATTGTTCAGTTTTCTAAATATATTTTAGTAAAATTCGAATAGCTTATGAAAGAATTGAAGAGCGTCGTAAACAAGGACATGGTGCAGAAGTTGCCGCTAATTTGTGTGGCATAGAATTGACTCAGGCAGCTGATGTAAGTAAAAAAATAACTGAAAGGCCGACAAATGTTTTTTCAGCACAATATTTTCATTACTAGAAAATAATTAAATTAAATTAAAATTTTAACCAGTTTCATGATTTAAAAAAAAAAAAAAGTTTAAAAAACACTCCTATGCAAGGCGAATCATAACAGGTGATTGCAGTGGCGCAAAAGCTCATTAAATAATTGAAATTGAAACGTCACACTCCATATAAAAAAGAATTATATTAAATTTTTTATATATGGAGTTTGACACTTGCAAAGGAAGCGGAAATACCTTAATTCGCCCTTGCAATTTCCTTTATTAATTGCCTTGCTCCTTCGGAAAAGGAATAGAAAATATTCAAAAACTTATTATTTTTATCAAAGCAAATTCATATAAGGTGGCAGCGCCGTGACAACACCTACAACAATAAAAAAGGCACTTTATTTTTTATTAAATATATGGAAAAAGTCAATAACAATAATTACAAATATATACTTTACAACTAAAAACACTGTATCCTCATCTCTTTTGCAGTATTTCGTAGAATTATTTATGTCTTGAAATATTTTTAAAAAAAATTACGATGTTATTGTTTGATATCCAAATGTCAAACTCTATACAAAAAATTATAAACAATTTTTATATATGTATATGGAGTTTGACATATGCAAAGTAGGCGAAAATACCTGAATTCGTCTGTGCAATTACTTAGTATTAATTGCCTAAGGCATGGCATAATAATGCAGGTAAAACTGTTAGAACAGCTGTTTAAATTTGCTTATCTGAAAATGTCAAACCTTATATAAAACTCTGTTCGCGCACTTAAAAATTTATAATAATTAAAAAAAAAACAATTTTTTATATTACTCAATGCATTAAGAACTAATTGCTGTATTTTATTCAATCCTTTATTTAACTTGCAATGTTTACTTAAAGAAATGAAAAAATATCTATGTATGTTTTTTAAGTAAACTTTTCAACTAAATTTAAATCAGTTCGTGTAGGCGGATATTTGGTATTCGGCATAACCTGATGACAATAAAATAATATCTCAGCTGGATTTGATGCTCTGCTAAGGCCATGTGCAGCCCTCTCACATCCTGACTTGCTGAAACCAGCCATATCGGCTTAACGCTCGTTAGATTTAGTTTATAGATACTGCATATTTATTTAGGTGTCCCACCTATATTTGAGGGGTCCCTGTATATCTACAGAGTCCTTTAATGAAGGCGAAACACAAAATGTACTATGGCTTGTACAGGTAACCAACCAGAATAATTTTGAAAACTGAACTTAAGCAATTTTAATCTTGATCCAAATGAATTATTGAATATTGATCTTTATAAATTTTAACTTTGAAATTAAATATGATTACTTATGTTAAACAAATATCTAAAATCTTTTTATGCTTCTATGTACGGAGTATTAAATGTTTAAACCCTTGTCTTAAGAATTATTATTTAAAGTAAACCAGTTTTATTTTTTATTATAATGTTTAATTATTTTTATTATAAAGAATAATTTGTCATAGAAGTGTTTGCGAACACACCTCATGTTATTTATATTTTTCTTTATATTTTATTAAAATATTTTGACACAGTCGGGCAAAAATAGGTTGCTTAGTTTTTTTTTTTTGAATTCGCCTTGCATATATGTACCTGTATTATTGTACCATGGCCTAAGGCAAAAAATAATTAACTGTCGCCTTGATGCCATCTTGTTAAATGAATTCGCCTTGATTCTTATGTAAAAAGAATATTTTTTAAATAATTTTTTTTTTATAATAAAACTTTCGAAACAAGTTTTTTAAAAAGCTTTTTGATATACATACTTATTTGTAAAAAAATATTAGTTATTATGAAAATTACTTTAAAAATTTTTCCGTAAAAAGGTTCTAAAAATAAATTTTTGTAAAAACAGATTTTCCAAGAATAAATTCCTATAATAAAATCCTTCAAAAACAATCTTTTTTTAATCTTTTAAACCTAGCTTTTTGAAAGACTTTTAGACCTAGCTTTTCGACTTTTTGTAAAAAAAAAGTTGAGGCTTTTTATAAAACAGCTTTTTCGAGTATAATTAGTTATAATTAAATCGATATTCGGTATTGGTTTTTTGCAATAAAACCCTTTTTGAAAATTTTTTAATAGCTCTTTGTGATAAAGATTTTTATTTTATATTTTTTTTTAGCTTCATGGCCGCTCGTTCTTAGCCTCATCTGCTTTATTTGAACTGCAAAATCTTACGAAACAAGTTTCACCGGCTTTAGGAGATGTTCTGAAAACAGTTTTAGAATTATACTTAGTGGATGCTTGTCTAAATCGTATTGGTGATTTCTTAAGGGTAAGATTTTTAGGTTTTCTATTTTACCTCTATCTATAGTTTTTTAATTTATTTGTTTCAAAAATTTAACAACAGTTCATTAACTTTACGGACAAAGAGGTGGGTCAATTAGAATTACGTTTACATAACTGCCTTAAACGCTTGCGACCAAATGCTGTAGCTTTAGTGGATGCCTTTGATATACATGATCGTATACTAGACTCGGCGTTAGGTGGCTGGGATGGTAATGTATATGAAAAAATGTTTGAAGCGGCCAAGAAAAGTCCGCTGAATAAGGAACCGGTCAATACCTCATACCACAAGTTTTTAAAACCATTTATGAAAGCTAATCTGTAAATAATGTAATATTTAGTAAAAATGATAATTATTTGTTTTTAATTTAATAATGTAAATAGTATTGTTATATTTGTCATTGCTTTTTGTTAACCTTTTGCCACATTCATTGTTATCTAAACAAATTAAGGGATTATTAAATATTAATGTTGTTTTTTTATTAAATTAAAATAAAAGTAATAATAAAAGTAATTTTTGTATAAAATTTATAATAATGTTTTAAAGTCTATTTTAATGTTTTTTGTAAAAATTATAAAAAGTTTTATTTATTGATTAAATAATTTTTAACTTGAAATAAAAAAGCTAAATTCTTTATAAAAAGTTAGGTAAAAATAAATATATGTAGTTAAATTGTAATAAATTTCTTTAAATTTAAATACCCACCAAACCAAATGTTCCGATTTCTTAAAGAATTCGTAACCAGAGATTGTAATGATTATGAGTTTTATTTTACAAATTGGGTTTTAATGATTATTTCTTGATTTTTATTTTCTCAAACAATAATAATTATTCTCTGAGCTTTATTTAATGCTTAGAACATAACGATTATGTATTAAGTTTTATTTTCTGCTCAGAGAATAAAAATTATTGTCTGAGTTTTATTCTTTGCTCGCCATTTAATGATTGATGTTTAAGTTTTATTTTCTGATTGAAGAATAAAAATTACTCTCTAAGTTTTATTTTCCGATTGAAGAATAAAAATTACTTTCAGAGTTTTATATTTCACTTAGAAAATAAGGAACATTTTCCAAGTTTTATATTTCGCTTAGAAAATAAATATTATTTCTTGAGTTTGTTTTTTACTTAAAAATAAAAATTATTTCTTTCTCTTGTTAATTTGGACATATGTACATATGTATATAAATAGTACTTTTTGGAACTTTTTTACTGAAACACATATCTCACTGAAACCCTATCTCAAATAACGATACTATTATTATTTCTATGTGTTTCAGTAAAAAAAGTTCCAAAAAAGTACCAAAGTACACGTTTTATCCCCCAAATATTGAAATGAAGAAAAAGTACCGAACACTAGTTTGAACTTTTACTATATCAGAAGAATGCCAACTAAACTAATTTCTATGTTTTTTAGTTAAAAATTGTCAAAAAATACTATTTCTATACTTACAAATGTCCAAATTAACAAAAGAAATAATTTTTATTTTTAAGTAAAAAATAAAACTCAAAAAATAATTTTAATTTTCTAAACGAAATATAAAACTTGGAAAATAATCCTTATTTTCTAAGTGAAATATAAAACTCAGAAAGTAATTTTTATTCTTCAATCAGAAAATAAAACTTAAACATCAATCATTAAATGGCGAGCAAAGAATAAAACTTAGACAATAATTTTTATTTTCTGCGCAGAAAATAAAACTCGGAGAATATTTTTTATTTTCCAAGCGAAAAATAAAACTCAACAAGTAATCAATCATTGATGTCGGAGTAAAAAATAGAACTCGAAAAATAATTTTTATTTTTGATTTTTTTCAATAAAACTTAAAAAATAAAAATCATTGGCGGAACGGACAGTCCCCTTAAAGACGATTGCAATGGTGTACTCCTTGTACATATAGCATATCCCTAACATAATGATTTTTTTCTTTTAAAATTTGATGGATAATCATTATTTGCGATCCCTGTTCGTAACGACTGTTTGAAAAAATCTTTCGAACCGAAATATTACCGAAATCGTAACGATTTTTATTTGAAAGGGTTGACACGACTTCCAAACGATATGTAGTTACGAAATCTTTACGATATATAGTTACGAAATCGTAACGAAATATAGGTACGAAATCGCAACGACATGTAGGTACAAAATCGCAACGACATGTTTTCTGTCAGTACCTCAGTATAAGCTAGAACTTCGTTCTCTGAAAGTTAATTGAATATTACGATTAGTTAATGATTTGGTATTCAAGGCAATAATTTACCAATCAATTCAATTTCAATTGTCCATTTTGCTTATATTTATTAAATTTGTTCGCATTTACTATTATTCTTTTTCTTTAATAAAAATTCAATTTTTATTTTTTACATACATATATTTAAATCAAAGTTTTATATGTTTTTTTTTTATTTCTTCAGACAAACAACCGAAATGTCTTAACAAATTCGTTATTTTATTCAGTTTTCAGACAAGTTACCGAAATGTCTTAACGAATACGTTATAGAGAAACTACCGAATTGTCTTAACGAATTCCTTACGACAAGTCTGACTTTAAAAAAAATCGAAACATTTGGTTTGGTGGGTATACACATCGGTTTTTTTCTATGGTTTGTCAGGAATGAGTTTACAAATTTTCAATGTGTATGTGTATTAGACCACCCATATATGCAAATGTGCTATTTTTTTCGCTCCCCGCGCATTTTCGGTTATTTTACCTCCTAAAAAATACGTTGTGCATACAAATTTTGTTTCTAAACCATAAATCGGCCAGGCCCCTCGCATTTAAGTGGTAAAAATGGCCTTAAAAAGCTGTAAAAAGATATGTCGCTTTATCAATCAATAACTCTTAAACTGAAAGGTTTTCGTGATTTAGTTATATAAACTTTTTATTCGTTATAAAGGGTCAAATATTTGGTTCATACCAACTTTTAACCCACGATAAAGCGTTAGTGGTTTTTTTAGCGGTTCATTTCAAAGTTTTTAATTTTGAAAATTTTTTAATTATTATTAGTCGAACTGTTTATGTATTACATACAATGAAATTTTATAATCAAGCTTAAATTCGTTTTTATTCTCTCTAAGAAAGAAATAATTAAATTACAAATTAGGTGATAATATTAAAGAAAAATTGGGAAAATTTAATTTTTAGACACCAGCACGAGCGGAATGCACATTTTCTAGACAGCCACGTCCGTCATCAGCACTCTTGTATCTAATCTACTTAGGGTAGTGTTTTAGTTCTAAGCATCATCTATTTAACCAACCAAACCCAGATAAAGAAATACGAGAAAACTGATTTCAAAGTTTACCTTGAAACTGAAATTTGAATGGCTCTCATTCCTTTCTGAAGGCATGTGAATACGAACTCTCTTCATCATGAGATAGAACATTTTGCGCTTATTTAATATGTGACTAAAGGTTTTTTGAATGTCATTTTATAACTTAATGACCAAAAACTCACTCAGGCCTGCAATATTATTAAGTAATTTTAATACTGCAACTCTAGAAAGTGCCCAATTCCATTATTTACGTTTCCTAAGTGTTAGTGAACCAGTTTGATAGTAGATAAACATAATATTTTACCGATTAATCGAAATAAAATTTTAAAAAATATTCGATTAATAGATTAGTTTTTATGTTGTTTTGAACGTAATTTAATTAATATGCTCTCTATAAAAAAAGACCACCAAAGGTGACAATTTCCCCTATATGATAGTTACTAACTTCAAATCGATATATCTCGATTTCTAGACGTGACCCAGCGAAACGCCGGGACACGTATAACTTCTTTTTTACCGATATAACTTTCCCGTTGGTTTCATCCCATCCCGATTTTGACTGTCGCATAGTGTAATGATATGATTGACAACAGTGAGTTTTTTATATTTTAATTGTATAAGTGAACTTGTCGGGTTCGTTTGCAGTCCATAGACACTGATGGCATTCCTATATAGCATAAAAATAGAATAATAACATTAATTTGGCCTTTTTAGTTAGAATAACACAAGAATATGGCTATACTTATTTCTTTGTAATATAGGTGAATTGGCCTCAGAAAGCTTTTACATATGAACATATTTTTTACATATTATATTATTATGAATAAAATTTGTTTTTGCATTTCGAAAAAAAAACAAATTATGAAAAAAATCATGGTGTAAGTATACACGATTTTTTTTTTTTTTGAAACTTGATAATAATAATTCTTGCAAAAAAAACCGACTTCAAAACAGATAGAAGGGCACCAATTCTAAACTACAAATGTAAGAAGTAATCTGTAAGAATTAGATTTAAACCAAATAAAAGATGCGCCAAAATTAGAGGGAAAAAAATAAAGACTATTGAATGTCAAGCCTCTCCCTATTACTGTTTAAAAGTTAAGTTATTTTCACCAGCATCCGTCTTGTATGGCCTCTGTCTATAACGGTTTCAAAGATAGGGGCACACAGATCAAATAACATCACCTATTCGGACACCCTTTAATTTACAATGTTAAATTAAAGACCTGTTGTTATAGAGGACTTGGTCACAAAGATTCTTTGAAAAATTTCAACTATCTGTCTATAACGGTTAAAAAGTTTAACCATATATATCAAATTACATGAACTATTGGGACACCCTTTACATTATAATTCCAAATATTTATATTTGTTATCATACCAGAGAAAGTAGTGGACATTCTGCCTAATTTTCAAGTGTTTGTGTTTAACGGTTCAAAAGATAGGGTCATATAGATCAAATTACGTAATTTATGGGGACACCCTTTAATTTCTAACTTCAAACTGTATACTTGCTATAGTGGGCTTTGCAATACAGGTTCCTTGTAAATTTCAGCTGTCTGTCTCTAACAGTTCAAAAGTTTGGCCACATACATAGAATTACATTAATTATTGGGACACCCTTTAAGTTCCAAATTCAAAATTTTATACTTTTTGTTATAGCTGACTTAGCACTACAGGTTCTTTGTAAATTTCAGCGGTCTGTGTACAACTATTCAAAAGTATGGCCATATACATTAAATTAAATGAACTATTGGAGCACCCTTTAATTTAAAATTTTGAGTATTTATACATTTTATTATAACGGTCATAGTAGTCGAGATTCTGTCAAATTTTCAAGGTTAAGTCTATAACGGTTCAAAAGATAGACCCAAATAGGTCATATTATGTCACCTATGGGGACACCCTTTAAATTTTAAATTTATTTTTTTATTAATTTCTGCTGTTGGGAGCTATAGCGGCACGCAATTTTTTAAAATTTTAATTTGCTGCCCTTTACGGTTCTTAATACACGTAAAAAACATGAGTGTTGTATGGGGACACCCTTTAATTTTTAATATAATGAACTGTTTTTAAAGTGGGACCAACCTTGAAGCATAACCTTTCAAATAAAGCAAAAAATTTTAAAATCGGTTCAGAAATGGCTGAGTTCTGCGGTTACATACATAAAAAAAAGCAACATTCAGACGAATAGATAACCTCCTTCTTTTTTGAAGTCGGTTAAAAAAAGACATCATCATTAAAGAAACTCATCTATTTTTCCCTATATTTAAATATAAATAATTTAGTGTTTACCTAATTGCTGAGGAATATTTTTGGGGTTTGGAACTACAATGAGAAATATGTGAAAATGAAATATGAAATATGTGAAATGTTTTCAATGGTATTTCAAATTAATATGAAAGAATATGGTTTATTTTCAATGTGTAAACTTATTCTTCACAGACTTACGAAGCTTTTAGTGCATGATTTATTATGGTTGAATGGACTCTGGCACTGATGTTTAAGAATGGCAGAAGACAAGATGACGCCATGCGAATGTTTTCCCGTTAGATGACGTTGTTCGGTCAATGTAAGGTGGTCAAGTCTGTAATCAACAAATTGCTTTAAAAAAGTAAGTACAAATAAATCTAAATAAACTCTTATAATTTCTAGTTATGCTCTCAGTCAGAAATATAAGCCAATAGGAAGACAGTTTCGTGACGTCATTAGACCGACATGCGCAGAAAATTTAAATTTTATTTTCGGGATGGCATAACCTTGTCTTCTATCATCCTTGCTGGTGATAAAAAGTGAAGGACGTTGCACCACAATTTGTTGGATTGTTTCAATAGGGAGATTCTCATTCGATTAACCTTAAAGCTATACCAATATTATTTTTTTTTTCAAAATTCATAAAAAAAACGAAAAAAACTACAAATTAGACTTTTTAAGATATTTTCAAAATGTTATTTTTATTTTAAGGATAAAAACGTAAAACAATTGAATTCGAAACATTTTTTTTCAAAATGCAGTAAATTTCTTTCCCCAAATCAAACTGTTAAAATAAAAAATCTAAGGTTTGTTTCATGTTTTCTAATCATATTTTTGGTCCTTAACCAGACTTTTAATTATAATTTATTATTACAAGACTTTTACTTAAAATACAAATTGTTCGTTAAATAAGTAATCAGTACAATCAACAGAAATAGTTTTAAATAGAAATATTTTTTTTGGACAACAATGCAGAGTGGGGCCTAATCAAATATCATTTATAAACGGCTAGGCCTATTGATCCAAAATTTGACATGAGCATAACAGAGGAGTATCTGAACTTAAGTTTGAGGTACTATATAACCTCCAGGGTGGCGCTATGTGGTCTCAAAGTTGGGAACCTCGCATTTTATTGCATATTTAAAATTTTTCCTTCCCTCAAATTTTCCCGTTTTAAACATAATTTTTCAAAATTTTCAGATATCAGCAACAAATTTAAAAAATTTTTTGTAATATTTAATTTTTTTATGAATATAAATGATGCAATTTAATACCAAACAAAAAAAGATTCACCTCAATATCATTTTTATGTTGAAATATATTTGCTTTTTGGATCAGCCCAGCCGTTTATAAATTACTAGGTTATTTCCAAAATATTTTAATTCTGCCCCACTGTGCAATGTGAATTCTTAAATTTTACATACTTAATTGATATTTCGTTTGCTTTAATAATTACACATTAGTTAAATTCATCACACAAGAGACATAAATATAAAATATAATAAATATTAGTTAAAAAATTGTATAAAAAACATAATAAATTTTAAACGATTTAGAAAAATAATCAAATTATATCTAGTTTTATTTTATTTTTTTGTTTTTTTTTTTTTTTTATTAATTGGAAATAGTTACAGGTTCATTTCATTAAAATATTCAGAAAAATTAGATACCAGCAAAGCAGAATGCATTTTCTAGACAGCTACGTCCGTCATCAGTACTCTTCGTATTGATCTATCCGGTAGTTACAATTGTTATTAATTTTCTATTTAAACAAACTTATCAAAGAAATAGAATATGAGAAATTTTTAATTTTACATTATATTTCATAGGAGATAGAGCTTTTTGAAATTGTTTAACACTTGTAGACTCTACTTTCTTTTTATATTATACTACCAAGTAAACATTTTTCTTTATTTTTATTCTCGTTATATATGTATTTTCTTTTATTTTTGAAAATTGTATATATCTGTCTTGCTATTAGCTAACCTTTGGTTATCAACAACAATTAGATATTTTTTTTTTATTTTACAAATGTATATTTTTTTGATTATTAAAACAATAGTGTTGAAATTAACAATGTCAAAGCCGTGCCCGCTCTGTGAAATTATATGAATAGAAAATAGAGTTTACAAGTGTAAAACAATTAAAAAAAAAAACTCAATCTCCTATGAAATATAATGTAAAATTAAAAAATTCTCATATTCTATTTCTTTGATAAGTGTGTTTAAATAGAAAATTAATAACAATTGTAACTACCGGATAGATCGATACGAAGAGTACTGATGACGGACGTAGCTGTCTAGAAAATGCATTCTGCTTTGCTGGTATCTAATTGTTCTTTATCTCTTTATAATTAAGAACTTAAGCCTAAATAATTAATTTATTAATTCAAAAACGGTTCAAATAAAATTCATATATTCTAAATTCTATTTGTTCTATATGTAAGTATGTATTTGTAATGTTTTGTTTAATTTCTTTAATTGCTTTCAAGAACTAAGCAAATTGTGCACTTGTTAATGTTGTATTTGTAACCGCCTCTGTTTCTTCGTCGCTGGCATTTTGATCAAGCTTTTCAAATCCACTCCTTTTACTACGCTCCATCAATAGGCCGCCGAGTTTAAAACCATCTGGTTTTGAGGGAAAATCCCATGCGTGTCGGCGATTGTTGGTTCCAAATGGCATGCAACCTTTAAAAAGATATTGCCAAATAAATAATTTATATTAGATACCTAAATCTATACATAAAAACATACATGTCTGTATTAAGCAACTTTTCTGAATGATTAATGAATGACCTTATGAACAAGAAATAAATAAAGATAAATAAACAAATATACATAAATAAATAAATAAATAACGATTTTTTTCTTTTGCATAGGACCGTAAACCATAAATAACACATAGATAGTCAACTGAAACGTCAAAAACCTAAGTCTCTTGTCAAAAAACCTAAGTCTAAGAATGTATTGGTAGGCAAAATTGTATAAGGCTTGGTTTAAAATAAAAATTCCCCACAGCACCTAAACTGCACATAGTTGTATAAAATATTTTGTGAAAACAGAATATTTTTTTACATTAAACTTTAGATGTTAAAATAAATAATTCTTTTGCTTTTTAATAAAATTATGAATTTTGTATTTTTCTAATATATTTATGTACGAAAAACGTTAGATTGAACGCTAATTTTAAATACATATTTATTATATTGATTTGAAAATTTTCATCCCCTAACAGACCAAAAAAAAACAATACTGATTAGAAATAAATTACACCAAACAAATGTCAACAAAATTAAATTTATTTTGTATTAAAAAATTTAAAATACAATAAATTGTTAAATAATTTTTTGTGCAAAAATTCAAAATTGTTTAAATATTTGGAAAGTGCAATGAAGCGTAATAGTGTCTAAATGTGAATAAAAATTTTACTCCCCTAAGTGTGTTGAATTCACACCGTACCCGTATGTGTGAAGACTTTTGTAGCCACGTTTTTGACATTTGGAGAGTTGGCCCATCTACATATGTGTTATCTATGCCGTAAACCTTTCATTTTCGAAAAATTATAATCTTGGTTGAAATGTCAAATACAAAAAGCTTAATATTTTTTTTTTTTTTTGTTTTTAGTTTAAAATGGCCAACACCAATAGGTTATATTGCTAGGGTATTTGCACCGGAAGTAGGTCACCAGAGTCGACTCCTAGAGTATTATGGGTCTCCACTAGTATCAATCTTAGTTATTTTTGCTGGTACTGCACCACGTCAAAAAAATGAGGTTACAATCCTCACATGCGAGTTCTTAGGTCTGTTCAGTAACTTTCCTAGCAGAAACTAGCAACGAGGAGTAAAACAGAAATTTGCATAATTACTCTCCCAAATATGAAAAAGTAAATAAACGCTTTACTAGCAAAAATTAGCAAGTAGACTACGGTGGCGTTAGGAAGGACTTAGTACTGATTTCATTTCATTTGCTATCAACATGTCTTAACAAAAGTCAAACTTCATATAAAAATAAAACTGGAGTGGCCTACACTCAACTTTACCATACCAAATGGAAACAGATATTTGTATGGATATATTACATACAGAATAAAAGTTCAAAGTATATTCGAATCGAAAGATAAATTATTTTTGGTTTAGGGTATTAGGTAAACTACCCCTTGCCCCTTCCCGATTATTGCCAAAATTTATACAGCTCTTTATCTCCATAAAGCAAAGGCACATACTGAATTTCATGTTGATATGTCATACGGTATGACCTATAGAAAATGTTTACAAAATTTGAGAGTAAGTAAACTACCCCTAGCCCCTTCCCGATTATACCCAAAATTTATACAGCTCTTAATAACCCAAAGGTACATTCTAAATTTCGCTTTAATATGTCGTACGGTATGACACGGTATGAGTGTTTACAAAATTTGGGGGTAAGGAAACTACCCCTTGCCCCTCCCGATTATGCCAAAAAAACTAAACAGCTCTTCATCTCCATATACTAAAGGCACATACTAAATTTCATTATATGTCAAACGGTATGACCTGTACAAACTCCCCAAAAATAGTGGCATACACAACAGACATCATCGCGAAAATAGTCAAAATGGATTCAGGAGACCTCTAAACGTATAAATCCGACCTCGATTTTTCTCATGATTACTATACTTTACGTATGGTAAAGTAATTATACGACGTTTGGTAAAGTAAAAAAAGTATTAAAAATAATGTTTTTTTTTTAATATGAAGTTTTACTTTTGTTAAGACATGTTAACGACTAATGTAGACGGGGGTTTAGGGCATGTTAATGTCTAATGGAGACGGGGGGTAATTGTACTTAAATGGCAAACATAAATATTCCCTACTTTTTTAAAGAAAAAAAGCACAGATAATTCAAATTTAATGGAGAATGTTTATTATCATTTGAAAGAACATTCTTTGACATTTATTTTTTGAAAATTATGTCTTTCAAATTTTGGCCGTTGCTACGTCGCAGATGGTTCATCCGTTGAGTACAATTTTCGATTATTCGTTCGAGCATTTCGACTGGTAACTGGCGAATGACACGCGTGATGTTTTCCTCGAAGGCCTGAATCGAAGCGGGTTTGTCCGCATAAACTTCAGACTTTACATATCCCCACAGGTAAAAGTCTGACAGTGTGATATCACACGATCTTGGGGGCCAATCGACCGGCCCAAAACATGAAATTATGTGCTCACCAAAATGTTCTCTCAATAAATCCATTGATTGATGCGATGTGTGGTTACCATGGCACGATAACGGTCGTCATTGACGGTTATGTTCGCACCGGCATCACCGTTATTTTTTCTGGATGAAGTGGCAGCTCTTGAATCTCTGCAGGTTGCTCTTCGTCCCAAATGCGGCAATTTTGTTTGTTGACATACCCATTGAGCCAGAAATAGGCCTAATCGCTAAACAAAATTTGCCTCGAAGACGTCGGATCTTCTTGGAACTTTTCCAGAGCCCATAGAGCGAAGCGATTCAGGCGTAAGTCTTTCCATTATGAAATTCCAAACAAGACTAATGATCTGTCAAAAAAAGGCTATTGAAAAAAGTACCTCGATATGGA
Source organism: Phasia obesa (assembly GCA_949628195.1). Lineage (NCBI taxonomy): Eukaryota > Metazoa > Arthropoda > Insecta > Diptera > Tachinidae > Phasia > Phasia obesa. Next base: position 99,408,935 of record OX451219.1, read on the forward strand.
TCACCCTTATTATCTAGGCACACAGTAGTTTACCAGGCCACGTGTTAAAATTAAATGAACCCATTCGTCCATCTCCATAACTTGCTGTCCCTTTATTGTAAAATATTGAAACTATTAAACTTCATCCTAAAGGTAAAGTTGGAGAGCTCTAAAGTAAAGGCATCATAAATTACGTACATACATAGGTGTAAAAATTACATAGGTATTACATATTTTTAAAGTCAATCAGACCGTTCTTGTTTCTCGGCTTTTGAGAGGTTAGCGTCTCGCTCTCACAATAGCTGTACTGCGGTACAGTTATTGGTGGTTGCTTGAATCAGTCACGTACATTCGTTCTGATTATCGTGTATAAGCTTTAAAATTTTAAAGCTGGCACTTTCACTATAGCTAGAAAACCGAAATTTGGTACACAAGTGGATCTCAGTGAGAAAACAAATAAATCTGAGAACGAGAAGTTTTTATCTAGGGTAGAACACCAGACTATTTTGTCTGATTTTTGGTATACAAGTTGGTCTCTCTAAAAACAAAAACTTAGCGCGCTATGCTATATTTTTTGCGCTGGCACTTCCGACAGTAAACTTTAGCTTGAAAGATTTGAATAACAAAATTTGAAGAAATATGCAGTCGTCAACACAAAAAAAAAATGCAAAAATAGTCTAAAAAATTTCGGGCGTTCAAAATACTAAGTTCAAAATGAGAACCAAGTTCTTGTTTGGTACAATACCTATCACTATAATTGTATTGATATTGGCGCTTATTATGAGTTGCATTCCATTTTCGCTGGCTATCGAAAATCAAATATCGAATGTCAAATTATGAATTTGTATCACTATCGAAAATTTCGTTGTATAAAGAATTTTCAATCGAACACAATTTTGCTTTCGATACTTGCAAGGCACATTCATCAGGTAACCTCACTACGAAGGGGAAATATTAAGGCGAAAATTTTTAAGGTTTTTTTATATGAAGTTTAATAGTTCGACTTTCATTTAAGGCGAAAAATTGTAAGTTTAACTGTCAAAACTGCCATGTTTCAGTTGAACAAAAAATGTATACACCATGGCACAATAAACAAGGTAGACTCGCGGTGAAAAAAGAGTACAAGTCTGTAATAAAAATACGTGCATTTTGTTTTTGTATAAATCATTTTAGGCTGTCAAAACAAAAAATGTTAGTACATTTTGACACTGGAAGATGGAGACAAAATATAGTCAGCTAAGCGCTCGAGTTTACCTGTTATGAATTCGCCTTGGTCTACACGTTTTGTTAGAACATCCCTGTAAAAGTCAAAAATTCCGTATAGTTTTCTTTTTAGCTGCGTACTGCCAAACGGAAATTTGTCTGAAAATTTTCAAACCTGAATTTCAGGCTGTTTTTTTAAACATACTTCTTATGGGAAACTGAAATTCAGGGGAGCTGCGTACTGGCCTTAAACTAGGAATACAGTATTTATTTATAGTGCCAACTGATAAATATATAAAATTGTGAATAATGTGCGCAATAATACCAAATTAAAATTCGTTTGATCAGCTCTTTCGACTACAGTCGATGATCAAAAGTTACTCATAAGGGCCAGGATTCCATCACAAAAAAAATCTGACAGAATTCTGACCTACTCAAAAAATCTTTTCAAAATGGCGTTGTAAATGCCACCCAAAAAAAGATTTTGCAACTCTGATGGCATGGAAAAATACCATTTTATGAATTTTTTCAAAAGATTATCAAATCTGTCATCTGACCTGTCAAAAAGTCTGTCACACACATACATTTCTAATCCACACTATCATACTTTTTTAGCACACATGCTATTTTTGACAGACCGTAAGAGTATGATAGTGAATCATGGCCTTAATAGGCACCATTATTTTATGTAGTTTTATTTACGTGAATATAAAACGAGTATTTTTAACCGATGCGAGTGTTTGTTTGCCGATACCTTATTAATACTCGATGGTAAAGTATTGATGCTCCAAGTATTTGATATCAAAAGAAAAGTATCGAATATATAAGCACTTGTATTCATACATTTCGTAACGTTTCATCCCTAGTTCAGAATTGAATAAAGTCCGTGGTTTTAATTTCAAACTCAACTTCAAAAGGGAATTTTACAAAATTGCAGAAACAAAAACTACACATCTGGACGGGCCTATTGTGGTTGCCGTAGCGGTAGATCTGTGTATATTGAAGAATTATAATGTTCTGCATCGACAACTTACTTCAAATAACAAATCAACAAATGACATGAATATATACATACATACATATATAATGATGAATACAACATAAATACAACAGAAATAAAACAAACAAAAACATTTAATATTGAAAGAAATACATAATAAATTTATTTTTTAATGTATAAAAATGAGATTTTATTAAAATTATACAATAGTTACTGAATACACATAGAAAAATATAGACTTAATACAAAACTTAAGCACATATGTAAGTAAATGAGTATGAATACCCTTAATAAAATCAAATGAAGGTTTGTAAAATTAATCAGTACACAAATTAAATCATTCAAGTTTAAATGAGGAAATATACAAATACCCTTAAATACTAGCACACTTAACAACGACGGACGACGAATACTACATGTGATGTTAAACAGAAAATAGAAACGTGATATAAAGCATTAAAATATATAAAAAATTGAATTAAAAATATTTATTTAAACAACTATTGTTGAGGTTAAAATCTAAATCTCTGTGGAGTATAAATAATTATCACCTCTGTTCTATAAATCAAATTCGAAATAATTTATTTGAAATTGACCTTTTCCAAATCTCTTTGGTCTCCCCTTTCGAATATTTTTTTTGGTTATTTACATCCGAAATAATTTATTTGAAATTTAACTATTCTAAATCTCTTTGCTCTTCACTTACGAATATGTTTTTCAAAGTAAAAAATTCAAACTAAACAATTTCAGTAAAGTGAAAAATATCCGTTTTGGAAACAAAGGTTTAATTTTAAGCCTAGTACTCTGTTCGAATTTGTGAAAAATGTTGAGCAACTTTTATTATTTCACAAGGAAAGCTGTTGTTTGAAAAATTCCACGTGAAATAATGCCCCTTTGCTTTATTTCACAGTTTCGATAAAATGTTGCCAGACACATTTCAATGTTTTTTTTTAGTATAAACAGTGTACTTCTTCTGCAACATTTTTTCACGACTTTAGCCTAGTACTCTGTTCGAATTTGTGAAATATGTTGAGCAACATTTATTATTTCACAAGGAAAATTTGACATTTGAAATGGTGGTGTCTATCTCGCGATTTAAAAGAATTTTACGATTTTATTGTTTTTAAGTATACCACATTGTTTTAGAAATGTTAACAAAAGCCAAGCGATCAGTTGTTGTTTGAAAAATTTCACATGAAATAATGCCCCTTTGCTTTATTTCACAGCTTTGATAAAATGTTGCCAGGAACATTTCAATGTTTTTCCACAGCAAAAACAGAGTACTACTTCTGCAACATTTTTTCATGACTTTTTTATACAAATTTTTTATGTATGTAGTTTGACAGCATTCCGCATGAAAAACTGAACAGAGTACCAGGCTTATCAGGCGATTTTGAAGAATTTTACGATTTTGTTTCTTTTAAATATAAAACATTGTTTTACAAAATTTTCCACAAAAAATTCCACATGAAATAATGCCTACTTGCTTTATTTCAAAACTTTGGTAAAATGTTGCCAGAAACATTTCAATGTTTTCTTGTAGTAAAAACAGAGTATTACTTCTGCAAGATTTTTTCATGTCTTTTTCATACAAATTTTTTATGTATGTATGTATGTATGTATGTATGTATGTATGTATGTATGTATGTATGTATGTATGTATGTATGTATGTATGTATGTATGTATGTATGTATGTATGTATGTATGTATGTATGTAGTTTGACAGCATTCCGCATGAAAAACTGAACAGAGTACCAGGCTTTAAATTATATTTTGTGAAACAAAAATCTGTTTTTAGAATTTTTATCTTAACTAAAAAATTAGGAAATATGTCGAGTATAGACACCAAAATTTTTAAATTTTGATTCCACATGTTTTCCTTCTACTCGAAATACAGAGCAGGATATATGGGAAATGGAGGAAACGATTTGCGTTTGAGGATGTAAAATTTAAAAATAAAACGATATATTTAAAAGTATCGACATAGAGGTGATGACAATTCATGAGACCTTTTTTGAAAACTCTATTCCGTAGTTTAGTTTTTAATTACAAATTTTTTTTTATTTTTAGTCAAACGGACTAACTAATCTCTACTTTGCTAGTCTTATTGCTTCACTTTACTCCTTCAAGCATCTGGTTTTGTGTTCTACTTTGTATTATCTGTGAAGAGAGCTTCACAGATAATACAAAGGGCACGGAGAGCATATTAAATGAGAATATCCTTATCTCAACCCAACTAAGCTGCCAGTAAACCTAACCTTTTATATTTTAAAATTCCTTCAATATAAACTTATGTAAGTTTATATTAAAGAAACCTATTAAAATAAAAAAAATATTAAGTACTATTTAGTATGTAGTATTAGGAAGACTTTTTGCAGTTTGGTATCACAATGTAGAGTTTTTTACAATTCGTGACACCTGTCAAAGAGCTTACACTCGAATAACGCAAACACATTTTAGCAAAAGTTTGCTCTTTAAAATAATGAGGAAACTATAAAGACAAATTAAAAACAGTTTGTAGCCATGACAGAAAATGGCTCCTCGACACGAATGACAAACAGACATCTTAAAATAAGTCAATCTATAGACATGTGTCCAGAAAAGGCGAATTATTGTTTCGAAAACGCTAGAAGCAGGTCTTAAAAAATTTTATGAGGCTATTTCTTAGCTGTATAAAACAAAAAAAAAAATTCGGCTGGATATTAGAGCACGATTAAAATTCGCTTAGAAATACAGAAATTAAACAGTCGAGGACTGGAAACGTTTAGACTGGTCAGACGAGTCAAGGTTTAATCTTTCGCAGTACGACAGTAAACAATATTGCTGCCGCCGCCCTGAGCTGACCATCCAAAGGCACCATCTTAGAGAAACAATGAGGATCCGTGAGAAGAGCTTTATGATATGAGACTGCTATACATGGTGTCACATTGGGGCATCTATCCCAAGGAAAAAGTAATATTTCAACATAATGGCGATCCAAAGCACACCTCCAACTAGTTAAACAAAATTTCTTATTGATGCCGTGAAGAGCCGAAAATCCCGACTTCAATCCGTTTGAGAATTTTTGGTCAATGATGAAAAATGCGGTTTGCACAATACCGGTCAACCCCAAAGGAAACTTACAACACAAATGACCGGGTATTTTAAGCGAAATTATAGAAAAGTTTATTGAAGTTATGTCAAACTGTCCAAAAGGCTATTATCACTTAATCAGAGTGCCTACTTAAGGGATGGTTACCAACAATTTAATTTAGGAAACACTGAGATCAAAACTTGCAGATTCTATGAGCTACATGACGACAGTTCGAAACACATACTTTGTTCGTGTCCTGTCTTGTACAACAAAATTCATAGGAGGCTCTCCAGGGGATATGAATTATCTCTCACCTTATATTGGCTATATCCGTAGCCTAGAAATTTTTCGCTGAACATAAAGGCTGTACAAAAGATCCTTTGTGTCGCGGTACTTACGGTCTATTACTTAATAATAATAATATCAAAACGTGTAGAACATGATATACGTAATAAAGGGCTGTGGACTAAATACTAAGAATCCAGAATCTTGATATCGATTAAAACAAAGGCGATTAATTTAAAATTCTAATAAATACTCTCAAATATGATATATTCAATTAATAATTCGATATTTTCAACTACCTATCACTATTAAAAACTAAGGGCTCACGGATTTTAAATGATGAGTTTTGATTATTTAGATATGTGATGAAAATCAATTGATTTGAAAACGTTTGTTTTGAAATAGTGTAATGAATTTCGATCGATATTTTGAATTAAAATGCAATAATCAAGAATTTAGGAAAAACATTTTAAAAAAGAAATGCAAAACGAATTTTAAATTCATTTCCAAATTCAAATTCGATTTCCAATGACATATCATACATAGAAGTAAGTTTAGCAAGATATCTGTTTGCATTTTACTACCAAGAAAATACAATTAAATCCCTCTTTGTGTTTTTTTTTTTTTTTTTTTTTTGTATGTGAAGTCTATGAGGGATAAGTTCTTCTAGTCAGGGTCAAGATTTACATAGCAGCAGTTATTTTTTAAAGAAAATGTCTTGCATTAATTTATGTTGTTTGTCTATTTAAAACCAAACGTTCAAAAACCTTCCTATATTAGCTGCCTCAAAATGAAATATATTTAGTATTTGTAGGCATCTAAATTGTTTAAAAGCCTACTCTGACGCTGCTCGAAAAAAGTGTTAAGCAAAAAATATGTGAACATGAAAATTTAAACAAAAAACGTGATATATATAAATGAATTAATTTAAACCAAATTATAAAAATAGAGCTAACTATCTGTCTCAAAAGCACAATAATCACAAAACAACTTTAAAACATAGAATAGAAAATTACAAAAAGAAAATGGAGGTGTTTTTCTTTCGTTAATAATGAATGCAGTTTTAGTTTGAAATTAGGGACAATCATCACAAATATTTTGATTAGAGGCTACCAGTTTACGATAAACCAATTCACTAGGTTGGCCTACAGTTAAACTGGCGATATTACCTCGTTTACGTCTTCTGGATATTAGCAAAGCCAAGCCGAATGTAAGGAATGTAAATAGCAGCATAAGAGAAGCCACTAAAATTGCTGTAGCACCAGGCTTATGATGTGTTTCACTGGAGACTTCGAGCATATCTGAAGGGTTGGAAAAGTTGGACGTACTTGAAGCATCTGATTTTCCTATTGATTCTAACCCGGCAGATTTTTCTTTGTTAACTTCTATTTCAACATTAGCGGTAGGCTTGGCAGCGGTAGATAACGGCACAGATTTGACCACCGATTTGTGCAGAAATTTATGTATACGCATAGGATTTAACTCGGCCACATACACCTCGTTGCCGTCTGTTGTGACGACTACATCATGTGGATTAGAAAATTCCATACCATTTGGACCAAACTTTGCTGTTACCTTTTTGTTATTAAAATCCATAACGTAACCTCGCACTTCATTGTATTGTTCACTTTTTATACCCAACTCAGCTGTGGGACCATTCACTATTATAAATTGTCCTCCTTAAAAATACGATATTAAGAGAAGCATTAATTAAACTTTATTCTATAATATTTTTTATACAATGTATTCTTACCCCGAGCTGGTGTATAGTCCATACTAAACAAACGATCTCCTATTATTTGTGAATGATATTGTGCATGAAATGTACCATTGGACCAATAGAAACACTGAATTCGACCATTTTCACGATCTGCTGCACAAATCAATTCTTTTTCGGGTACCAGTGTCAAAGCATGCGGTATGGCAAAGAAATTTTGAGGTGCCACACCATATGACACTCCGGCAAATGTATTTTGACCCCAATGTAAGATTTTCTCTCCAGCTTTTGAGTACTTGAGAATTCGAGCATTACAGTAACCATCTGCCACAAAGAAATCACCATTTCCGAGTACAGCCACTGATGTGGGTTTACAGAATTTTGTTTCTCCAGCACCCGGTGTAAATGCAGTCCCTAGCGTCATTAAAGGTTTATCGTTAGAACCGCGTGGACCAAATTTAAACACTTGATGAAGGGCAACATCTGTAATCCAAACATTATCTTCATGGTCAATTGTTAAACCGTGAGGCATATAAAATCTAAACGAAGATAAGAAATTTGTAAATTTTAGGGGCTTAGGGTTTCCAGCGGTACTTTTGTTAAGGGTAGTTTTTAAAAAGCAATTTTTTTAATGAAGTATTTTTTAAAACTCTTTTCAAGATGTTTAAGTTAAAGGAACTTTTTCAATAAAGTGCTACCCACTTTTTTTGAAAAAGTACTGTATATAAAAAACTTTTTTAATGGATCATTTTTTAAAATGTACCTTTTCCAAAATATTCTATTTTTAAGACCTACTTTTTTAAAAGGTACGTTTTCTAGATTTTTTTAAAGGTACTTAAAAAGTACTCCTTTTAACGGCACTATTTTTGAAAGTTAATTTGTACTTGTACTTTATAATGTAAATTTTTAAATAGGACTTTTTTAAAAGTACTTTTTATGAATATATAATTATAATTATAATTCTGAGGTACTTTTTAGAGAATAGCCAGTTTTTTAGACTTTAATTTACTAAGATATTTTTTTAACGAAAAGTACATTTACCCACGTCTTAACAAAAGTATCTTCATGTCTATCTATTTTAGGTAGCGTTTAAGTTATAAACATAATCTATTTAACCAGCCAAATTCAGATAATTGAATACGAGAAATTGCATGCCAATCATCTATCGTCAGTTGGTTAAAACGAAGTCTACCATTATCTAAAGGTTTTCTTAAAAATAATTATTGTATGGTAGGTTCTTCATTTTTAAATGATTTGAAAAAGTACATTTTTTTAAATACTAATTTTGATAGTTTTTTTTAATTTTCTTTTTGAAAATTTTATTTTTTAAAATTTTATTTAGGTCGATTTGAGCTTGGTACTATTCATTTGTATAAGGCATGGGAAAATACGATTTAAAATGAAGTACATATAAACAAGGTTAGGTTAGGTTAGGTTAAGCAGGCAGCTCCAATACAGCTCACTTGAGTCCAAGTATTGGTCCCTTTGTGTAACCTGCAAAAGAGGAGAGGAAAAAAGGGAGAGATAGAAAAGAGAGAGAGAGAGAGAGAAAAGAGAAAAAGCGTTGAAAGAAGACATAGGATAAAGTCACAGACAGACAGACAAACAGACAGACAAACAGTTTAAAGGTAGATAGAGGGCAGGTTGGTCAAGCCAGATTGTTAAAGAGATTGTCTATGCCTCGTCAAGTGGAGGTTGGACATATAAACAAGGTAAAATATAATTATATTTAAGTGCAAAACAACAACAAAATTTTTTATATTTGTATAATCTATACTTACAGATTTTTGCCCCAATTATATACTAGTTTACCAGATTCTCTTTCTAGCGCCAAAACAGTGCTGTCACGTATAGGACCTTTACTTTGTTTGGTGAAAACATTATTTTTCAAAAATGTATCTTGTTCCCAAACTCGATCACAACGATGAAAGATCACAACATTGCCAGCCTTATCAAAACTCACTGCCGTAACAGAACCCAATTTTACATTTATTTTGGGCCATGTCGCTTGATAGACATATGCTGCAGTAAATAAAGAGATATGTATATGTGTATGAATATTAAATTTTCTTTTATTTGCTAACAATTATATCTTACTTATGTTTAATTTATTTATTTCCTTTTCAACATCAACCTTTTCAAACTTGTGTTTATTCGGCCATATTGCATCTGATGAACTGCTGCTGCCCTGCATAATTTGTTGAAATCGTTTGTCATCTTTAAGCAACTGATCTTCGGTTACCAGTGGGAAATAACGCTGTAAACCCAGTTTCTAAGAAAACATTTGTGTAAATAATTTTTCATCTAAATAATAACGTAATTTATTCTATTGAAATTTTAGTTGAGCTTATTTGTAATGGAAAAATTTTTTAATTACACAGTATTAAACAGGTTTTCTTCATTAAACAATTCTTAACAAATAAAGATAACTACAGAAAACAATTGCAGCACTTACATCTGATGATTAAAGGAAATATTTAAAAGTTACTTTAACATCTTATTTTAAGATTATGCCTACACAGAAAGTTTAGGTTAGGTTAAGGTGCCAGTAATGGCACATCTACTCGGAAACACGGAGGGTCTATTGTGATTCCCTTCAGCTAAACTAAAACAAAAAGAAAAGAGATGAAGCCGACGACACCTTCGAGTTTGCACCGACCATCAAGAAATCTTTCACCTAGCCATCTAAGTCTGCTGCCTTGTAATACTGGGCAGTAACACACGATATGCACTACAGTTTCCAACTCCTCTTTGTCCTTGCAAATTCTACAGAAATCCGATATGGTATGGTAACCCATCCTCTGACTCTTGCTTTAATGGTGCAAGGGCTAGTTACCCTATCACGACTCTCAGAACTTTCCTTTCCAAACCTAGAAGTAGCTTAGTTTTTGCAGCGTCAAGTTAGGGCCAAATTGCCGTGAGACTCTGCTACCGAAGATCAATTTCAAAGGGGGAAAAAAATGTAAAACGGACAATTTATGTATAAAAATTACTTGATTATAATTTTATTCATTAATAACTTTTAAACTTTTCTCTCATTGAAATGATGTTTTAAAAAAATTAATGCTTTATCCGAAAACCGGTTACTAATTTTGTTGACCAAATCATCAAAGTGGAAATTACTCTTTCATTTTCAATAGATGCAGAGCTTTTATTTTGAATGGTGCATTAAATAAGTTTTTAATTTTTAAGTGTAGACATCCTACACAGAGACCTAGAATGCCATTTTAATTCTCTTCAAATTTCCCCAAAAGAACTCCCAGTTACTATTCTCTGGATAAGCTTTTTTATCAGTCATCCATAGTGAATGTAAGCTATTTTTTTGAGATAGATTAGCCCAGCTATTGGCTTTGTAATTACAGATTTTGCTTGTTTGTTTGTTTAATAACAGGTAATGTGGTCCACAGTTTTCAGCTGTCGTGCTCTAACCGAATATTGACTCGTAATTGAACCTATAACGGTGCCAAGAACTTTCCTGCCAAATCTAAAAGCATGTTGGCTTATGCAATGTCCAGTCTGGAGCAAATGTACTTTAACACCCTGAAATTCTCTCATTATCAGCGATACCTTTACCATTATTATCAGCGATATCTTACCAACAAAACCTTAAATTATAATTGTCCATTATTGCACAACGAACAATTTATGGACTTCTTTAAAACCTTCAGGGATGCCTGACTGTTCAGACGCTAATTCAATGGCTGTCAAATATATATATAATATAGGCCTAGAACGCAGTACATTTATGAATTTTAATGTCATTTTACTGCAAATGCGCGTTATTGTTTTAAAATCAAATTGAAACTCTTTAGTTTTATATTCCAGTGTAGACAACATAATGGTGAAGACAAATTTTACTCTATTAAAAAGTAAGGAAAAGGGGTTTTCGAAAAAGTCAAAGAAGTTGAATGTATACAGTCCATCGGTAAGTGTAACCAAGAAAAGTAAGATTTCTAAAATGTGTTCAAGCGGCCCAGAATAGAGAAACTGCCTAGAGTTTCCTGAAAAGAAAAAGGACTTGTTTAAGATGTTTGCAACACAAAGAGTAAATAACATCCGAATGTTAAAACAAACCAAAAACCTATCTACTGCAAACCCAAAATCCAAGAAAACTTAAATTCTTTTCATGCAACCAATAGGATTGATAGAAATTTTTAAGAATAGATTTGGAATTTGCAGACTCAACATTTTCGGTAAAAAGTTTATTGAGAAAGTTCAAAAAACGAAATGAATTTAGATAAACATATTTACAATGCTGCTAAGACTTGAATATAAAATTGGTTTTATTGCTATAATATAAGTGCATCTGACACTTGCAAGGTTTTAATTGCCTGCAAGAATCGAGTAACTGCTATAGGTCGAATAAATTATTAGATGAAAAAAAGTCACGACTAAGTAGAGAAAGTTATGACCACCACTGTATTTAATACAAAAACTTATTACGCTTCCGTTGTTGTTTCTATCATTCATACACATTTTGCAGACACTTATGCATACGTCATAAAACCCACACGCTGCTTTAGGAAAAGTGGCCAATCAATATAACAGAAAAAAATTTGTTAAACGGTGTAAACAAAAATGAACAAAAGTATTACAAATGCAAATTTCAGCAGACAAACAACAACTAATTAAAACATATGTTATCGTTAAACTTGTGAAACAAATTGAACAATAAAGTATGTATGTATGTATGTTTATTGATCACAAAAATAATCCAATTTATAATAATAGGTAGAAAATAAATGGTTATTAAAGCTATTTTTCTATCAGTTCTAAGAAATGATTAAAATTACCTCATCTGTTGCTGATTCAATCATAAAAACCATCAGTAGAATCAAACAAAGTCCCTCTAGCCGTTGATGTAAAGACATTTTAGGGTTTTGGCTTTATTTTTATTAAAAAATGGAGAACTAGCCACTTTTACTTTTTAATGAATTGGATTCTTGTTATTATTATTTTTCTATCTTTAAAAACACATTTAGTTTGTTATCGGCTGACTTTCTTTTATTATTACAAACATGTATTGTTGCTCACTCTTCACTTAAAATAAAAATTAATTATATACTCCGTGCCAAAAACAAATGTTTTTTCATGCCATCAAGACAGCTTTTTTATGACTGCGGTTGATTTTATTTTACGACTTATGGGCTTTTTACACTGATCATCATCTAACATCTACCATCAATTTGCGAAGATGTTGACATCTTTCCATAAGAAATACACAGGCCTAAAATTCAACATCTTCACAAGATGTTCCTATCTCAGTTGTTCCATTTTACATCTTTCGATTATTTGAGTGTCATCACTAGAAAAATGGCAATTAACCAGATTAATTTAGTGGCCTCACTGAAAAAAATGTCATTTATGTGGAAAAAATATAAACCAATATTTGTTTAAAAAAAAGCATCATACGAAGGTAAACAAAATTTTTTTACATCTTCTTTCTCTAAAATGCTTTCAATAACTTTAATACTCTACATTAATACTTGGGTTTGTTCTAGCAAAACAACAATTATTCCAATTATAAATATTTGTTGTTAACCCATATTTTTATTTTTTTATTAGCTAAAAGCGTCTTTGCTTTTAATTTTTCGACAGTTGAGTTGATGGTAGATGTAAGAAGATGTTGCAAATGTAAACTGATTTTCACATTTTCAACATCTTCCAGACGTTTCACTAAGATGTTGGTCAGTGTAAAAAGCCTATTATTATTTTTTTGCGTTTTTTTTTTTTACAGAAAAAACGATGCAAGGCGTATTAATACTAGGTGATTGCATGGGCGAATTCAGTTTTTTCGCCTCCTTGAGTTTGACTTCTCACTTTCATGCATATGATGAGCTTTTTCGCCACTGCAATCATCTGTTATGGATTCGCCTTGAAACAATGTTATGTGAATTACGACAATTGGATCTTCGCTCCGAAACACAGAGCGTGTCTATATTCCGAAACGACCAGTCTTAAGGTATCCATGAACTTCACAATAATATTGAGTACTTTATTGCTTTAATTATTGCCGTTTTTTTTTTCTACACTACTAAATAAAATAATCAGTATTAAAATAAATAAAAAAATTTGTATGTATGTGCATATGTATGTAAGTAAATAAAACCTACCCACCAAACCAAATGTTTCGATTTTCTCTAAAGTCAGACTTGTCGTGACGAATTCGTTAAAACATTTCGGTTATTTGTCTGTACAAATAAAAATATATGAAACTGGGATTTATATGTAAGAAAATAAAAATTGTATTACATAAATAAAAAAGAATAGTAAATATGAAAAATGGAATAAATACTTGCAAGATGGAGAATTGAAATCGAATTGATTACGGTAAAGTATTGCCTTGAATACCAAATTTTTAACTAATCACTATATTCAGTTTCAGAGAACGAAGTTCTAGATAATACGGGGGGAAAATAAATCATTGTGATTTTGTACCTACATGTCGTTACGATTTCGTACCTACATATCGTTACGATTTTGTTACTACATATCGTTGCGATTTCGTTCCTACATATCGTTGCGAAGTCGTGTTAACCCTTTCATATAAAAATCGTTACGATTTCGGTAATATTTCGGTTCCGAAATCGGAACATTTTGTCGAACAGTCGTTACGAATTCTTTACGAAATCGGAACATTCGGTTTGGTGGGTACATACAGATCTCGAACCTGATATAAAATGACGACCGGCGGCGGCTAAAAGTCGACTAAAAGCCGAATACAAATTTGGCAATTTTTTTTTTTTTGGACAACCATATCGCTCCTGTAATCTCCCCCCGGGAGTACTAATTGTCATTGCAATCTACCGTTTTACTCCAGTGCTTTAGGGAAATATGGGGGAAACAGACTCCGCGGTTCCTAAAACCTGTATCTGGAAGAACAATATAATGAAGACGCTAAATACTCATATTTAATCGAAAAATAAAACTTAAACAATTTGGCAATAAATAATTTAAACAAATAGAAAGATTAGTTTTTATACAAAACAACACAATCGTTTTAAAATCGATTCGTTTTCGAAATAGTTTTTCATCACATACCTGAATGTTTATTCATAGAAATAAATTTTGCACAATGTTTTCAACACTTTTGATTTTGTTCAATATATTGTGTCACCTACTAATATAATATTGCATACTCCGATTGTCAACTCCGCAAAAGCTGTACAAACCGAAAGCCTTTTTCTCAAGGAAAAACATTCGACAACAGGACTGTTGTCAAGCCAACATGCTCATAATAAAAATGTTAAACATCTAAATTCATGTTTCTCAACCAAAAAAAAGTACTTACACAAAAAGCTAAAGTTATTTAATCTTATGATTATACTCATAACATTATATAATAAAAATACAATTTATTTGTTGGGGAAAACAGGCGGAAGATCCCAATACTTCGTATTATATATTTTTCTCTCACACAAAAATCCGACTTGCTGCAACCAACCTTGACCTGTATGAGGTATTTTTTTAAATATTAAAAAAAATCGGTTTCAGGGGGAAAAATCGTAAATTTGTAGTAAATAAAGGAAGAGATCTGGCAGCTATCATGTGAAGTCTGTGTAAAGGAAACAGTGTTGCCAAGTTAAAGTTTTCTGTATACAAAAGTAGTTTTTTTTCGAAATCTTAATTTAAATCCATGAAAGCGTATATTTCACATCAACAGTCCAGTTTATAGTGTCTTGTAAACGTACTCGTTTATTCCAAGATGAATAGGACGAGAGAATACTTCAAGGATAACATATACATTAATACGTAGACTTTTAGCAAATTAACCTTATTATGTTGGGATAACTTTTTGGCTGAATAATAATAACAAGGATAAAAAATCAAGTGATATGAAATTTATATATAATGTTATGTAATTTTTATAAAAGCTGTTTTTTTAACAGAACAATCTGCGTCTTACATTGTAACTAAAGCCTGGTACTCTGTTCAGTTTTTCATGCGGAATACTGTCAAACTACATACATAAAAAATTTGTATGAAAAAGTCATGAAAAAATGTTGCAGAAGTAGTACTGTGGTAAAACATGAAATGTTTCTGGCAACATTTTATGAAAACTGAAATAAAGCAAATGAGCATTATTTCATGTGGAATTTTTTTGTAAAATTTTTTGTGGAAAATTTGTTAAAACAATGTGATATATTTAAAAGCAATAACATCGTAAAATTCTTCCAAATCGCAAGATAGACACCGCATTTTAAATGTCAAATTTTCGATGTGAAATAATAGATGTTACTCAACATTTTCCACAAATTCGAACAGAGTACTAGGCTTAAAACATATTTATTTCGATAACAATGAACACAATTGTGTATGCATCATACTTGGGAATTTTCATTAGCATTATTGGAAGTACATATTTAATTACAATGACAAAAATTTGAGCCATTTTTTATTGATTTTATGTAGTAACCTATAATACCTATCAAACACAAGTTTATGATCGATGTAGCTTTTAATAACTAGAAATAAGAAAACAAATATTAGTGCTACATTATTAATAACCCGACAATATTATATGACTGAATTGATCAGCGTAAATTCATTCTACTTTTTCTAATCTAGCTGTGATTGATGATAATGCTTTAGTATCATTTAGTTATTAGTTAATGATAATGATTTTGTTTTTATTAATAATTACTAATGAAAAAAAGTGTTTCATTCAAAAGCATTATCATTATTGAAAATAATGGTAATTGAAAAATATTCATTAACATTATTTAAAAACTAAAGCTAATGAAATGAAATGCAATCAATTGCTCAATATACTCCCAAGTATGATATGTATATCAAATTATGCTTTATTTTAGTATTTTAAAAACTTATCAGAAAATTTATCTTTTAAGTGTTATCATTGTTTTAAAACATTTATGTTTCTCTGCTTCAGATTCTATTTCAATTTCATATAAATACATTTATTGTTTTATAGCTAATGTTAACAATAAGTTTATTTATAAATAAAGTTTACAATTCTTTAGATCGCAAAGAAATATAGGAAGTCTCGTAATAAAAAAATGTAAGACAAATAGCTGGAAAAGGAGAAAAACAGCAATTCGATCAAAATATTTTTTTCTTTTTCATTTTAAGAACATAAAGCTTTTATGTATCAATCAAAGAAGTGTTTTTGTGTTTTTTTATGATGTTTTAGGTTTTGTTTGTTTTTTTTTTATAGTTTACATTCACATTCCAACTTATGAAAGAAAGTATAGAAATAACGACCAAACTGTCGCTTTCTTATGTATTTGAGTTAAATTAAGCCACATAATTATATTGATTTTGATTATCCTTATCACGTTCCATATAGTCACGATCAATAAGTGATTCAATGCGCTTTTTCAGATCAGCCGGCTAAAATTAAAAAACAAATATTTAAATATTATTTATAATCTAACTTATTTATAATTTAACTAGTAAAAATGTTTACAGTAGAACTTAGAAAACATAGTAAGAAATTTTGAATAACGGAATTCACCGTTTGCTATTGTAGACCTTTTACATCTTTTACCTTGATAAATCTTGATAAATTTAAAATTGGAAAGGGATAGGAGTAGAAAAGACAGATAAATATGCCTTGACTCTCTTTAGAGCAACAAGTGTGATATGTACTTCTCATTGTATTTTTTTAGAATTTTATACTTATAGAGTATTTTTGGCTTCTTTAAAATTTGGAAAAAGGATTTTTGATGATCTCGCCTAAGAAACCAATGAAATGCGTATGGGAATTAGCTTCTTTACCAACAAATAAATTGAATTTTTATTATAAAAATTTATGGGAAATTAGCATAATATTAAATAAAAAATATATACAGGTATGTTCTGTAATCCGAAACCGAGTGAAATTGAATCCGAATGAAATTTTAAATTGTCATAACTTTTAAATTTTACAACATTTTGATATTATTTTTTATACATTTGATTAAAGACCATTCACATTACTTCCTTGATTGCTAATGTTTTAAAATAATAGGCGCAACTAAGTTATATTTTTCTTTAAAAATTTATTCGATTTCAATTTCACTCGGTTTCGGATTACAGAACATACCCGATAAACTATTTTTGAGCTATATAGGAAATCGTACAATACTTTTTATACTAATAAATAAAAAAAATTTGGTTAATTAATTAAAATTAAGTATTTTAAGTTCAACTTTATGAAAGGTAAAGGAGAGTCACAAAAAGTTGGCTTATTTATTGACTTACTTTGACGGGAAATGTTAGCTGATTGAAAAGTTCTGTTATTAATAAATTATGTGATAACGTTTTACGCATTTTCATAATTCGCACTATAGCAGCATCAATTTGATATTGACGATCTTGAAATACTCGTTCTTCTGTAGCTTTTTGTTCTTCCGTCTAAAGTAAAACAAAACAAAAACATTTTAAAAAATATTTAAAATATTACGTTACTGATTAACAAGAATATAAATACCGTTTCTTTCATTTGTATTTGATTAATTTTAATGCGGAACAATTTATTGGTAAATTCATTATTATAATGGAATTGATCTTTGTCTTCCACCTCACGACCTTTAGGTTCTTTAGTTATAACACGAGCACGACCACAAGCCAGTGATTGTAATGTGCGACGTAGTTCACCGTTCTAAAGAATAAAAGAAAAATAAACTTTCAGCATTTTATTAAAAAAAATAATAAAACAAAATCCTTTCATCTATCTAGATATAAAGCACAAAATAATTTAAAAAAATAATTTTTTGAATAAAACTTATCGCTGTTACGATCCCTGATTGTTACAGAAATTTATTTATTTTCTATAAATAAAGTAAGTAACTTTTCACTTTTTAACATAAAGTAATGAAAAAGTTCCTTATCATCTCTAGCTCACCCTGTGTAAAACAAGATGACTACAATTTGTCTTTATAAACTTGAAATCATTATGACAAAATTTTATCAGGATTAGACTCTTCTTATTAGCTCAGATAAATTTGTCTTGATAATAAACGTCAATTCACGTTTTTTATTCAACTATTTCTTTTGCGCCAATAAGTTTTTAATATTTTTAAATTTTCCTTATTTAATCATTGTTCAGTTGGTACCTTATATATATGTATTTTTCATCGTGTTAAATTAAAAATATTTAGTCAAATAAATTAATTTTCAATTTTATGGAGACAAAAACAAAACAAGTTATGGAAACCTATAACAACGACGAAAAACAAATAATGATTTGTCATGACAATGAATACAATACAGCAAATAAATACAAAGTACAGCAACAAATTTTTAATATTGGATATTTTTATATGAAGTTTGTTTTTTATCAAGACAATTTTTTTGTCAGTTATAGACGCTAGGTTACAGAAACGATTATAAACATCGAAATATATCTTCTCACATTTATATATTTATAGAAATAACTAACTCACCTCAATATTTGTAGCCGCTGCAATTTCTTCAAATAAAAATGTATCTCTGTCATTGAACAACAATAGTACCAAAGCTTGGAATAAAGAAACCATCAGTTCTTTTGGTCCCTATAAATATACAATGATAATATATTTTCAGCATAACAAAAAATAGTAACAATATTTCTTTTATAGTCACCCCATCAAAACGTGCTTTCAGCACACAATTACCCAATGTTGGCTGCCATTGTAATTTGCGTCCACTGTGCTTGGCCAAGTAGAATTTATTAAATACCTGCTGTGGTTTCACCAATTGTGGCGGCATATTCACTTCTGTCAGTGGATACGTTGGCCAATATCCCATTGTCAATATACTCACAGTCAGGTCGATATTTGTTAATTCACCATCCATATTCGCCACATATTGTTTAAATGCAATGTTAATATCACGACTTAATTCCATGTCTTTGAACATGCCCTCTAGTTTCGAGGTGAAGCCGCCACCGCATTCTTGTTTCAATTTCGATAGCATGCTCTTTTCAGCATCAACCGAAGCTGATTTACCTACCAGTAATCGTTTTGACAAATCCTGCATATAAGTTTGAGAAATCAAGAGGCGAAATAAGAAGCATATTTGTAGTTTTTATTATACCTTTTTGTAGAACGCTTCGAAAACATCTTTGCCATGGATAAAACGGAAAAGTACCATGATTTTATCGAGTATTTGTTCCAGTTCTTCTTCCGTGGCTTCCTTGTTGCCAGCGCGTAATTTCATGTCAACATATTTGGCTGAATTTAATTTAGAAATGTTTTAATTGTAAAAATATTTCTGTTAAATTTTTTTTGATGAGGTAATTATTGTTATAGAATTAAATTATTTGTGAGCAAAAATAAAATTTTTATTTGTTAAACTTATGGTGTGGTGGTTGGAGTTTAAAGTTTTTTTAGTTGTAAAATATTAGACTTCTCAAACTAAAAAAAAATCGGATAATGTACAGATTTCGCTAATTTTAAATTTCTCTATTATAATAATTCTTGCAAAAAAAACCGACTTCAAAACAGACAAACTTAAAATCATGTTTCTTTAAGACGGTAACTATTGCGACACCCTGTAATTTCCGAATTCAAATTTTATACTAGTTATAGCGGTCGTAGCAACACAGGTTCATTTTAAATTTCAACCGTCTGTCTGTAATGGTTTAAAAGTTTGGTCATATACATCAAATTATATAAACTATTGCGACACCCTGTAATTTATACTTTTAAATAATTATAATTATTATAACATATAACAGATATAGTAATGGACATTCTGTCTAATTGTTAAGTGTTTATCAATAACTGTTTAAAGAATAGGGTCATATATATCAAATGACGACACCTATTGGGACACCCTTTAAATTCAAATTTTAATATAAATACTTTTTAAAGAACACTTTGTAATACAGATTCTTTTTAAATTTTAACTTTGTGTCCATATACATCAAATTACATCAACTATTGGGACACCCTTTAATTTCCAATTTTAAATATTTATACTTGTTGTTATACCAGACATAGTAGTGAACATTCTGTCTATTTTTCAAGTGTCTGTCTATAACGGTTCCAAAGATGAGGACATAATGGTCAAATAACATCAATAATGGGGACACCCTTTAATTTATAGATCCAACTTTTATACTTGTTTTAAAAGCGGACTAAGCAATATAGGTTCTTTGTAAATTTCAACTGTCTATCTATAACAGTTGAAAAGTTTGGCCATATATATTACTTTTACATTAACTATTTGGACACCCTTTGATTTCCAAATTCAAATTTTACACTTGTTATTTTAGCGGACTTATCAATACAAGTTCTTTGTAAATTTCAACTGTCTGTCTATAACGGTTCAAAAGTTTGGTCATATATATCAAAATAAACCAACTAATGGGACACCCTTTAATTTCTAATTTTTATACTTATTATAACAGACATAGTAACGAACATTCTGTTCAACTTTCAAGTGTTTGTCCATAACGGTTCAAAAGATAGGAGAATAAAGGTGAAATCAGGTCACCTATGGGGTCACCCTTTCATTTTTAATTTTATTTTTTAATTACTTTTTGTTATTGGGAGCTACAGTGATACCCACTTTTTTTTAATTTTAAATTGGTGACCTATAATGTTCATAATACACGTAAAAAACATGTATGTTGTATGGGGACACCCTTTAATTTTGAACTTCTTGAACTTCTTTTAAAATGGGACCAATCTGTAGCCATAACCTTTCTAATAGTGCAAAAATTTTTAAAATCGGTTCAAAAATGACCGAGTTATGAAGGCACAAACATACAAAAAAAAAAAAAAAGCAACACACAGACGAATTGATAACCTCCTTCTTTTTTTGAAGTCGGTTAAAAACGAAAACTTACGAGAGAATAAAACAAACTCAAGTCTTACTTTGAAACTCATTTGTATGAAAATAAAAAAAAACGTTAAAATAATTCAGTTTTAAAATCACTTTGGGAGCCAATAATGGATCTCTCATAAACTAGCGAGGTTAGGGTTGTGCGATGAACTCTGATGTAAAGATTTGTACAACCGCCGATAAACACCTGTTTTGGGGAACTTAAATAACTTATACTAGCAAGGACAGATCAGGACCGGAGAGGTAGAATTGATTACAAAGGTTAGGTAATATGGAACGGGGGAGGATTTATGATATAACCAGACTTATTACGGCAAACTGGTGGTTTAATGACGCATGTGGACATGAATTGGCCGATTCCTTCCGAAGGAAATAAGAAGTGCTGCACCGTAGACTAATAGATCTCAGAGAAGAAGTGTCTAGAAAATCTACTAAATCTAACAGTGAACCTTATAGGGTTACGCTGCCAAGCGTGTCAAATTTTATACTCTCGGACACTTATTCAGGGTCCAGCTTAGGCTAGCTGTTTTACAACAACAACGAAAGTAAAATACTTGTAGTCTTTGTCACAAACACTTTGGTCGTATTTCTCAACATCATAAACTTCAGAACTTTCGTAAATAATCTTAGTATGCGACATGGTACCAAAAATAAAAATGTCTCCAGTTAACACTAATACTCAGATTTCGCTAAATCAAATTTAATTTTACATAATTATTAGAAGCTTGATACTTACCTATCAATTCAGCTGGTTTATTAGTTCTCTGATTAATAAAGAACTCAAACGCTTCACGCAATGAATTTGTAAATTTCTCGTTACGTTCAAAACATGTGCGTACAATAATATCCAGTTTGTCTTTAAAATCTAATAAATCTTGTACCATACTTTTGTCCTTTTCGGGATCAATAACAATGGTGCGACCCTTCTTTTTGATGTAACCATTAAAGTTGCCGCACAGTTCGGCAGTGCCATTTTTAACACGACTTAATAAACTATACAACATTGATAAATCTGTCAGTCTATTCTCTTCTAAAAGCGTGTCAAGGCCTTTTTGTAGAATTTGTGTTAAGTGTTCGGCAAGTAGTTCTTTCTCCACGGTATAAATTAAAGGATGTCTGTATAGAAAAAAAAATTATTAATAAGAATAGAAACCATTTATTGTACAAAAAACTTACTTAGTACTTGAATCTAAATAATGCAATAAACGTTCATTTTCTTCAGCCAAACGTTTATCAACATGTTGCAAATATTCGGGAACATCTAGTTCTTGCATTTTACGTTGACCCTCAGCCTGATATAATTGTCGTGTGGCTATTAAAAACTTTTCCTCAAAGGCGGCTATATAAATTTGTAAATCACATAACATGCGTATAAGACTTTTAAGAAGTCCACGATCTACAGCATCACCATTACGTTCCTTTTCGATTAACATTAATAAACCCTCAACGGTACGTTTTTGTACCAAGGAATTAAGTGCTATATGAGTGCGAAATAAATCCAGACCCATGTCCCTAAAATATGCAAAAAAACACAATTTAATTTAGAATTAACAATAACTATAGTAGGCATCGTTTAACACAAATTACCATATAGATTGTACAGTTGGATTTTGTAAGACATATGTACGATCTAAATATAAAAATATACTACGCATCATAATCATTTGCTGGCAATATGATAACCACCAGTCATTGATTTTTTTAAGAAATACCTTCAAAAAAAATAATAAATAATTTAATTTGAGTATTGAAAAATTTTCTTTCATTGTAATTACTAACCAATTTATCCATACTACCGCCAGTAAATGTATCAACATTGCGTTTAACATGAGCCTCAGTTAAATCTCTTAATTTTGCATAGAGTTGAGCATCCATTTTATGACTGCACATATTTTCCACAGCCTGATATAATTCTTCCAGAGAATATTTAATAGGCCGGGATAATTGTATAGCAACAACGGCTTCTTCTAGCTTTTGACAAGTACTTTCTGAATAATTTTCCGGCAGTGTGGGTTTAACTGAAATGATATTGCACGAAATGAAGATTTATTTCATATGATAAATTTAAATGGTAATAATGAGGCTGTAAATTTTACTCAAACAGTTTGAGAGAGCCTTTATGTTATTATTTTTTTATTTTTGTTTTGTAATAATAGTCCGTTCTGTGTACTAACTGCAAAAACATTTGAAATTAAAATATGTAATTATTGGTGTATGTAACATTCATAATTAACAATAACTATTTATTAATTATATTTATTAACGAGAAAAATATAATCGGAAGTGGAATACAGAAAAAAACTAATAAATTTAGATTATTTCAATTTCGAATTAAAATTTTCGAATTCGGATTACAGAAGAGGAGTAAATAAATTCAAATTATATGGAAAAAATATATGAGGGCAATTTGACAGAGACTTTTTAGATAGGAGAGTTTTTTTATGATGTTTCCTTTAAGATCTACATACATATGTATTAATTTAGACCAACTTTTTTCTAGTGTTTTTTTATTTCCTACAAATAATAAGATTTCTTAAGGTCAAATAGTAATGATCTCTTCGATTGACTCAAAACTTTTACTACCCAGCTATTTATTTAAACTTTGAAAAACAGGAAGTATGCACAAGGTGCCCACGCACGAGTTTTTTACTTCGCTAGATGAGTTCGTTTTAGCTTCAAATCAATATTAAATCTGCCCAAAAGCTCTTTATAACTTTCGCCGGTAATCATGCAACTCTTTTACCAAAAATATGTGACCATGCCCTTGTCGGTGGTAAAAACAGTATTAGCCTTCTTTGATTTCAAGTTAATTAGATAAATTTCTGATAAAAGGTGACTTTTTTAATTTAATTTATTGAGTTTCTCTAACCTAGCCTAAGGGATGTAACCTTTTTCTTTCTTTTTTAGTAACATTGTGTAACATGTTACTGTTAAATATGTTCAGTTTAGTCTATAAATTAACCATGAATCGACTTACAAACGAACAACGCTTGCAAATTATTGAATTTTAGTATCAAAATTCATGCTCGGTTATGAAAGTGCATCGTGCACTTCTTCAAAGCTCATTTCTGGTTGAATGGATACGTGAACAAGCGAAATTGCCTTATTTGGTGTAAAGACCAGCCAGTAGCATTGAAGAGCAGCATAGGCCGGTGGCATCATTGGATCGTACGTAGCGATACCGTGCGATGACTAAAATTTTTTTTTGCCCAAAAAAGTTTATTGAACTTGTGGCCGCCTATAGGGACAATTCTGCAACGGTTGACGCACTGGAAGCCAATATTGAAAGATAAATTCATTAGATAACGGCCGATATGTTAAAGAGAGTATGCCTAAATTGGGTCCAGCGTATGAACTGTTTTAAGCGTAGCTGCGGTCAACATTTACATGAAATCATCTTTAAACATTGAAAATATATAAATCGTTATATCGATTCATATAAAGATTTCATACATTTATCTAAATATTCAGGTATGTGATGGAAAACGATAGCTTTTAAATCGATCGTTTTCAAAGGGTGTGATGAATTTCAATAGATTTTAAAAATTATTTTTGAAGCATCTCTTAACATTTGGGTTTGAAAAGTTTACCAGAAGATAAAAATCAAACAATAATGAGGAACTCAAACAAAAATATTAAAAATGATTAAAAAATAATTTTTACACAAAACAACAAAAACTTTTTAAAATCGAATTGTTTTCGAAATCGTTTTCCATCACATACCTGATTGTGTTTTTAAAGAAACTTATTTATGATAAAGAAATATTTAAATCATGAGCCGATATTAATGCCTGGGATACTTAACGCCGTGTAAGATGTTTAAACAAGAAGGAATAAATTTATAATAATTAAAAATTACACCGCAATAAATTTTTGAAATATAAATACCTTTGAAATTTTTAATAACAATCTTCTTGACATCACCCGGTTTGGAGGCATTGTTGGTTCCCATTTTATTGAAAAACGCTGAGGTTGTTGTCGATGAACGGTGATCGTTCAGATTAGATGTTGTATCCAGCATAGAAAAGTTTGCACGTCGTTCCCCATTTGTGCCAACCGCTGGACCGCCGCTATTTAAATTGCTGTTACTGCCGGAACGTTGCATGGCGTTTGTGTTCTGCTGGCCCAAAGCAATACGTCCGTTGGACGCTGTATTTGATTGAGCTGCTGCCGCTGCCGATGTTGATGGACCAAAGAAATCGGCAGATTTCCTAAAACGAAAATTTTTATTTTCAGTATCCTGCTGATGTAGTATCTCTGTCGCTGTTTCTGATGATTTGTATTTTTTCGAGGCGCTCATAGTTCGCCGTTCGTGCGACACGCTTATAATTGTAGAACCGTTTCGTAGTTTAAGCTATTAGTGAGGGAGAAAAATAAAAAATTAAACAAATGACAAGCAAAATCAGCATAAAAGTTAATATCAAAATGCACAACAATCATACAAAACAAAAACAACAATAATAAAATCATATCAGAACCAGAACCAAAAAATACCTACATATGTATGTACATTTACACAGCTAGTTGGCTGACTGTCTATATTATCTATTGTCCAACATATTTTTTTAAATTATTTAACATTTATACATGCCAATATCTTAAAAATTAAGGAAATATTTGCACATATTATTCTTACGTTACCTTATTTCCTCATTCACTGCTGAATTAACGTTCAATTTTACTTTTTTTTGGCTGTCAAAATGTTGGCCGAAAATGCAAAATATACCATTCAGTTCTGTTCAGGTTGCCTTGTCTTTTTTGCCTTTCTTTCTCTCATTAAACAATTTTAGTAGAAATATTATTCTGGTTTTACCATTACGATAATTAACATATTTTTCACAAATTAATAAAATGATTTATTGTACTTTTTGTAATACAGTTTACAACTCAATCCAATTGTTTGCTCAATAAGCCTGGACGTTTTAGAAGATATTTTCAGGTGCTTCTTCTTTACCTTTTCGCCTGCTGTTCTACAGTAGTGTTGCTGCTGCGGTCTTGCAAGTCGGCAGAGTTTTGCAAATATTCTTTTATGACATTCGTAATGTGCTTTGTTCCGTACTGCCAAGTTTTTGATACTGCAATGTGACAGTATATTAGCGATGGAAAAAAAACGAAGTAAGCAAATACGGCTACACTGAAATTGGTTTCATGTGTACATACATATGTACATATATTCTGTTAGTTTACCGTTAACTACTTTTCTTTCGTTTTGAAAAGAGTTTTTAACGGGTTTTTAATAGAAATTTTAAACATTTATGTTGAGATTTACATTCGGTCCAATAAGTTATTATTTATTTACTAAAAAAACTAGTTTAGATGCTTCGAAGTAATCTACTAAAAGGGACATTAATTATTAATTAATTTGGCCATGCATTATTTATACAATCATTAAATTTGGACAGATTTTTCTTATGAAGATGAAAAAATAAAACTTGTAAAATCGCCTTTATCGAAACTTTTTTTTTTTAATCGTTTACTTGGAAAACTCTATCTATTAGGTGAGAAACATTATATATCATTAAACCAATTATGAATCTGATAATAAACACCATGCAGTTTCCAACTGCAACTTGTTCTTGCTCTAACTGGACAATACCCAGTAAAGACGCCTAACACGCCGCAATCCTAATCGGACCTTCCTGGAATAAGCTTTTCTTATAGTAGTATAATATTCAATATTTTCACCGAATATTAGAGATTAAAAATCTTTCTAAGGCTTTCTACTGTAAGGCAAAAGTTGTTTGCCTTCCCTATCGGTTTTAATCTCACCCACTGCCTTGTTTTTTATTCTAGTTGGAACAAACTTAATTTACGGACACATCATAAAAATTTAAAAAAGTAGCAGAGTGTGTGTAAAACTTAATTTTAAGTAAAAAATGTTAATAAAAACATTTTTTCTTTTTATTTTTATTCTCTTTATACCTATATTTTCTTTGATAAGTTTGTTTAAATAGAAAATTAATAACAATTATCTTTGCTACCTTGTAGATAGATACGAAGAGTGCTGATGACGGACGTACAAATGTAGCTGTCTAGAAAATGCATTCCACTCTGCTGGTGTCTAATTTTTTTTTTTTATAATTAAGAACTTAAGCCTAAATAATATTATAAAACTATTTGTATTTGCTGATGATGCTACCTAATAGTGTAGCGAAATATCGAATATAAAAATAAATTTAAAAATTTTTATAAAAAAGACCTAAAGCTTAAAAAACATAATTAATTTATTCATTAAAAATAGTACAAATAAAATTTGAAATTCTTATAAAAAATGTCAAGTGAAAAAAGTGGCAGCGACCCTCAGTGTCGCAGTTACGCAGTAAAGTATTAAATATCTCGAATATCTTATGGCGCAATATGGGTATCATTTAAATGGTAATTAAAAATTCTATCAAACTTAATTGAAATTGGTAAAAAATCGCTAACTTAAGGTTTTCTGCATGGCCGGGCGCAAGAATTTTCTCCTATATGGTATAACCAACCAATACCGGTTTGGCTTACTAAAGATTTTCTGCTTAGTTGAGCGCAAAATAAAATTTGTTTTCTTACTTTTTAATTTTTTTCTTAAGTTCACTTCAGTTGGATAGTACCTCATTCCGCCATAAAATAGTCGAGATATGTACCTTACCTTACATAGAAACTTTGCGAGTCCCTAACTCCGAAACTATGGGTCGCTGCCAATTTTTTCATTTAACATTTTTTGCTTCAAATTAAATTTTACACACAATAGGCTATTTTCTTAAATTTTTATGATGTGTCCGTAATCCGGCCAAAAATGGAATACAACTCTCATGTATGGGCCGGTGCTCCAAAGTCTGTTTTGGAACTACTCGACCGCGTGCAGGAGAGGGCGAAGAAGCTCATAGGTGACAGTAGGGTATCCAACTCTATTGACTCTTTTGAACATCGACGCAATGTGGGTTGTGTTTTGCTGTTTTATCGCTACTACAATGGAATGTGCTCTGATGAGATTAGGGAACTAGTTCCCAATATCCGCACGTTTTCGCGCACAACACGCTTTTCATTAAGAGCTCATCCATTTGTGGTCGATTGGCCAGTGAATCGCACAAAGCATTACAGAGAGAATTCGTTTTTAGCCGTACAGTTCGCTTGTGGAATCATCTTCCTACAGAGGTCTTTCCTGTCAGCTACAATGTTGGAAAATTCAAATCGAATGTCCACAAACATTACTCCCTCTATCCTCCTTCCCATAACCTAATTTCCTAGTTCTGGCACAATGCTTTGCATGAGTAGGGGTCATCCCCTGAGTGCTGGACCGAAATAAAAAAACTAGATTTAAGCATTCTGGCTTAAGTAAATAAATGTGTAAAAATTGCATATTTTGGTACATGCCAACTCATTATTATGGGGCACTTCCACTATAGCTAGATAGCTAAAATTTGGTAAAAAAGTTGTACGTAACTTACACCCTGAAATTGTTTCATGAATATTATTTAATTCTCTTTTGAACAATCTTGTTTTTCCTTGCCTCTCTGCACCTCTTGCCAACAAAAAAACATGAATTCATGAAAATGTTTATCTAGTGTAGCGTCACAGGGCCAGCGCTGTCTTTTCACATATTAGCTAGAAAACTAAATTTTAGCCCTTTGGCACGGGAATTAATTCTGGCCATTGAAAAATTTTATATATAGTTTTAATTGCTTAAAAGGGCTTCAAAAAACATGTGTAAAAAATTATGGGGACTAATTTTTATTCTAAAGTGGTTTTTGGGGATGTACATTTTAAAGTAAAATCCGCTAAAATGTGTAAACCTTTTCATTCTATCTTATTTTTTTATTGATTTAAAGTTTTGTTGGTTTACATACTTATAAAAAATACAAAAAAATCTAACTTTTGCAATGAAAAACCATGAATTAAATATTTTTTGTTTTTAATTTGCAACTAAACCTTAACACATTATAAGCTGCGTCGATAATGACGAGACAAAATACACTTTTAAAATAAAACCAAATAAAGAGGCCTTTCAAAACTATATTTAATAAACGGTGGCACGTAATCCTTAAGGCCGAGGTCAATGAGCAGCAACAGGCTCTCACTCAGCGACTCAGAAATTCCGCTTATTTTGTGAACACTTCAAGAGTTTTTAATTTTTAGTTTTTCACTGCTCTGTCGCTTGCAGTCTTGGCAATAAGTGAGAAAAATAATTTTTAATGTTTTATAGTTTTTATTTATTTTTTATTATAATTAATATTTTTCAATATTCATACAATAGAATTTGCGTTTTTTTATCATTATACTGTATGTTATTAGGTGTGTATGATTGCATTTGAAATGTGTAAATGACTACATATTTATTTATTGTTTCCTTTTGTTATAATAAAAAAAGAAGAGCAAACATAAATTTTAGATTTTATTTTTTTTAATTTAAACGAGTAATTTGTGTTAAAAAAATTAAAAACTTAAAAAATATATGTTTGATTTTGTTAGGTTCTTGTTTAATTAAGTTTTCACTTGTTTTCTTTTCTTTTACTTTACAATTTAAAGTTTATTAAATTATGCTCTAAGAGCATAATTAAATTTAATTAATTAATGCATGGTTGGTTTGATCTTTTTTATTACAATTTTTTTAAAACTACAATACGTGTTTTTTAAGTTTTGGTCAGATACAAAACTAGCCCGAAAGTAGTTGAGATGCTCTTTACTATTACTCTTTAATGTTTTGTTTTTACTGCCGGTAGGAATTTAAAAAGAGGAAAGTAAATTAAATTTTGTATTTCATTTTGTAAATTAATTTTTATAAACTTACATTTCTATGATAGAAAACAGTAAAGTTCACGCCAACTTATATTAATTCATTAAATAAAGGACATATCATATGTACTTAAAAAAGTAGGAAGTTGATTTTGAGAAATAAATAAAGGTGTACAGGTTTGGAAAATAATCTAAACACCAATCCACATATTCACAAGCAACCTTACAAACAAACCCCGAAGATAAACGATGTATGATTTACGTTGAGGACACCACTACACTATCGCCGCATTCCTTTTGCAACTCCGTTGCAGCTGTTGTTATGCTATTTTCTTCGTTTGTAGAAGTTAAAGCAGCATCCGTGCTATTAGCAGGCATACTCGAGCAGGATTTGGAGTTCGTTTTTGAGGAGGAAGAGGATGTCTTATTTTCCTCATCATCAGTCTTCAAGCGTTTAGTTTTATTTTCAACTTCATTGGAATCATTATCCTCGGAGGTCGGTGAGGCGGCACGTTTTTGCGCCTTTTGACCAGATTCGGTTTCTTGTTTGGCTAATAAAACATCTTCTGTTTCATTGGGGTTAATTTTTGTCGGCAGTTCAAGTATAGATGGTTTAAAGCGTACAATAACAGCTGTCATATTGTCACAACCTGTACCATCGCCCAAAGTATTTGGTGCTAAGCAGGCATCAAACAATTCTTCACAAATTTCTGACATTTTCTTATTTTCGTCGTTTATACGTAAACGCACAAAATCAACAACTTCCTCGCTGGTCATAAAATTCCAAATACCATCACAGGCCAATACCATGAATTCATCATCCTCTGAAATAATTAATTTCTTAATGTCTGGTAGTGCGGAAATCATTTGCTCTTCGGCGGGTAAATCATGATTCTATAACAAATTAAATAGTAAAAGTATTGTTGAAAGTGATTTTTAAGAATTTTTATTTAGCATTTATTTTAAAGCTGCCTTAGCATAAGGCACATAAACGGCTTTGTTTTTCAATTTATTAATAATTAAGTTATTCGAAATTCTCCTTAGCAAATATAAAGAAATAATAAAACTGAACAAAAAACTGTTTTAATAAAAACGCCTTGTTTTCGTTGAAACTGAATAGTAAAAAAACAGGAAGAACAAAATGCGGTTAAATAAATCTGTTAAAATAACTTACCATTTTGTAGGCATGGTCTCCTAATGCTCGTGATAAGTTTAAACCGCCATTAACTCGTCCGTCCAATGTAACCCGACCACCTGCCTTTATAATACGTGTCGATTCTTCGTCATCTTCAGGTTTGTGATCTAAACTCATCTCGATAGTCTTGCCGTTGCGACAA
The DNA here is from genome assembly GCA_949628195.1 of Phasia obesa. NCBI lineage: Eukaryota > Metazoa > Arthropoda > Insecta > Diptera > Tachinidae > Phasia > Phasia obesa. The sequence continues at coordinate 99,440,015 of OX451219.1, forward strand.
ACGACACAACGCGAATCGCCTGCATTGGCTACATATAAATCACGTCCGTTAAGTAGACCAACAACAGCAGTGCAGCCGCTATCTTTGCCAGGCTCTTCAATCATGTTGGCACAAAATTGTTCATTAGCCAGATAAGAATCTTCATCTTCTTCGTCTTCAATTTCTTCATCGTCTTCTTCTACTTCGTCATCATCATCATCATAGTCGGCATCTTCATCTGTAGTATCGTCTTCACCTAACTCTTCCTCATCTTCTGATGAATATTCTAAGGAGTGGCGGACATCACTTTCGTTTTCTAAAAGAAAAATTTTAGGCAGTTAAAAAAGTTGTGAAATATAAAAATGTAAATAACAATTTACCATCGAATTCAACATTCGCTTCATTTTCATCGATCTTAGTTTTTTTCTTATCCTTGCTAGTTGATGTTATAGCAGAAGAGTTTGCTTCTTGTTTGGTTGGCGATTTTGTAGAAGATTCCACATTGCCATTTTGTTTGTTTTCCTTTTTGTTGGCATCGCTTGAACCCGATACAGTGGCTTCGTCTTTGGATACCGATGTGGTTGAAATATCCTTTTTCACTTCGGATGAAGACACATTGCCATTCTGTTCATTTCCTTTTGGGGCAGATGAATCAGGAACTGTTTCATCTTTGGTTTTACCATTTAAGATGGCCTCCAACACTTCTCCTGTTGTTGAAGCAGTGGTGACAGCTTCTGCTTCACCTGCCTTTTTAGCAGAATTATTGCCGCTGTTCGATTTACTGGCACTAGAACTACTGCTGCTAACAGTAGAATCCTCTTCTGTTTCCATTTTATTGCTCAAAGATGTTGAGGACGATTTAGAAGAGCTGGGACCATCTTTAAAACAAATTTAAAATGAATTTTATAAAGTTAATTTTTTATAAATTCTTCAATATTACCATCTAAGGCTGCCTTGGATGTTGATGAACCTTCCGGTTTCGAATCCGGATCTAATTCTGCCCGATTAGCTGCATCAGCAATCACAGCAGCCGCACGTCTGCCTCTCAAATACGGCGATTGCGGCTTAGAACTATTGCTATCTTTTAGTTTCTTCAATGATGGCATTGATGGATGTCCTTTATACTTTTCCATAACTTCATCCAGTGGCAAATTTCCCTCTTCGTGTAATTCAACCAAATCTTCATCTTCATCATCTTCCATAGCATCACTGTCATCGCCATCAACAAAATTTTTCTCACCAGCTAACATTTTTAATATTTCAATAATGTCAGGTTCCAATAATGTCTTATCGAAACCCAAGAAGGCATCTATGAGAGCCTGTTCATAATTGCCATTCACGTAAGCTTCTAAAGCTTTTAGAAATTGAGGCAATTTATCGGCACAATATGTTGAGACCTCGGCACCGCCATGACCATCATATACCGCAAAAAATGCTGTATTTGTGTCAAAATTTAAAATTGAGTTGTGAGCATCCTAAGGATAAAAAAATAATTTATGTACCCGCCAAAAATTTTGTTTTCCATGTCATATGTATATTTTATTTTAGTATTATTTTTTCAACTTACTTCTTGACTATTACGCCAACCCTGCATAGAAGAGGCTCCTACAGATAAGTATTTATTGGACTCATTCGTGGATACCTTGTCTGTTTTGGGTTGTGATAAATAGGCCCCCATAGTTTAAAAATATTTAGATTAATCCCAACAAAATATCTCAAATGTATAAAGTGCTAGGGTAGTGTGAGTTATTTCTTTTATGAAGCCGGTTAAAAATCGATGTGAACCGCTTTTTTGTGCAAGTGGCGTTCTACGGCAACGCTTGTCTAATGAAAAAGAAAAATGTTTTTTAAGCGCGTATTTTTCTATAAATTATAGATGTATTACGTACAAGTGTTTTATTTTAAATTAATTGAGAGTTCCAAATGTAATCAAAGATTTCATACAAACTTGTCCTTTCATTCACGTGTTTGTTATAAACTTTTTCTTAAAATTAAAATCTTCAATTTTCCGTCTTTTTTGCAACTATTGCTTTGTCTAGTTTTTACAGTGTGTATCCCCACGCCTTCTTTATGCAAAAAAAAAAATATTGAAGTTTTCTTTGATGTAATTTTCATGTATTGTTAAATTTTCTCAGCCTCAACGATTTTCAGTTCATTTTGTTGCAAATATTTTTAGCAGCTTTGCAAAAACAATTTATATGACAAATAAACTTTAATAAAATAAGGGGCTTTAAGCAAAGAGAACCCCTTTAAGTCAATGAATTACACACGTTTATATTGGGCAGACGAGATAAAAAACACAGCCGCGAAAAGTGTGCAAATGATACTTGCAAAAAGAAAGCAAAATGTCGAAAATCGTACATACACATAAACATAAATGTTCCCTGATACAACTCTGTTGAACGTGTTTATTATTTTTAATGCGCTGCCAGATTATCTTTTTTTTGTTTTTCGTAACTTCTTTATAAGCGAGTTTTTTTAATGTAGGCGGAATGTCGAAGCAGACCACTTCCATAATGGTTCCCTTTTCGACCACCTTCCATCCTCTCTGCTTACAGGCAACCAAAATATAATTTACGGCAACCTACTTTCATTGAGTCACGTGCTACAACCGGCCTTTAATCTTGACTTTAGTGATTTCAAACTGTCGACTGGTAACTGTCGGCCTTCTTTTTATAAGCTAGTAAGTAACACAATATTTAAGTTACATCTTTGCCGACGTTTCTTCAATTTTTTAATGACTTTATCAAGGGTAATCTATTTAATTTAACAACAAAATATTTCAATCAAACCACTCTTACAGTAAAAATAATATTATAATTTACATTCAAACTGGTATCTAATTTTTCTTTATCTCTTTATAATTAAGAACTTAAGACTAAATAATTAATTTATTAATAATTTTACAAATTACATTTTCATTTTGTTTTTATTTTTAACCCCAAAAAAAGCTAGGTCAACATTTTTCACAAATTCAAACAGAGTACTAGGATTTAAAAACAATCACGTCCACATTAACAATCAACATGTCTTTATAAAAGTAAACTTCATATAAAAAACCAGTATTAAAAGTAATATGTATTATATGAAGTTTGAATTATGTTAAGACAAATTGATGCCTAAAGCCTAGTACTCTGTTCGAATTTGTGAAAAATATTGAGCAACATTTATTATTTCACAAGGAAAATTTGACATTTAAAATGTGGTGTCTATCTCGCGATTTGAAAGAATTTTAGGATTTTTTTGTTTTTAAGTATACCACATTGTTTTAGAAATGTTAACAAAAGCCAAGTGATCAGCTGTTGTTTGAAAAATTCCAAATGAAATAATGCCCCTTTGCTTTATTTCACAGCTTTGATAAAATGTTGCCATAAACATTTCAATGTTTTTCCACCGCAAAAACAGAGTACTACTTCTGCAACATTTTTTCATGACTTTTTCATAGAAATTTTTTATGTACGTAATTTTACAGCATTCCGCATGAAAAACTGAACAGAGAACCAAGCTTAACCATTAAACATTAACATGTCTTAACAAAAGTCAAACTTCATATAAAAAAACACTATTTTTAATATTGTTTTTTTATATGAAGTTTGACTTCTGTTGAGACATGTTGATAGCAAATGAAGACGGGGGTTAATGTAGTCAGGGGTAATATTTCCTACCCTCCGTTTCCATTACCTAGTGTCTATACCTCATAAAAATTTGTCTTGATAAAAGTCAAACTTCATATTAAAAAAAAAACGTTATTTTTAATACAGGGTTTTTTTAAATAAAGTTTGACTTTTATCGAGACAAATTTTTGTCAGGTATAGACGCTAGGTTAGACATTAACATGTGTTAAGAAAAGTCATAAATATAAAAAACCAGTATTAGAAATGTTTTTTTTTTTATATGAAGTTTGACTTTTGTTGTTAGCAAATGAAGACGGTGGTTTAAAATAAACGTACACAGCCGGCTATTAGGCGCTACCAATTAATTATTGCTCAGCCGCCGACTACTTATCGGCTTCGTTCTGTGGTTATTTATCATTTTCATTCCTTATAAAAATTTTTTAATACATATGAATTATGAATAAAAAGGCAATAAAAATTGATTTATCTACATTTTTTGACGATGAACGAAAAATGTCCTATGTTCTGGTAGATCCTAATTGGAAAAGTGTGGCGTGCTTACAAAAGAGAGTGGAACTATTATTTGATGTTGATTCTGTAAGATTCCTCAGCGATGGTTGCTTTTTGCCGCCACAAGAATCTATTGAAATTTTTAGATTCTGTAGCGATATTAAGTAAGTGATGACAATTTTTAACTTTTTTATTTGTGAAATAGCTATCAATGTCATTTCTCCGTGTAGGCGATATGGCCTCCAGGATAACTTCGTATTTTGAAAGAAAACATTTTCCAAACACAACTTACTGGACATACAAATTCGGATGATTCTCCTTTTGAATTGAATTATCCTTTAAAATACTTCTAAATATATATACTTACATATCTGTGCCTACAAGAAAAAACTGTGTAATTTTATACTGTATTTTTTAATTAGACCTTTAGCTTGTTTCTTATAAAGTTATTTCCATTGCAATTCATAATCTTTCTGTCGGGACTTTATAAATTAAGAAACAAGATCTTCTACGTTCTCAAAAAGAACACATTGAAATAAATATTATTCACGATAATACCTAAGAGCTTAAGTCGACTTAGGCAGTTATTTCCTTTTACCACAGATATTAGAAACCAGCATTTATTATACTTATCAAGTAAGATTATTTCGTTAAATATTTTCCTAGTCTAAAGTAAGCTTATTATTAATATTAATGTAGGGGAAATATCGAAGCAGACCGTTTTCTTAATAGGTTCCTTTTACCCTCTTCCGGCCCATTTATTTCCGAACAAGTTGGCTATAAAATCTTTAAACTCCAAATAATATATGTACATACATACCGTCACCTAAAATGCAAAAGGCCGTAACTTCACAGTTTTTTACAGGAGAAAGAATAAACGTTATAAATTAAAGACTACTTAAAACTTAATATCCACATTTTAGATTTAAACTTAGAAAACAAACATAACACACATTGAAAGATAATCAAAGCCAACTTTGTTTTGATTTTTTTTTTTTTGGAAAAGTGCAGTTACGGCTTTTTGGTTTAGTTGACGTTGCAGTTACGGCCTTTTGTTTTTCACCAATAAAGTCGTTATTTTTGGACGTATACATGTAAAATTTGCTGTGTAGATGTGTTTCGGTTAAGTTCGTCATAATCAATAAAAAAGTAAATTTTGAATTTTTTTAGTAGTTACGGCCTTTTGCATTTTAGGTGACGATACATATGTACATACATATATATTTTTATTTTAAATAAACATTGTTTTTGTTTTCTCTACTCCTACTTAGAGCCTTTGTACCAAAGGAATCTCTAGAATTAAGAAAAAAGAAAAAATCCAATAAATGTAATAATGTTAAAAAGTCGTCTAAAGAATCCGACAATGAAGATACCGTAATCAGCGATTTTGATGAACAACATTTGCAAGGGAAACGCAAGTATAATATATGGGAACACAAAAACTTGTCAAACAAAGCTAAACGTTCCAAAACCAAAAACGAATTTGATGAAACGTTACATGAAATTGAAAGTAAGAAGTCTAAAGGAAAAAAATCTAAAATTTCTATTGTGACATCAGACTATGAAGAATCTACTGACGAAAATAAATCATGTGGATCAAAAACTAAAGCTACAGAAACTTCGTCAAATTTAAATGAAAATACTTTAGTTAACGGGAGTTCTGATGATCAGTATAAGAAACAACAAACTTCGACTCCAAAGGGAAAGAAAAAAAAAGAAATGGAAAAAATTGAGGAAAATACTGTAGATAAAACATGTAAGTTTAAATGAATATGAACCAAAATATTTAATTTATTTTATATAAATACATATAAAAATTATCTTTGCTTCCAATGTACATACATTGTTAGGACCAAGTATGTGTTACTTGTAATACTTTAAATATTATGTACGAAATCTTTTAAAGTTCTCAGTATGCTGATGATTTATAGTTTTATTTTAAATATTAATCAAAATTTTAATATGCGTTTAAACATTTTCTTGTGGGGTTTTCTGATGTCGCAGTTCTATGCAAATAAGGCACAAGCCTTGGCGGCCCTCAAAACCAATAAACCCATGACATCATTGGAATTCAACCTGATTTATACGAAAGAGTTAAAGAAATTGAATTTTAATAACATCGATCACACAATTTTGTTTTATTTCAATGTAAAAATAGCAAGCGATTAATGAAGGCTAAATAAAATATAGAGATTTCACCAAACAATCTAAACCTTACCAAAAAAATCAAAGTTTTACCAGTAGTAGTCGTTTCACACAAAAAACAAGTATTCAATAAAAAATCAAAACTTCGCCTAAAAATCTAAATATATTTCAAACATCGATATTTCTTTAACAAAGTCAAAATTTCTCAAAACCGAAATTTCGCTAAAAACCAAATATTCACAAAATTTCTACATTTGACAAAGAAAAACAAATAACCAAATAACCGATTTAAAAAAAGTTTTCGTTAAAACACTGAAAATTTACCAAACAATCGAAAATTATCGAATCAGTATTTTACTGCATTAGTATATATTAAGAATTTATATTATTTTAAACATATTACTAGGAGCTTGCTTTTAGGATTTATCAGGCGGCCAACAATAGAAGCGTTAATCTTAGGGTTAAAATCTTTGGCTACAGGGAAAACTGCCTATATTTTTGTAGTAGAGACTTTTAGACTTTATAGATGGTTCTTATTAATTTATTCGCATTCCAGTTAGTTAAAAAATATGTAGTTTTACGTCCACAAAAATGCAAACAAAACTTATGTTCTTAAGACGTCTTAAGCAGTCTTTCCTTTTTGCCACAGAAATATTAATTTTTGATAATCTTTTACCAGCCAACGATGAAACGGAAACAACAATGGATCATGCTTCTAATATACCATCATCGACATTTAATGAAAGCAAAATGATTCAACAGTGTGACAAATCGCACCGTTTGCTCAACACTTCAAATCTGAATAATCCATTTAAAAATAAGAAACCTAAAGCTAGTGGGGCTCATATATATTTCGATGAAACTGGTGAGATTGCAAGTCCTAAAGCTAAAACAAAATCAAAGTCTAAACCAAAGGAACAAAAAACAATTGTTATATTTCGTTGTCCACTAAGTGATGATACAAATGGCGTACAGCCACAGAAACCGAGAATTTTTCATCTAAAATCTAAAAATATAGCAAACAATATGTCAAAGAAACAAGTAGTTGAAATACAAGAAGAAATAATATTGACGCCTAATCCATTGCAATCTGTAATAAATCAAATACCTTCACCGAAAGCAGAGACTGAAAAAGCAAATAAAGCCGAAAAACAAAATGAAACTAATGAAATAACCAACGAAACAGATAAAACAGATTCTCTTAATGAAAACGGTTCCTCAAATAATACCACAATTGTCACTCAAAATGAAAAAACAGAACAAGTTGATACCAAAGATTTAGAAGTGTCTCAAAATGAAGAAACAAATGTTGAGAAAAAAAATAAATCCAAATTGGAGCACACAAGTATAATGTCAGTGGATTGTGTTGACTTGAGCATTGATTTAGACGATGACGATATTGTAATGGAGAAGAAGGAAGCAAAGAAAATAAAATTAAATGAAAGTAAAAATGAGAAACACGATTTAACTGCTGACGATGAAAGTAATAACTCATCGGCATCTGATATTGAGGAAATATCCGAGATAATAGATTTAAATGAAACCGAAGATAATTTCAATATCACGAAAAATAAATCTACACAACACAACAATTCTTTAAGCGATATACGGGTTGATAAAATATTACCATTTTGCACGATTTTGACAGGTTTGCCGAATACGGAAGACATTATTGTTTTTAAGGTAAGAAATTGCTGTTATTTTAATTTTCAAAATAAGTATGATTTTAAAATTACATCCATTTTTAAAGATACCCTATTTGAACCAGAATAAAAAGTCTGTTAATAGCAATTTTATAGCTGGAAAAGTTGAGTATATTAATAGACGAACAAAAATTATTAAAATTTTGATTATAGGTAAGTTGACTTTTTACGAGTTGTGAATGATTTGATTAAATTTGTTTTATATTAAAAGATGGCGCCTTGGAGCTATGTCACATATCCAGTAAGTTCTTTTGTAATTTGGATGATTCTCAGGATTTTGTTAAACATCTACAGCTTAGATTAAACGATATGCGTGAAGTAAAATTGTTTTCAAAAGCTTAAACTCATATACATATATTTACATATTTTTTACTATTTATTCGTTAAAATTTAATAAGTGCTGTAAAAAGACATAAAAAGAAAAAAAAAGGATTAGGAAATCTGTCTAAAAAACAAAGTTAATCAAACTTTCTATAAAAATAAGGGGGCTTAAGTTTAGTTGCCCTGAAGTACTAAGTATGGACTAATAGAAAAGAGTATAGTAACAATTTGGACAAAACCTGTTTGTTTTATTCAAGACCTCGGAGTGTACAGAGTTACTGTAAGTTATTACTGCACTGAAAACCAGCAACACTCAACGAAATATTCACAAGACCGCGGAATGTACAGACTTACTTGCACCTGCAACTATACATACGTTGGACAAACTGGACGAACATTAAAAACTAGATTCACAGAATACATACTTAGGCTTGTTCAAACGTAAAAGAGGGATACACGCACCAAAGGAGGATAGATTAATGTATGACATTACTTAAGCCTGGTACAATGTTCTGCGGAATGTTGTCAAACTACATATGCAAAAAATTGTTATGAAAAAGTAATGAAAAAATGTTGCAGAAGTAGTACTCTGTTTTTACTGTAGAAAAACATTGAAATGTTTCTGGCAACATTTGTACAGTGTCTCACAGCTTATTTGATGCAGTCACATTTATTCGAAACAATTCTCAATATTTCGAAAAATATTGAGACTAAAAAAAAAGAGCACACGTGTTTATTAATTTATATATTAGATTTTATAAAAAAATAATAACAAAAATATACTTCATTAACTAAATTTCTTAAATTAAAAGAAATTCATTGCTTTTTTTAGGTCACAGCTTAAATGATGCACAAAATTTAAAGTTTAATTTAAAACTAAATTTAGCTTCTAATTTAAAATTTTTTCTATAACTACCAACTATTCTATTCTACCAACTTTTTTGTGTAATTGGGACTAATTTTGCCCCATTCCTCAAGAAGTGTATTTTTTAGGTCAGATGCGTTGGAAATTGTATGACTTCGGATGTTTTTTTCGAGCACATACCATCGATTCTCAATGACATTGAGATCTGGACTCAGGCGTTTGTACAACATGCGGGCAGTTCCAGATGAGCCAAGTCTTTACTATGCCTGAAGTATGCTTGGGATCGTTATCTTGGTAGTATCTAAAGGAATCTTTAATACCAAGTTTTTCTGCGCTTTGTAATAGATTTCCCTTCAGCAGATCCAGGTACATGTTTTTATCCATGTTCCCCTTAATGAAGGCTAAATTTCCGACGCCTGAAGACGACATATAGCCCCATACCATTACACTGCCTCCACCTTGTTTAACAGTGCTGCGTAAATTACGTGGGTCTAGGGCTGCATTTGGTTTTCTCCACACGTAAGACTTCCCATCTGATCGAAATAAATTAAACTTACTCTCGTCAGCAAAAATAACTGTTTCCCAGAACGACATATCCTTGGAAATAAGCTCTTTGGAAATTTCCATTCTGCGTTTTCTATTTCTGGCATTAATCAGTGGCTTATTTCGGGCAGTACGCCCATGAAAATTGGCTTCTCTAAGGACTCTACGTATAGATTCTGCACTGGCCGACTTACCCAAGAACTTTTCAGCTTCGATTTGCAATTTTTGCGCACTCAGATGGGGGTTTTCCTTAATCTTCCTCACAATCCAACGTTTTTTGGCGTCCGAAAAAATATTATTTGGAGCAGGTCTGCACTTGTTTACTATTCTATTTTCATGCCGGAACCTTTCTATAATATGTTGGACAGTAGAGGAACTTAATTATAATATGTTGGAACGAGGAACAAGTTCAGCGATCTTCCGTTGAGATTTTCCCTCCTTAAAGAAGCTAATTACATCCTCCCGTTTTTCAATAGAGGTTCGTTTTCCCATTTTAAAAAACCAATTATCAAATATTCTATTTTTAAATTTTTTCTTTGCAAATAATGCTTGCTAATGATCACTGGCACTGAATAAAACTAAAAATATGTTATCATTCACACACACACATGTTTTGTTTACTGCATCATTTAAGCTGTGACTTCATTTTAATGGGTATTTTACTATTTTTGTGGTTATTTTTGAAAAGAAGTTGTTTTGTCTCGTTTTTTCTGCTGTAATATAATAATGAGATAACTGTTTTAATGATCATTGCCTTTTTTACTTTTTAAATGCAACAGATTTCGGAATATTTATGTTAAAAAAAATATTTATAGCCTGCATTAAATAAGCTGTGAGACACTGTATATATTCAACCGAATGAGTTGTGACTTAAATTTCTTAATATACAAACATACATACATACATACATATGTATGTAATTTTTTAATATAATAATTTTTTATTTTTTCAAAAATATTTTCCGCAATAAAATATACATTTTTATTTTTGTAACCTGCGTTCTCTAAATTATAAGATCGTTACTAACCAAATATGACCCTTCTGGGCTCGGTTAGTTATATGAATTTCAAATAGATTAAAAATACATTTTACAGCACTGAAACAAAATGCTCTAACAAACGAAATACATCAACAGAAGGACACATTTACCTATCTAATATTAAAAGACATTTACATCAATAATACGTTTAGGTAGACACCACCCTAATGAACAAATTACATTTACTCACCACTATTTACAATAAAAACCTAATGCTAACTCTTTAGCGCTATCTAAAACGTAGCTTAATGATGTACTTATATCGAAAGATCTCACCAACAGTCAAAAAAAAAAACGACGATCTTCACCGGGAGTTGGCCTAATCTCACGGTGGTCTTACCACCGAGTGAAACTTAAGCGTAGACTAGCGCCGCAATTGTGTAGTATAACAACACTTTACGACTGCCACCAATCGCAATTTGTTTGTGATACAGTCACAATGAGTAGCAATTTATATAATATGGCAAGCCTTATCCAAGGCAAGCCTAGATCCATATTATAGCCTCTTGCTTAGGGTATATGGAGACTATCCAAACTCCGTCTGTTGAGAGTGCAACAGCACACTTGATCGACCTTGCACCATCCCTACATAAATCGACCTTAAACCACAACCACCACTTGTACCCCCGAAGGGGACCTCACCAATAACCGGTCACAGAGAGGATAGGCTATCTGCGGGGCCACCGAGTCCCGTGGTACCAGTCCTTTGGGCACATTAGCTATGGGCTGTTCCTGATTTGTTTATCTAAAATTTCCTATAGGCGTTTAAATAACTTTTGTGCAGTTATACAGTGTCCGGAGACGAGGAACGTAAAATGGATTCTTTGGGTCGTTGTCGGCAAAGTCTTCAAAATACCCATTTTTTCGGCGGCTTCCTATAAATTGTCTTTTAATATTCTCAAATAACAGAATTTATTCATATTACCTTCTATAAATACAAACCATTTGCGAGCCGCCACCATGCTTCACTGTAGGTCTTAAATTTCTAACGTCCATTTCCTTGTTCGGTTTTCTCCATACTTTCCATCTGAAGAAAATATAAATTTTGACTTATCTATGAAAATAACGTTATTCCAATAGTTTGTTGAAAGTTTTAACTATTCATTGCAAATGAATGTCTTTTATGTCTATTGCGTTCATTTGTGTAAGGTTAATTTCATTAATTCGAACATAATAATTGTGATTATGTGGGGTTCTATGAAAAGTAGAGACGCTAACCTCCTTTAGCAAATAAATTTTTTATTTCGCTAGCTATTTTTGGGGCAGATATTCTTGAATTGTTTTTAATTCTTTTAATTATCCAGCACTCATCGGCAGGATAAAGCTTTTTATTAGAGCGTTTTATTACGTAATTTATAATTCTTTTTTGACTTTTATATATTTTAATAATATACCGGATGGTATTTCGACTTCGATTTACAACCTACGATATTTTGGATAACGATTTTCCGTTTTTATAATGCAAAACTACCAACTCTCTTTCACTTTCACTTGTTTGTCTCATTTTAATAGCTTTTTTACTGAAATTACATTAAATATTCAACTTGTTTAAAAAAAAGGTACTATTACAACAGTTTTTATAAAAAGTCTTACTTTAACAATCATTTTGGTTTTACATTTAAAAAAAACGCTTGCAAGCTATAAATGTACGATTTTAAGTGATGCGTTGCTAACTGGTGTGCTAAGAGTGTTACCCTCTTTTTGTATAATTTATAAGAGAAATCTATAATTTTGACATACTAACAAAATTAATGCAAAAACAGAACTTTAAGGAAACTTCAAAAAAGTTACCAAATTTTTTAAAATATTTGCTGTACGATTTTAAGTGACACTCACTGTATGTAGATATCAAAGCAAACGACACTTGTACATTGACATTATGGCAATACTTGGGTAACCCGTTATATAGTTGGATATAAAGCATGTAAAATCATACGGAAAAAAACTACGTTGGTACATACATATATGTTTGCGAGTCTCTGGTATAAAGCGAACTGTTGTTTAGATATGTATATCATAAGCGATATAAAGCGAACTGTTGTTTAGATATGTATATCATAACGTCTTGTAATAAATTTAGGCTTGTATCACATAAAACTTTAGTTAATTTTAAATGCCAGCAAAAATCTTTTCATTTTCTGCTGGTGAATAGTTTTGATGAGAGGTACTTGAATATCAAATATTAATTAGGGCTCACATATGTATGTCTTAATGGTTTTTGATTTAAAGGTGGTGAATTCGGTCTTGTATACTGGCCCTACATGGTAGACATTTTTGCATTCCGGGGCATACGTGGACACCAGATGGCCGATGAATGCCTAAGGTATGGTTCAGATATGGGGTGCTAAATGAAACGGCACGACAACCACTTACTGATTTTAGGGAATCCTTAGGATCTCACTCGATAAATAAAGGGCGAAGGGGCTTCTGGTGGCCCAGGATAGCGATATAATTTCTAATAGTTATCATTAGTAGGCACAAAAACCGTCTAAATGAGGAGGAAGAAGAGTCAAAACGACTGCCCGGCTTCGCTAAAACGCAAGCTTAAATATTCGGGCAAGAGGTTCTTTTATGACCTGGACAGCCTTAGCGATGCTATTTATGAAACCTTACAGGTGATATAAGAAGCCCCTGGTGGCGGGGGCTTACTTAATCTACAGTACAGTATATAAAGCCTTATTTTCAACATAAAGCTAAGTTATAGCTGATATTTATTACTTCGAATTACATTCTGACTTTGAATATTTAAAAAACTTCCTAACATTCTGTACTCCGAGTGAAATGAATACTAGTGGAATAGTAAAAACATTTGAAATCAAAAAAATTTTTAAAAAATTTATCCCATAACTAAAGTTTTGTTTAAAAAATTCCTTTTCATACTACATTTCGAAATAAAACAAAAAAAATATTCGAAAGTTGAAAATCGAACTTCCGAAAAAAATTTTCGGATTCGAATCACAGAACAGGGGTGATATAAGTACATGTTTTTTTACCAATTAAATATTTTTATTTATGCATAAATTAATTTATAGAATTTTGGTATAATTTAGGAAATAGACTTTGGCTCGGAAAGAGACAATTATTTGTTTGATTTAATGTTTGTTTATTTGTGACATTTATTTTTATGTTGTGTTTTAATGAATAAAATTTTATTAAATAATAGTTTTGCTAATTTATTTATTTAGTTTTATTTTTAGGAAGACAATGAGATAAAAATAAGTAATGCTTAATTAGGATAATAAAAGTTCATCAGATTTTCTTTTAAATAAAAATAGTAAATAAATTTAAAAGATTATTAACAGTTTTTGGTGATGTATTTTTTGATTATACTTTTTTTATTAAACAAAGAACAAAGCTGACAGTAAAAAAATATATATTTGAAAAAATTTTGTGGTATTTTGTGCTTTTTACTTGTTTGTGAAAATGCATTGCAAATATGTTAAAATATTTCTTTATTTTATGTTTAAGCCATGATTAACTATCATACTCAGTCCTTGGATCTGTCAATAGCATGTGTGTTAAAAAAGTATGATAGCGCGAATTAGAAGTGCATGTGTGGCAGACTTTTTGACAGGTCTGTACAATTTAGTAATCTTTCGAAAAAATTCATAAAATATCTATATTCTGAATGCGATCAGAGTTGAAAAAATTTCTTTTTGTATAGTGTGGCACCTACAACGCAATTTTGAAACGATTTTTTAGTATGATATAATTCTGTCAGATTTTTATGTAATTGAATCGTACGATTGTGTAATATAGTCAGGATAAAAAATCACATACATATGGTTTTTATGGTTCCGTAACCAGACAAAACAAATTTTAGTTATATGAAACTTAAATTATACGTACTAACATCTGTTTATGTATGTCTCATGTAGTTACTAACTTAAACCATTTAAGTTTTAGAAAGAGAGTGCAGGGATGACAATATCTATTTGAAAACATACTCAATTGAATTCTACAATATTTATGATAAAAGTTAGTATTTTAAATACACATTTTCTGTTCAGTCTGTTCAATAAAATGAATTAAATAAATCAGAATATCTTTTACAATACTATTTTCATTAAAAATCCCCAAATAAAAAATCTTTTGAAAAATATTTTTTTTTTAAATATTTAAAGCAGGAAAATATATAAAAAGAAATAATATATGAAAAAAAAACTCATTCTGTCTTAATTCTCAACGAGCATTTTTTAAAGCTCTACAAAGAAGAATAATTCGTAATAACCACAAAAAAATTAAAGACTAGAGTGCCGCCTGCTTGCTAAAGCACACAGGAAAAAAGAATAATAGATAATCTTTGGTAATATGCAAAAATAAACATCATAATAATAGATAACTTACAAATAATACATACGTTTTCTTAATTGTGCGTATCTCTCATAAAAATGACAAAATTTAATTTTCTTAAAATACAAGTTCTCTTGTTTCGGCTAAATATTCTTGTAGACCCGGCGGTATAGACATTTGAGCAATATCTTCCGGCTTCGTTGAACGCTGTATAGCACGACGACACAAATCCTGTAATTTTGGCATATTTAAATAGCGGCTAAGGGGATATTTTAAAATTACAGGAAACGGCGGCTGCATTTCATTTGGTACTTTAACAAAACATACAAAATTATCATTTGTACAACGATATAAAATATCTTCAATCATTTCGACTATGGACTCGTACTGCAACTCTTCAAAATGCCAATAATCATTACGATATTCGAGACGGTAGTGTAACGTTACATTAATAATACGAAATGAGAGGGTGAATTGAGAACCGCTTGTCTCGGAATCACGTACTAAAAATGAACCGGTTGGTTTATCCGTTAATTGTTTCTGAGCATCACGTCGTGAGATTTCACCCCAATACCAGACTTGACTATAAAATAATAAAGATGTATTTTAAAAAGATCTTGATTTTAAAATTTATAAAATATACATATGTTCATAAAAATGGAAAGCGCAAGCAATTATTCAATCAGCAAAAACGAATTATATAAATTGTATTGTGTGAAGTGAAATATATTTATTAAAATATAAACCTTTTTTCCATAAACCAGTTCACATATCAAAACTCTAACAACAACGGTAATTTCGTTTGCTTTACTTAAATTGGACGGTTTACCATTCGATGGCAACGGCGAATTCATTATTGTTCGAAAAATTCAAATAATTTTTTATATATAGAGATTTACAATTCGAGCAAAATAATGATTTGTCCTTTTTACCAACTGGTAAAAAATATTCGCTTTTTTATTTTGTTCGTGCGATTTATTCAGTTCGTAAGTTTTCGAAACTTACCGAAAAATTAAACTAATGATATAAATTTCACATAACCTAGCCGTCTTAAATACCTCAAAACAATATCATCACATATGTATGTACATATATACATATGGACATTTATAAAAAAATTTCAAAATCATAGACTTTTAAATACATATATGTATGTATTCGAAAAGTCGAACTTTTGAACACTAAAAAATTACCAAACTTTATTTTATGGTTATTCAAAACCAAGACAGGTATCAAAAATTATCTCAAACAGACTATTTAATTCCAAACCGAAAATCAATTAAGGCTTTCGATTGCGAAAGATTTAATTTTCACTTCAATTCTATTCAAATTGATATTCAATGACATTTCCTATACCCAGATTAAAGAGTGAATTTAAATAAAGAATAAAATTTACGTACTTTAACATTTCACAACTCGCCTCGTACATTATTAAGTTTTGACCCTCTTCATTTTCTAACCATTTCTTTCGAATGAAACGCTTAAAATCATTTGTAAATGGTATCATATCATTTTCATCGGTGGAAAAACCAGCAGTGGCACAGTTACTACTTGTGCTGCGTTTAAAATTAAAATGCAATGGTTCATGTATAGGTGAGTGTGTAAGAAACTCGGATGAGGCATCGGTGGTAGCTCCATCTATTGTTGAGTGTTTGTGACGTCTGAGGGATGGAAAACGCAAACCCATTCTCTTACGAAACCGTTGAAATGCATTCTTTTCATCTTTACGTTTGCGAGCGCTATTATTACTGCTGCTGCTACAGCTGGGTACATCAGCTGATGTTAAATCTTCATTGGCGACAGAAGGGCCAGCATTGCAAGTTCTCATTAAAGGTTCATTATTATTATTCGCTTGTAAATAGTGGGAGGAGAGAGGATCGGTAGTTACAACTGCATTTAATTCTCTGCATTCGGTCGTTGTTGGTGGAATTGAAAAATTAATGGATGACTGAGATTGTGTTTTTTTACGCCTGGTTAATGAATGAAACCATCCTCCTTTCTTTTCTTTAGTTGACGTTGTCGATGTTGTTGAATTTGTCGTCATTGTTGCTGGCAATTCGACTGATTCTGTTGATGTATTATTTTCATGTTGGAGTTCATTTTTACTGTTATTCATTTTTGCTGTTTCCCGTTTTTTGTTGTCTGTAGACCATAGAGATTTATGTGTTTTCAATACTTTGCAGGGGTATTTTTTATACCAAAGGTATATTTATTTCCCACACATTTTTTCAATTAAAAATTAGTCACTGTCAATAACATTTATGTACCACTACAAGTTTATATCTTTTATTAGATGAATATATGATAAATTAACTAATAATGCAAACATTTCGCACAGATAACAAAGTATTTTATTGTGTGTTGTATGTGTGTTTTTGTTACATTCTTCTTTGTTCACTTTCTTTTTCATAAAGAGTGACATTTGATTATGGTTACCATGTCATGTTCAGCAAAATACCCATATAAAAAACGGCTTGCCAAATATTTTTAATTTCAATAGCATAACAAAATTAATAATTTGGTTAAATTAGACTTTATAAAAAGTATTTTCGGACGAAAGATATTTTATAGGGAGGTATTTTTGCATAGGTTGCTTTGAGGAAAAAAATTTTGAACTGCATCTCAAAAAATATGTAGTGTGAGTGTAATATATCGAATATTTTATGACGGACAGGAACGATATGAGTGTCAAGGAAAGAAGTCGAAAAATTTACCGGATGCGAACTATAAAAATTCAACCCAATATATATTTCGAGTTGACGTACCAGTTTTCCTAACGAATGGTGCTTAGCAAGTAGTCTTTCTGCATCACTGAAGAAGATTTTATAGCATTACGAACAGCGCCTTTACTAATGCATAATGCATACATACTTTTTCAACTTTTTGGACACTATCTTGAATATTTTGAAGACAGTAAATAGGACAATGATTTGACGTATGCTGACAATAAATCAACTATTGGGTAAGAAAGTGTCGAAGTCGAACCGCAATAAGGCTGAATATACAAACGAAAAAGAAGGAGGAATTTTTTTTTGCTTTAGATTGTAGGAAGGTCCCAAATTCAAAAAAAAAAAAAAAATAAATTTTTAAAAAATATTTACAAAAAAATTACAAAACATTTCAAAAATATATATTTTACAAAAAATTTCAAAAAAATATTTTTACAAAAAGTTTTGATAAATTTTTACAAACAATTTTTGAAATATTAAAAAAATTTTTTTTTTTTTTTTTTTTTTTTTTTTTTTAATAAAAGTCTTTATTTACAAGTTTAAAATATAAAAGGTACAGAGGTATGAGATTTTACTATAAGTACTACAACAATAAGAGTCTTATAATTAAATTTACAAAACTAATAACAATAAATATACATCCTTAAGGAAAATAGCTCAAAAAACCTTTTTGATCTCTATGGAAGTTATAAAGAAATTTGTTTGGATAATCACTAATACATTCATTCTTAACGAACGAATCTTAGTGATTACCTTGTAAATTCCTTATTGATTCAAAGTTTGACAGTCTGCATTTTTCATTAAATGTCAGTGTCAGTTCTCTAGTGAAATCGTTTATCATCTTGTGTCCAAAGTTACTGTGAAGTAAATTTGTCGGATACCTACGAGGAAGATTATGAATTATTTTCAAATTCTTGTTTTGTATAATCTGAAGCTTTTTGGTATGAGTTTTCGCAGTTTTATGAAACCATACTTGACAGCTGTAACTCATAATTGGTCGAATGCACATTTTATATAACAATATTTTGTTTTTCATATTCAATTTAGATCTTCTGTTGAGTATGGGAAACAATGCCCGACCACACTTTATAGCTTTTTCACAAATTTGGTTGACATGTTGCTTAAATGTTAGTTTTTTATCCATTATAATGCCCAAATACTTGATTTCTGACTTTATAGGTATAACATTCCCACGGCACAACATAGATTGAGAAGGTATGCGTTTTGGCGACTTATTATATGGAAAAATAATGGCCTGTGTTTTATCATCATTGACCTTTATTTTCCATTTATTAAAATATTTTTGGCTTGAATTTAAGCTCTCTTGCATTTTCCTAACTAATGAATTAGATACCTTACCGCTGCAAATGAAAGCACTATCGTCTGCATAAAATGCTGCTTCCTGATTCCTGCGTAGAGTGATATCTGACGTATATAACGAATAAAGCGTAGGTGACAAAACGGAACCTTGCGGTAGACCTGCGAGTATATGTTTTTCATCTGATGAGATGCGCTCCACGAAAACTACAAATGAACGTTGGTCTAAAAAGCTTTGTATGATTTTTTGTAAATATAAAGGAAAACTAAAAGAGTTAAGTTTATACAATAGGCCATTATGCCATACTGTATCGAAAGCCTTTTCAATGTCAAGAAATATAATACCTGTACTTCTACGATTTCTTTTATTATTCTCAATAATATTAACCACTCGTTTGATTTGATGTACCGTAGAGTGCTCTCTTCGGAATCCAAACTGCTGCTGATGTATAATGTTATTCTGTTCTGAGAACTCTACGATTCTTTTGTGGATTATTTTTTCAAAGACTTTATCCAACAAGCTCAAAATGCTTATTGGCCTATAGCTGGAAGGCAATTTAGGATCTTTTCCAGTTTTGAAAATAGGTATAACTCTGGCCTTTTTAAATATCATGGGGAAATGACCATTTCTCAAGCAGTAATTAAATAGTTTGCTCAAAGTTTCAAAAAAGTAATCGGGCATATTTTTTAAAATAATGCTGTTAATTCCGTCTAAACCTGGGGCTTTGTTATTTTTTAAACAAAAAACAAATGTCTTTACCTCTACTGCATCTGTGAATTCAAAATTGTCACTGTCAGCGAGATTTACATTGTTAAGTTCCTGCACATAATTTAGAACCACATTATCTAAAGGTGATGAATTGTTGTTGGTGATATTATTGTTGCATCTAAAAACTTCCGCAATGGCATTTGCTTTTGCTTCACCGGTACTTAAAAATTCCCCATTTATATTTAGATCGGGGATTGCAGAATTTCTACCTTTTAAAGCTTTTGTTAGTTTCCAAAACTTTTTAGAGCCGGAAGGCAGTTTGGAAATGAATTTAGCCCACGCTTCATTTCTATCCCTTTTCAAATGAAAATCAATTAATTGATTCAACTGTTTTAAAATGCTGATTAGTTGAGTTCTGTAAGTAGGATCTCTACATCTTTTAAGTTTACGGTTATACTTGTTCCTCTGAGTAATCAGCATTTTAGACGTATTTGAAATTTCCCTCTGCCAAGGATTTTTCTGGCCAATTGGAATCTTGGAAAAGGCTTCTTTAACTATACTAACTAATTTATTTAATGACGAATCTAGGTTTATATTGTTAAGCTCTATTTGTCCGATATTATGATTCTTAATTTCATTCTCGACCCAGTATTTAATTGCTGGCCAATCAGCCTGATTATACAACGGAACTGTAACAAAGTGATTTTGTGGTGTTCCAAAAATGTAACAAGATATTGGGGTGTGATCAGACTGTAAAATATTTGGATGTGACTGTAACTGCGAAAATGAAATGTTAGAGTTAGTAAGTAAAATATCAACCGTGGATGGTTGGACTGGAATTATATTTTGGCCGAATCTAGTATGTGTATCCGGATGATATACATAATAACTTGAACTTAAGTGATGTCTGTACAGTTCTTTGCCAGCTGAATTGTTTGAAATACAATTCCAACTCACATGTTGTGCATTCAAATCACCAAAAATAAAATAGTCACTAAACGAATTGGTAAGAAGTTCTAAGTCAGTTTTAAAATTAGAAGTGTAAACAGGATTATAAGCAGAGATAAAACTTACGGGACGTCCACTTATTTTAACTTCCACAGAGATATTTTCTATGGTTATTGTTTTAATCTTTGGTAACAACTTATGATCTATGTAATTTTTAACCGCTATAAGCACACCCCCACCATGTGTTTGACGGTCTTCTCTGTATATTTTGTATCCTCCAAATTTTAACCTATGATACGGCTTCAGGAACGTTTCGTTAAGAAGTAAAATATCAATATTTTTCTCATGGAGAACTTTTTCGAGCTGTGCAGCTGCTGACTCAGTTGTTATGCCTTGAGCATTCCAGTGCATAACGTATACATTTTGACTACCCATGATTTTATATAGCATGCTTGAGCATCATGCCAAGCACTCTTAATTTGTCAAATTTATTTCGACATTTTTCTAGTGCATCCACAGCACTAAAGAAGATTTCTAACAGTCTCTCGTTAGATAAGTCATCATCGTTGTTGCTGTCGCGGGGTCTGTTTTTCGAAACCTCAGAGTACAAACTTTTCCTTTGGAAGGTGTGCTCTCGTGAATCAGTTGGTTGACTCTGACTTGACAGGTGTGGGAACTCAGTCTCATCATACACATGATTAATTCTCGACTTGTTGAAATTAGGTCTAGCCTTAGAAGTTAATCGTAGGCGCATTTCTAAATAATCTTTACGGCAAGGGCATTTAGAATCGTCGGACCTGTGATTCGAGTTTCTTAAGTTCTTTTGGCTACAGTTGTGGCATTTATAAACAACATTACTCCCTTGAGTGTTTTTGGCCAATACACACTCAGTCTGGTCGTGATTGCCAGCACAAACTGCGCAGACGATAACTCTATTGCAGTTTTTAGCTCCATGTCCGTACATAGAGCACTTCGTACATTGCGTAGGCCCTTTATTCCCTTTAAGAGGTCTTCTCCAGTAAACAGCAATATTGCAAAAGTACTTTATTTTCATAATATCATTTTTTGACACTTCTTGTTTGTTAAACTCAATCAAGTATATAGCGTCATCAGCTGTAGTCCTTTTGGTTACGATTTCTTTGACACTTACTGGGTTTATGTTGTGCATTTTAATCAATTCCTCCTTTAAAAGTTTTGCGTCTGTTCTTGGCAAACCAAATAACACTAACTTAAAGTGCTTTACGTCTTTAACTTCGTGTGTATAAAAACTGTACTTCAGTTCACTCAGCTTTTTTAACGCAGCTTCATACAGGACCATTGTATTGCATGTAACCTTAGTTCCAATTGTCATTCTCTTGAAGAAGTACTCCTCACCAAGTATTTCCCAAACTTTTGAGAAACTGTGACACGAGTCTACCACTATTGGTGGAACCCTTTCTTTGACGGCTCTTGCCTCTTCTTCTTCTTCATTTGCTAGCAAATGAAACCTGTTACTAGGGCCAGGATCAATCCTTATCGTCTTAAATTTGGGACTATTCCCAAAGTATTCTCGCTTCTGGCTAGCCATATTGGAAGCGATTTAAATGAAAAATTAAATTTTAAAGAAAAATCACACACGAGCAAAAAATAACACGTTGTTAACAACTCAAGGCAATGTTGCCAGGATGATATTAAAAAAATTTAATATTTCTAAAAAATGAAAATCATGAGTTTAACATAACGTATTTTTAATATTAAGTAAATATGTATGTATGTATGTAGGTATATAGACTAACATATTTTTTAAATGCGTTTCAATTAGATGCAATAAACACACAGACAGCATCAGATACCGACTACAAACTGTCAAAAACTAAATACACACGTTTATAGGGAAACGATTATTTTGAAGCCAGCAAAGCTACATGGCTACACGACCACCGTTGTGGCTGTAGTCAACTTAGGATAATTTCTCTTTTTGTATGCGACAATTTTATTTTATTCAATAAAAGAAAATGTCACAAAATTATAAATTACAAATTCATATATAAAAGCAAAATAGGTACATACCTATGTACACAAGGTATATTTATCTTACTAGGTAGTGTCGTCCGCCCAACTGATTTAGTAGTTCGACATGTCAAAAGTTGTATGTGTTCAGAAATTTTATAGTGTAGAAGTGAGAAGGCAATAAAACACATACACGCCATCTCAATTTTCTTATATGGTTTTTGACATTTCGAACTACAAAGCAACAACAAAATGCCATATTGTTCTTGTATTTGTTGTAGGGACGCCACTACCTAGTAAAATATATATACCTTGTATGTACATAATAATGAATATATGTATGTACCTATACTAAGTATGTATGTATATACATACATTTACCTTTTTCTCCTTAGGGCAGCAGGAAAATAATATTTTCCAATTTAATATTAGTTAATCTCAGCCCCGTTTGCGAGTTTTTTTTTAATTGAGAATGAGACTTTGGATTGAGCTGTTGTAGACTTTTGTCGGTCTCTACATGTTTGTACATGCTTATGTATTCATGGTTTCCATATGGCTATGACTATGTTTACCTGATGGGTCCAAAAGCTTTACTTATGTAGTAACAAATATTCAATAACAAAGATTTATTGTGTATTACTGTTTATATACTAATGTCAATTTATTGTCTTTTAAACATATGAATTATCTTCAACATTACAAGTAGTTTCCTCTTTTACAATTATATCAAATACTTCGAAAATTTCAGAATTTTCCTTTATATTTTCGTTACTATCGTCGTTGCATACATTACTATCAATGTCATTATTATCATTACCGTTATTGCTACTAACGTCATTGCATATATTATCATTACCGTTTTCTGCGGGAGTCTCCTCATCGTTATTGCATATCTCCTCTGATGGAGTTGTAAGTTCATCAATTAAACGATAGGCATAAAATTCACCAATCTTTTTACCATCCACATAATGGAAAGACAAAAAGCATTGCTTGCATAGATAAGCCGGATCCTGTAATTGCCGATTACTACCCTCAACAACGAAAACATAATTCATTTTACCACATATGTTACATGTACGCGTATCAAATAGTGTGATGGATATGACAAAAGGATAACAGGAAAGCGAGGGTAGAAGTTGTATACTAGGGTTTGTAATAATCTCAATATTTGAAAAGACAAAAACATGTTCACAATTTCCATGGTGCTGGTAGAGTTGTGGGAAACCCAAACTTAACGTAAGATCAATAAAACGAGTTTGTTCTAAAAGCGCTACTTTAAATTCAATGTTACTTAGGCCTTTAGCTTTTTTTGCCCAACTTCGTATTGTTTCAGAGTAGTCCATATTTAAAGGGTTGCGTTTATCGTTGTAAAAAGTATCGGTTATAAAAAAAAATCCAGGATCAGTATCTTTAGTTGGCAGAGGCGCATTAGGATCTTCGCTTATATCGAAAAATCTTCTGTTATTGCAGACGCAATATATCTTATCACGCATTTCACTTAACAGATTTCTTCCAAGGCATACAATTTCTTGAGAAAAAGCTGGTCTTTCTAAAGTACGACCAATGTGAGTGGCGCGTGCAGGTCGATAGAATCGTATATATATAATCATTTCTTCGCCAGGTTGCAAGCTGTTTAATGAATCCGCTTGCACTGAGGGAATTTTCATCATTGTAAAACTATCTCGAGTGCGTTGAAAAGCTGTTGGCTTTTTCAATGTTTTATGTTTTGATAGTAAATCAAAAGATTTCAACTTAATGGCATTTAGGTCAACGACCGCATTAGCTTTTCGTTGTATTTCGGAACACCCGGGTATAAAATCTGCAACACGATGATCATTTTGGCTTTTTAAGTGATTGAGAGAACAGTTTTCCTGGATTGTTTTATATCGTTCGTCTTCTTCTGTAAGTTGCATAGCATTCTGTATATTAATATCAGTAGTTGGAATGGTGTAAGGATGTTTAAACATTTCTTGATAATTTACAAGAAATTGTTTAAGGTTTATTGGAGTTCGCATATTTTGTCCTAGAATTTCTTCCATTTTCAAGAATATTCTGCGAAAATTAAAATATTTGTTAATTTATTTTTAATAATTTTTTTATTTAATTTATTACAGTGCTAGTCCAACTTGTTTATGATAATATCATTGAAATTGATTGTGGGATGAAAATCGAATTTATACAGAATTTTGCTGATTGGCAGGAAACTGCCAAAAATTTAGTTAAAGTAAAAATCTTTTCCACCTATTTGAATACTTCTTGGACCAAATGAGAATTAAATAAAATAATGGAAGGTTGACAAAACACCAATGACAAGTTGTGATTTTTTCTAATTTTCTTTTCTACACTTGGTTAATTCTTTCCATATCTAAATGTTGTTGTAAAAAACACATATGAAATAAAAATACAACTTTAGAGTTGCCAACAGTATTTCTAAAGGCATTTGCAAATTCTTTGGGAATTAAATATTTCTATTTTATTTCGTAATATGAAACCCAACAGGGCATTGCATTGAACTTAAGCATGAGATTATAAATAAATGCTTTATACACATGTATTAAATTAAAAAATCAAATAAATACATAAAAAACAATTTCCGTCTATTGCAATGATGTGACTATCAACCTGTAGCAAAAATTGTTTGTAGGGGAGTTAGCAGCAAGCAAAGACAAAAAATGTATTAACAAATTTATTTATTTTTCAACTTACAAAAAGAGATAAATGATTTTAAAACAAATCCTTTTCTTTCCATTGAGGATCATTAACATTTGGAAATTGTTTTATTGCCTCGTCATAGGTTATATTTAATTTTAAATCGTCTTCATTTGCCACGTCAGTCGATGTTTCATCATTGGGGTCTTCCACATTTTTTTCCTTATCTGAAATCTGTTCTACATATATACGTTGAAAATTAATAACTTTATTTGTTTTGCCAACTATTTTAAATTTTTGTCTACAACTTTGCTCGTAAAGTGGATCCGGAGGTGGAGCATCGGTGTCTTTTTCGAAAAATATTTCAGTTCCCATCGCATAATCGTATGATCCTAAAATTATAAGAATATTTAAAAATACTTGTTAATGTAAAGCAAACTTGTTACATGAATTTAACATATATTTATTCTCAATTTTGATTTCAACATACCTTTAAATATATTACCATTTATTTCTGCCACTGGATTTTTACTTTCAACACCAATTATTTTAATAGCACTATTTTCATCAGGCCATTGTTCCGAAAATATTTGATTTTTAAAATCGGCAAAAACCAAAAATTCCTCTTCTTCGTACTCAGAATCACTCATTTTTCACAACTACTAGTTGCAATTTTAAAGGTCGCACTGTATGGCAGCAATGATGTTTCCCTTCCACAGAGTCTGGCAGCTCTATATATGAACTGTCACAACTTAACGAAATTAGGAATATTTCTTTTTACGTTTGTGTGAGTTTTGGAAAGGCGGATTTTTCTTCTTTTTTTGTGATTGCAAGTAAATAATACATATTACCCAAATTAATTTAAATGTATAGAAATCAAATGCTTAATAATAAACCTACCTTTAATTATAAATAAGTCTAAAAATGTGATTTCGCGTAGTAAAGGCTAACGCGTGTTGTATTTTTTCTTTCAGATTGTCACTAGTGCACCAAAATACCACCATTTTGGGCGAATTTGGTTTTTTTTATAAACAACTGACAGCAGCGAATTCGGCAAAGAAGAAATAAATAAGTTCATTATAGAAACGGAGGGAAAATATAGTTCACAAATAATATATTCTAGAATACGACTCCTTAAAAGTTAAAGAATCTTAAAATAGACGTTTATTAACATACAAAAATGGCCGATGAAGATATTTCGCTGAATGAAGATCAACTCTTGGAAAATTTGGATGATGCCAACGGTGAAACAGAACTATTAACCGAGGTAGGTGTTAGCAGCATGCTTGTATGATGGGGAGTAATAAAACGGGTTTTAGGTTTGCAAACGATATCCAGCGCAAAAAAAGATAAAAAGGAATAAAAACAAGTTTTGAGCAAAAGCTTTTTCGTATCTGAAAATTTTTTAGAAAAACAAAAATAGGGATAAGATAGATGTTAAGTGCTGCCACATCGTAAATTTTGTAGAATGTTAAATTAATACTTGTGGTTTCAGATTGAGGTTAGGGAGAATATATGTATGTATGAGGAAACTGGAAGTAAAAAAAAAAAATTTGAACATGTTCTGAAGATCACACGATTTACATGCGTTTTGTTTTGCTTAACATAAAATGCAAACAAAAAGTTTAGAGTAGATGAAACCAGCAACCGGTTTAGCTTTTTTCGGGGTTTTTATTTTTTAAAGACGGTTCAACATAGTAGTAAGTAGTTAATCCTTAATTTTTCTTAATAAAGCTAATAAGTTTATTTGCTCAACATCGACATAATTGAGAGCTTTTTATAGGCGTTTTATATGAAAGAAGCAAGAAAATCGTCAAAAGCTATTCCTAAACCAATATTTTAAAATCAAAATGCAGTTTCTCAAACAATTTAAATTAGTCAAAAAACTCAAGTTAAACTCGCAAAAAATATTTTTTGGGATTTTACAGTACTGGATAAAATTAAATGTGTGAAAAATTAAGCTATTTTCAGAACAGAACTGAACCGAATAAGTTTATTAAAAACTAATGAAAATGTACTAATTTTAAAATAACGACAAAAACGACACTTCACAATTTAATTTTTCTTTTAAATCGTTTTGTTTTAAAATCTATTCCTATCACATACATACCTCGTTTCTGTAACTAAAAGTTGAAAGATAATTCAAATGAAAATAAGACTAGGTATACAAAAACTAAGCATACAAACATATTTAAACACCATTGCCGGTACGCAAAAGAAATAAAATTTACTGAAGTATACTTAGGCCCATTATTATAACTTGCATTTAGCTAAAGTTAGAATTTTATTGGAGCAATAAATAGTTTTTCGTTATTAAACCTAAGCTAAAAACCACTTTTAACTATCACGTACTATAAGGACAAGATATAGCAATGAGCATAATATTGGGCCTTAATGGAACAATATATAAAGGTATACGTTAGAAAAAATTTAAACACAATTTTGTCCTAATGTACGCTTGAAGTAAACTTATGTATGTGCGGTTTCTGTATTACAAGCTAGCGATACGTCTGATAATTTTGTATAGAAATAACTTAAACAGTAATTTTTAGACGATTTGCTTGCTTGCAATACAGAAACAGCACATTAATTCTTTTTCGGTCGAATGAGTCTTGTACTAATGATCTTTTTCTGATATCTTACAATGAATATCAAATGATTTGCTTCTGCTGCTTTTATTTAACCTTGTTATATGCTTGGATTGTATTTTTAAACGAAGCAACAAGTATAGTGTAAGGGTGTCGACATTGTGCTAGCTCAAATTTTTTCTATACTCACTATTATGTGTTTGGGCATCACTGAAACAGTTTTTGTAACAAGAGTTTTGTTCAGGAAATCTGGCAACCAGGACGAAACGCAAAATGTAGCAGAAAGATAAATTTTTTTGTCAGGTACACAGAAAAAAAGAAAAGAAACCACTGAGTAGTTTTTTTTTTAGTTCCCTTTTTCGTTTCTTTTTCCTAGGCTTTCTTGGTATACCATCGATTTATGTTTGCTTTTTAAATTTGCTGCAACTAATCTGGGCGTGTGATTTTTAATTTTCATATTAAACGAAGTTTTATTTCGTTTAAAATAAGAAAAATATTTTATTTTCTTTTGTTTTAAATTTAATACAAATAAACATTTTCAACCAGGAGGATAACAATATGCAGATTGATCCTGAATTGGAAGCTATAAAAGCTCGCGTTAAAGAAATGGAAGAAGAAGCTGAAAAAATTAAACAAATGCAGTCTGAGGTAGATAAACAAATGGCTGGTTCAACAACGGGGTTAGCTACAGTTCCCTTGTCATTAGAGGAAAAACAAGAAATCGATACTCGTTCGGTATATGTGGGTAATGTTGATTATGGTGCATCGGCTGAAGAATTAGAGGCACATTTCCATGGCTGTGGCACAATCAATCGAGTGACTATATTGTGTAATAAGGCTGATGGCCATCCTAAGGGGTTTGCTTACATTGAATTTGGTTCCAAGGATTATGTTGAGACTGCATTGGCCATGAATGAGACTTTATTTCGTGGTCGTCAAATTAAGGTAAAAATCTAGTTAATTTTAATTATGATTCGTATATTTGACTTAGAAATGTTCGTATTTGATGCGCAAATTTTTTTTAGGTGATGTCAAAACGCACAAATCGTCCTGGTCTCTCTACAACTAATCGTTTTCCCCGTGGCAGTTTTCGTGGTCGTGGTGGTGCTCGTGTCTCTCGGGCATGTTGTCATACCACCACATTCCGTGGCACCCGTCGTCCAATGTAAGTGTTAGTTTCTTCCATAGATAATTGCAATATTTATTTCTTTGTTACGACCTCATTTACTGATACCTTATTGTCATTGGTTCTAGAAGAGGTTATCGTGGACGTGTGAATTACTATGCTCCTTACTGATTAATATTCTTACCCACATTTAATGGTAAGTACGAAAGATTTTTTTGTGTTTTTCCTGCTGCATGTTATTTTGCTTCATTTTTATTTTCGTTTACATTTAATAGGTATTTTATTATTTTTGATTTATTTTTGATTATTCACCGTCACTCAATGTTAAGGGTTTACACTTTCCTATCAGGGATACTTCGGAAGTAATTTTATCACGGTGTATTATTTCCTTTATTTAGCATATCTATTGCTATTAATACAAAATTTTGAATAAATTAACAGACAAAATGTATAAAAAAGGAAAAAAAAAGGTCACCTAAAAAGTAGGTTTACATTAAAAATATTGTTTAACATAGGAGATTATATTACGTTTGAATATCAAAAAATTTTGATTCTCTTTAAGATCTTGAGGTACATTAAAAATTTTAAGTCCGTTGTAAAGTAGAAAGTTTTGACCAAAGTTTGCTGAGGAAAAAATTAGCCTGAAGTCCGTAGCATTTCTCAAATTATATGGCTGTGCATTTCCGACATTCACTAAATAGCTGTTTAAGTAGCATGGCATAATTCCATTTTTAATTGTAAATATTAAAAGTAAAGTGTTCATAACTAGTCGTTGATTTATAGATAGCCATTGTAGTGTCGACAACATGTGTCTTACGTGCGTTAATTAAATATTCACTAGAAACATATTTTAAATAACCAAAACGGGGTATACAAATCTAAAACAATTATTAATCACTTAGTTTTTTCTGCCTTGATAATTTTTGATAATATTCTTCAATGAAAATTATAGCTAAATTTTTTTACGATGCCCGAGGTAGAGAGTAAGAATTTGTTTGTAATTGCTAAAGGTGAGCGCAAGATGTTAAAAAGTGGACAGTATTGCATGTTTTAGAAACGCAAATATTGATTGTATGTGTAGTCGAATATTACTAAACAGTAAATACAGAGAACAAGAGAGCAAACAGTGCAAAAATCAGTGCACCTGATTTGACCGGACAGTTTTATCAAGTGCAATAATTATGCTGAGCATTTCATATTGTTCACTAGTTCATTTTACTAAAAATTTTCTTGAGAGTAAAATATCTGATTTTTGAGAGAAAAAATTAAATTAGATTTTTTTATTCATCAATAAAAGTTAAAAAAATTCAATCTACTACAGTTTTCTATTTTCAACCACTCAACGCGCAAATTAATATAAAATAACTAAAATACAAAGTACAAACCCTTGCTTTTAACATCATACATTTACATACATGTTGTCTGCAGTATTTCATATCAAGAGACACTATTGAAACAAAATACTCACTACTGAAATTTAATTTCAAACAACAACAAATATTGCATTGGTTGGAAGAATAGCAAATGATATTGTATGTTTTTATTTAAGAGCACAACAATATTTGTATACACATGAAATCAAGTGCAAGAAAAAAGAGACCAATTCATTATTGAACATTATGAAGTCAGTCTAACAAGACGTTTTATGCTCACGTTTAGTATTTGCACCAAAGCGAGATGTTGGTCCCAGGAATGTTAATAATTGACTTAATTGTCACAATTTTGATTATTTTAGCTAGGAATGCATCTGATACCGATACTGATATTTCCGATACAACGTTATATAAAAGTTTTGAAATTTTAATATACATATAAACATACATTGATTGTGGATTTGCCACAACCACTAAATGCAGGGCAAGTTTGTTAGCAAGGTGGATTTTATAGTGGGGGATTCGATGGTTGGGGAACTAATGAAACATTATTTGGTCTTTCATAAAAATTACAAATGGATAACTTACAGAAAGCTCGGTCCGTAAGGCGTTTGCCAAGCTGTGAAATGTATTGCGTTCAAATAACATCAGCACTGCAACTAAACGCCGAATTTTTAATGTCAGCGTTATGTCTGCGCTCCTTTACGGATACATGGTTAGTTAGAAGACAAAAGACATAACTTTTTAAACCGTTGCCTCCAAAATATTCTCAAAAATATGTAGAACCATATCGAATAAAGATCTATAGAGAACTACTTAACAGCAGAATATTAACGCCGAAATAAGAAATTGAATATATGAATTAAATGGGCACAATCTGCCAAAACCTTACGATAACTCTCCCCATGCTGCACTGGCCCGAAACCCGTAAGGTGAGCGACGTCGTGGAAGACCAACACGCCTCTGGCCCTTCTGTCACACTCTCGCGAACTGCCCTGATGTTTTGTTCTGAACGACCTCTACGAGCTCGTATCCTGAGTTTCACATCTCTAACCGAATCACTACTTTCGACTTTTTTGATTATTCTTTTCATTTCGACCGAACATTGGACGCACTTCACGAATAGTGGCAATTAACTTTCCCCATTTTGATAATATTTTTTGACAATCAGGACGCGTTGTTCTACCGTGTAATGCGCCATGTTTACTAACTCCCATCTGTCAATTTTCGATCAGTCACTTCATAACCATATGACTTTATGACTGTCAAACATGGCGCGCAATTTAAATCTTGCGCTCTTATTGAAACACCATTTATTTGATAATATAAGCGTTGTTACTATAAAGCATTTACAGGGGATGACAAATTCAATATTTGACTTTTTTCACTGCTTTTGCAAGACGCAAATATCGCAGAAACCCCGTAATAAAAAAAACTTGTTTATTATTAAAATAAATGAATTAATAAAATAATGGTTGGTGTTAAAAATATCAATTTTCCATGCCTTATAAATACTCTAGGAAGATATGTTTTCAACAGGGCAAGTCTTGTTGTGTAATTTTTTGTGAAAGAAAAGAGGAGCAGTACAGCCTCTTGTTACTTCTCTCTTTCTCTACCACAAAAATTCAAACTTGCGCTAGAAAACCTGCCCTGTTTGGTCCTTATCCAAACAAGATTAAAAAAAAATTTCTGTTTATATGCTTAGAACCACTGCATTTTTAAATTTCTTAAGTCATTTCTTAGTCATATTTGATTATTCAATAAACTAAAAAAATAAATTTAAGGTTTCTTTATCTTACTAGGTAGTGTCGTCCGCCCATAATTTAGTAGTTCGCCTTCTCAATTTTCTTTAATTTTTGACGTTTCGAATTACAAAGCAACAATAAAAAGCCATGTTGTTTTTGTATTGTTGTATTTGTTATAGAGACGCCACGTTCACAAGTAGGAAATGAGGTTGGCCCATATGGGTACAATTATTGTTTTCACAAAACGAGAAAAGAGTGGCTTTTTTTAAATCGCCATGACATCGGAAAGGAGTTGAGTTGTTGTCTGGGATGATATAACGTATAACGGCACATTTAAAAGTACAAGACTCTGTTGCAATCAGCGTTCCCTAAAGTACAGTGTATTTTTGGAACAAGAGAATTGTAAGAGAATGCGTATTTAGAAAATTTAAAATAAAAGTGTTCGTCTCTAATTGACAACACTATTGTCCCAACCTAAACATAATGAAAATATTTAGTTTAGCTTTCTCACAAGGGGTTTATACAGGGGAAGATAAGGAATCACGAATTGAAGCCATAACGACTTGGAGCAATAAATTTCTTTGGACTATTTGAAATCACTATGATTCCATAAAACCGATTATGGCCAAGAGGCGAGGTTATTGAAAATAATTAAATAAAATTCTAAATTCTAAAAAACGTAGATTTAAAGTTATTTTAAATTAGCACCCTTGTTTGCACTCTCTATTAAAATGTCTAAAATATTACCAACAAACTTTTATTATTAATTTAAAAATAGTACATTTTACAAATTTGTCAACCTTTTCTGGAAAAGAAACCATAAATACCGTTGAAACAAACTTATTTTTTGTTGTTGATATAAGTTGACCGAACATATATGTTATCTTAGGAAAGTCCTTTTTCGGATGATAGTAAAAAATTTTAAATGACATAAACAAAAATTTATTTTTATTATAAATAGTAGCACTCTTCTTTCGGGTGTTATTAAGTGACTAGCTTAGGCCTTATCTCCCGTTTAAAAACCTCTTATATGTAGTTATTATTAAAGTCGGGCATGGAAAATTTTTAAATTTTTAAACAAAATTATTATTTTAAATGTATTATTTTAATCTAAAACTACATACATTATCGGTTTTCAATCACTGTGCATTTATAAGTCTATCAGTTGAATATTTTATATTATTTTTTCTTATGAGACCTTTTTCCACAGATCAAGTTTACTTAATTTTTGTGAAAAAGAGAGAGAGACTTATTTTATTTCAATTTTTCTCTTCCACAAATACATAAAGTTCCCAAGAAAACTTGCTCTTCGGGAAACTGATCATTATCTGAATGTTTTGTAAATGCTTTTTTACTATGATTGTCTTAGCTGTACTGTGCCTGATTTAAGGACTACTCATAATTATACTACCTACTAAAAACATACAGCAGTTTGTCAATAAATTGTTTTGACTATAAATATTACATTAGCCATCAACATGTCAACATCAGCCAAACTTCATATAAAAAGATTTTTAATGCTGGTTTTTTTATATGAAGTTTAAGTTTTGTTAAGACAAGTTGATGGCTAATGTAGACGGGGGGTAAAAGAAAAACAAAAGGTTTTTACAATTTATCTTAAATTCTTATTAAAAAATAACAATTTTTAAATATTCGAAGTAATAAAAAGAAACAAAAAGTAAATCGAAATATTCACGAAAATATTTTTTTTAGTTTTAAGTTTTCAATTCAGTATAAGCCCAGCTAACAAAATTGTCCGACATTTCTCACGATATGTCTATCAGAGTTCGTGTTAATCCCTTTATACATTTTTGGGTCAGAACTCTGACAGAATTCGTATACGATTCAGAGTTTTTTTGTAGACGTTGCTATCAGACATTTTATGGATGTCGGACAATTTTGTTGGCTGGGTTAATTTATTAAGTGTGGTAAAGAAGACGGAGAGACAGTAGTGAAACACCCAGAGTCCTTGGTGAGAATCGAAACGAAAATCCCACACTAATAGACTAGCAC
Source organism: Phasia obesa (assembly GCA_949628195.1). Classification (NCBI taxonomy): domain Eukaryota; kingdom Metazoa; phylum Arthropoda; class Insecta; order Diptera; family Tachinidae; genus Phasia; species Phasia obesa. The sequence goes on from OX451219.1 coordinate 99,474,213, forward strand.
ATTACTTGCTTGTCTAGCGGGGCACTATTATAAACATGAATTTTGCCTAATGTAAGAGTTAAAATAATTTTGTTTTTCTTTTTACAAATAAAAACAATTTTATTGTTAAAACAATATTTTGATAAACTGTATACCCGTAATAGCTTTTAATTAATTTTGCACAATTATATTTTTATTTTCGTATTGCATTTTATTTCAACACAATTAATTTGATTTCAGATTTTTTTTACAATATATAATGATTTCAAAAAACATTATATGATTGCCATAAATACACAAAAAAATCAAAATCTTCTTAAAAAAACATTCAAAAAATAAAATAAAAAATATCCGAAACACGATAGAGAATAAAAAATATCTAAGAAAAACAAAAATAATGAGAGGTGGATAAAGATACAAAGAAAAAACAAAAAAGAATTTTTTGAAAAAAAAAGACGAAACTTAAAAGCAACACAAAAAAGAAAAATCCATCTAAAAAATATCAAAAAAAGATAGAAAGAAAGAAAAACAGATGTGAAGAAGATGAAGCTTAAGAGAGAAGGACAATTGTTTCTAGTAGATACCAAATTTTACTAAATAAAACAAAGTGGCTAATAATGTTTTTTGAATGATCACCAAATAAAAAAATATATATTCTATATATATTATACGTATATATGTATCTGTAAAACCTTTTTATTTTAAAACCACAAAAAAGAAACTAATTAAAAATTTAATTAAAAAAATAAAAAGAAGACCTAAAGGAAAAAAATTATTAAAGAAGAAAAGAAGAAAAAAAAATTATTTCAAAAAAGGACATCAAAAAAAAATATTTTCAAAAAATGGCGTAATCATAAAAAATAGAAGAAAAATAACGAAAAAAATAAAAGAATATACCCGAAGATAAAGAAGATACAAAAGAGAGAAACCCATCCAAAATACAAATTAAATTACCACAAGAAAAAGGAAAAAATGGATAAAAAACACACAAAAATGAAGAAACAATTTTTATGAAAAAATAATTATTCATTGCTAATATAATAACAAATGAGCTCTTATTATAAAACAAAATAAAAAATAATAAAAAGAAATAAAAAAATACAAAAACTATGGTCTTTTTATTTTAATTGAGTTTAAAAAGGAAGTTGGCACTGGAATACTCGGCTTGGTAAGAAACACAACTTTTAGTTTAAGTATCACCACACTTTATATAAGTTTGTCATTTCGTGTGTAATTTCTACAATATTAATTTCCGACCCCATAAATTATATATCGCACTTGATCAACAAGAGGGTATTAAAACAAAATTTTACAAATTTCAGTAGAGGTAAAAAACTGTTTGTGATTACATACAATGAAATTTATAGTCAAGCTTAAGTTCGTTTTTATTCTCTCTAAGAAAGAATTAATTAAATTACAAATTAGGTGATAATATTAAAGAAAATTATGAAAACATTTAAAATTAATTTTGTGATTACATTTTAAGTTAAATTAAAAATTGAGAGTATTAACTCAATTTTGAGTAAATACCAAAGTTAAAACAGAAATACATTTTATATTTTCAAAAAAGGTATTATTTTGATAATAAGAATAATATGGTCGGATTTTTAAATTATCTTAAAATGTAATCACAAACAGTTTTTTACCTCTACTGAAAATTTTAAAATTTTGAGTTAATACCTTCATGTTGATCAAGTGCGATATGTATATAAGAATAATCTTATATCAATATGGAAAATAGATGGGATGAAGAGCATTGGTTTGTTCATAAACTTAGAGAACAGAATAAGTCCTGCAAATTTATAGCAAATGTAATTAGACGATCAAAAAAACATTTTTTCTAAGCCCCAAAATATAACAGAAAGACGTTGTGCTGTGAAAAAACAAGCCCAAATATGAATGCATACATTGACTGACTTCCAAAATGTCAATTGCTTTGTCTTAGAACAAAGTGTATTGTTTCATAACGCCGCGGTACAAAACATTGACAATGTAAACCCTTTCAAAACGCCGTCGACAAGTATTAGTAACGCAGGAAACTAGCAATCAGGGCATCAGTTTTAAACTTGATGCATTGTTTGGCAACTTTGTATATGTACATTTAAATACATTTAAATACGGTAGCACAAATGTATACAGACTTTGTATTGATACATTTTGGAAGTCAGCCGTTGTAATGCTACCGAATCGAGGCCCTTTTAAGTCATCTGAGGCTATTGCAGCTGAAATTAATAACTGATTTTTAGCAAGACCTGTTCGCCGTCGGCTATGTGATAGATCGTAAAATTCCATTGTTAAGAAAAGTAAATGCAACAAATAGGAAATGCTTTGCGAACTACCATAAACCATGGTGTGGCCCAGAGGGACTTTAAAATTTATGTAGAATGTTACTGTTTTATTTTTATTTAGTTTAATGCTGCAGGCAATAAATATTGATGAAGATTGATTATTTGTTTACATAAAATCAATTGCTTTATGTGTACACATCGACGGTCTCAAGTAGAAAGACCCTAACTCGTATTTTTTTACGAAATCGAGGTTTTCAGTATATCACACAAATACACCTCGTCACAAAATTTTATTGTAATAGTGTAAAAAATATCGCTTTTACAAGCAGTTGTATATTACAAATTACAAAGAATATTACAGTTCAAGCAAAATACGTTGGTCTCTCGTAGCGGTTTTCTTAAACAAAAACAATGATGAAGTAGTAATTACTTTTTTCGCACTAAACCATTTTCAAAGCTTTAAATAAACTGCTTTTTACGTTTCAACAGAATGACTGACACATGCTGTATAAGGATGCCTAGTATTTTCACGTATTACTGCTAAAATAATACTAGTATGGGAATAAATGCATATAGCCAATATGATATACATAGTTTTGAATGAGTGTTATCGGTTTGTTATCAATCAACAAACGCAAACCTGTGATTAATTCAGTACAATCAGCCCAATTACGAACAACAATTCCCTGGGAGTTTTTTTTCCTGTTCCCTTAGACTAAATAAAATCTCCTAGAGAAAGTTTTCTCTTTTCCATTTCCTTCTATTCTAAAAAAACTTCAAAAAAAGGAAATTCATACCGTTTGACATATCAAAATGAAATTTAGTATGTGCGTTGGGTATGTGGAGATATAGAGCTGTATAGTTTTTGGGCATAATCGGGAGGGGTCAAGGGGTTGTTTCCTTACCCCCAAATTTTCTGAACACTACAGGTTTTACTGTATGACATATCAAAATGAAATTCAGTATGGAAGGGTAGTTTACCTAACACCCCAAATCGAAAATAATTTTTTTCGATTCGAATATACTTTGATCTTTTATTCATTATGTAATATATCTAAAAAAAAAATATCTGTTTCCATTTGGTATGGTAAAGTTGAGTGTAGGCCACTGCAGTTTTTTTAAGATAAACAAAATAAATTGTCAAAATCAAAACATTTGATACTGATTTTCTCCCTTCCTTTTTTCTTATTACCTTGAAGACTAGAATAAGGGAATTTTTTCCTCGGGAACAAAAAAAACTTCCCTGTATTTTTATATAACCAATATAATATATTATATATGTATAAACCAATATAAATATCCCCCATTTAGGCAAAAGAAAAATGATCTTTCCAACAAGATTATGTTCGGCTTCACTCTAAAATACACACCCTTATTTGAAGACGGATTATTTTGACGCCATTGCAGCTACACGAAATTAAAATATAAATTCATTAACAATCAAAAGATTTCAAGCAAATTAATTTATTTGTTTTTTACGCGATAGTTTTATTTTTATAAAAGTGGAATATTTTAAAGAAACGCTACTGAATTATTACATATATAGTTGCGGTTTCAATCAGCCCAATTATGAAAAACAATTCCCTATACAAATTTTCCCTTCTCCCATTCCTGCTATTATAAATTAAAATTTCCCGTGAATTTTTTCCCTTTTCTCTATCGAGGGAAAAAAGTATGTATTATAAATATTAAAAAGGGGAAAATAAATGACTGTTTTTGGAAAGGGAGTTGACGCGGAAATGTAAGTATTAAATTTATAAATATAAACCAATGATTTAAAAATTTTTTTTAAGTCCACAAAATACAAATAGACATCAGATACTTCATTCATAAAATTTATACAAAAAATTTTCGATAAAATTTTTACAAAAAACTTTCGAAAAATGTTTACATAAAATTTTCGATAAAATTTTTACAAACAATTTTCGATAAAATTATAAAAAATGTTCAATAAAAATGTTCAAAAAATTTTCGATAAAATTAAAAAAAAGAAATTCGATAAATTTTTTACAAGAAATTTGCGATAACACTTTTACAAAGAAATTTTCTGTAAAATTTTATAAAAAAAATTTTTTGATAAAATTTTACAAAAAATCTTCGATAAAATTAAAAAAATATGTGTCTATATCTTTATATTATATTTGTAATAATGAAGTTGAAATCATAAAACTAAAAACCGAATCTATATTATTGTGAAATTGGGAAACATACCAGAGTAAGGGAATATTTAACATTACTATGGTGAGGGGTATATAAGATTCGGCATGGCCTAATATAGCACTCTTACTTGTTTTTTTATTATTATTAAACTTGAAATAAAATGTCAAAAGCAAAACAGCTGTTTCCGATTTTCTCACTCCTTTTCCGATTTTCTCACTCCTTTTTTTTTGCTACTCCCAGGGTGATTAGAATAAGGGAGTTTTTTCCTGGGAACAAAAGATTGGGAAGGGAAAAATTTCCCCAGGAATATTCATAATTGGGCTGAATAAAATAATGACTCCATGCTGACGGTTGCAGCCAGTGGTGATTGAAGCGTGCTGTTTTCTATGTGTTATACTTCGGATTTGGTTTCAATAATTTTCTCTTGTTTTATTTTTAATTTGAAAAATATCCGAATTAAGGCACAATAATCAAGTAGCCTCACCACAGAGGCGAAAATTATCAAAAATTTTTATATGCATTTTGACAGTTAAACTTAAAATTTTTCCACTTAAATAGAAGTTCAACTATCAAACTCCATAGAAAAAATTTTAAAAAATGTTGCCTTAAATTTTTTTGCCCTAAGTAGTGAGGTTCCTAATGAACTTTTTGATAAATTTACAATTCGTAGAAAGTGTAATGTAATTTGTTGCATTATTTAACCAGGTGTTAGATTTATTTGTAAAATTCGCAGTCAGAGCTATTTAGGGGATTTCCCCTTATTACCTATTATGCAAGCTAAACTCTTACCTGCTAAAAAGGAAAATCACTACAGGATTTTTACCCTATTGTTACCTGTTTCGAATTACATACATAATTAGCTCAATTTCCAACTATTAATAATCATGGATTGGCTGCAGTCGTCGTTATTCGCTGCTTATGTGTTGTTAAGTTCACCTTTTAGCAGTTTTTTGAAATTAAAATGATACCACATGTCGATAATGTAATTTTATCTTGCGAAGTAGTTTCTACTGGTTGTGATCCCATGGCAGTCGATGATAACTTGGCCGCTAAAAATCAATTTCAATCATTGACTTTGACGTCAATGACATCATCGTATTTGCAACGTATACCCAGTGGTTCGAGGCAATGGGAAATTTATCTAAATGACTTGGTCGAATCAAAAACCAAACGTTATCGTCGCTTTCAAAAAGAAACGGAAACTATAACCGATTTTATGCTTAGATTTCCTGTTTTTGAAATGTCTTAAAAATATCGATATTTTTAATGTGCAAAAAGAAAATTACATATTTGATCAATTTAAAAAAATATAATTCGTTAATATTAAGTTAGTTTTTAAGTCATGTACATTTATAAAGTTATAGTTTATAAAATTAAAAACTACTTTTCTTATATATTATTCTATTCTAAATATATTTTTCTTCAATATTATCACATAATTTCTTTCTTAGAGAGAATAAAAACGAACTTAGGCTTGACTATAAATTTCATTGTATGTAATTAAAATATACTTTTACAAAATAAAGCACAAAAATTAGGTCTATTGAATTTGCTTCGTCAGTAAGTAAAGGGTATTTTTTATAGAGGTATAGAACTTTAAGTTGGCATTACTTTTCAAGATGGCGACCGACTTAACAGCTGTCAAGTGATTTATTCTCAGTTTGGTTTGGCAATTCATCATGAATAGACTCACGCCTGAACAACGCTTGCAAATAGTGCCCAAAACGAGATTACCGTTGTTCCCGATTTTTATAAGCGAATTTTGTTTAGCGATGAAGCGCATTTCTGGTTGAATGGCTACGTCAACAAACAAAACTGCCGCATTTGGAGTGAAGGTAATCCTTAAGTGTATGTCGAAACACCGTTACATTCAGAAAAACTGACTGTTTGGTGCGCTTTATGGGCTGTTGGAATCATTGGTCCGTACTTTTTCAAAAACGATGGTGGCCAGAATGTTACAGTCAATGGTGATCGGTATAGAGCCATGATTACTAACTTTTTCATTCCCGAATTGAATAACCATGATTTCCAGGAGATGTGGTTTCAACAAGACGGCGCAACATGTCACACAGCTCGTGCCATAATAGACCGCCTAATTTTACGTTTTGGACCTGTGAATTGGCCTCCAAGATCTTGTGATTTAACACCGCTAGACTACTTTCTGTGGGGCTATGTCAAGTCATTGGTCTATGCGGATAAGCCACAAACGCTTGACCATTTGGAAGACAACATTCGCCGTGTTATTGCCGATATACGGCCACAAATGTTGGAAAAAGTCATCGAAAATTGGACGTCCAGATTGGACTACATCCGCGCCAGCCGTGGCGGATATATAAAAAACACCCTTTATAATGCTGTTGTCCTGACGTTTTATGGAGACTGTTGTCGTTTCCTGTTTGTTTTGTACCGTTCGCTTGTCAGAACATCATTATCAAGCCACGTCGATCTACCGAAAGGTAAGGCAAAAACAAAAAATTAAAAAAAAAAGTTAAATATTTTTCACCAAGGCGAACTAATCCTATGTAATGCAAGGGCGAATTTAAAAATGTGCTTGTGTCGTATTTCTCACATAAAAAATTCTTTGTATTTTTTTTTAATATAGAATTTGACGTTTGGAATTCAATCACTTGTTATGGATTTGTCTTGTTCTAGATTTAAATCATAGTTTTTTAGTCAAATACCACCATAGGGAATGACGGGAGTAATAGGACCAAAACCTTTTGGTCTATCTTTTTCCTATGTTCTCAATGACCAGTCGGAATTTTTCTACAATTTGCTGACAGGAATCTGACATGCAAACCATTTTATAACTTTATTTCGTGCTGCTTATCTCAAAGGCTGATGTCACTTAATCAGGGTGGCCTCCTTAAGGTACTTACGGGATAGTTTTCCATACTTTGTGATCTAAGATACGAGTGCAATTTGGCAATTAAGTAACTTTGTGTTTTCAGCAGAGTACAGATTACTGTACTACTGTGCATTTTAAGCCGACTGCGTCTATTAGTTCGTTTTAGACAGCCAAAAAACCTCGTTAATTTTATCGAAAATAGAAAAAAAGTAAATTTCTTACGCTGATTAAATACAATTTTTTACATAAAAAATCAATCACCGAAACCAAATAAAGGTTTAATATATACTGTGAATTCTCTACACCATAAATTTCAATGTTCAAAAGTTGGCCTACTCAGTACAAGCTTAAATGACGCCAGATGGCCTAAAAATAGGACGTCACGCGAGAAATAGTTGATTAAATCCATGGAATGATATTGAACGATGGGAGAATAAATGTCCGCGCCACAATCAAGGAAATGCGCGGGTGAACTAGTGTATAGCCACTATTGAAAAAATTAATGAAAATTTGAGGTGGTAAGAGATTTGGGTCCTTAAGAAATCTTTTAATTGGAGTTAAAAAATTTTTAAATAAAAGAAACGCTAGTGCCGAATTTCTCTTTCAATATATCATGCAATTTTTATGTCCCGTTCCACACTTGCAACTTTTGATTCTGCAACACATGTATTTGTTGTTGGGAGCTTAAATAAAATGTACATTAAAAACTATTGTGACTCTCTATTGTTGTTGTTGTTTATTCTCTTCGACATGAAAATGGCTGTATAAAAGTATACAGCCGTCAAAAACACAATTTTTAAAGTATTAACAAAATGTTTCAGAAACACAAATTGCAAGTGTGGAACGGGACTATGGATATATAAATTTTTTACATTTTAAACTTCAAAATTAAAACTACGAATGAGAGAACAAAACGAATTTTAAGAGTACATGCATGTGTGTACCCTTTCCTCTCTCCCCTCTCGCCTATTAATGAAGAATTGCAGCGACAAAAGATGCATAATGTAACTCGGGACTCACGGAACTATTAAATTTCTATTGCACCCTCAATACATACTTATTAGACAATGTTCAAATTAGAAAATGCAGGCTTTTAAAACTGCACAAAGATTTTACAGAGAAGAAGAAAAAGTTGCGAAACAATGCATCAACTTTAAAACTGATGCCCTGATTGCTTGTTTCCTGCGTTACTAATACTTGACGACGGCGCACAGAGGGGTATTTTGCCAATCTAGCCGGACATTAGGCCAATAATTAGTTTTGAGAAATGTAAAAAATTTAAGTACGCAGCTCGACAGACAACAAAATTCTGCATCGTATTGTGAATTTTCAAGGGGTTAAAGTTAAAGTCAGGAAAGTTGAGTAAATCGCATACGTTTTTATTGACTTTAAACGATTTTGAGAGGTTTGCAATATATTTTTTGGTGGCTAAACGAATAAGGATATTGTATTGATTTTTTTTCTGTGAAAGGGTTTATTAGTAGCTACTTATGTTAATTTTTAGAATTTTTTTTTTAATTTTTAATCATAAAAAATTTCGTTCAAAATTAAAAAAAGTTTTTTTTTTGTAAAATTTTTGGTAAAATAAAGTGAATAGCTTTTTAAGAGTGATCTCCATCGCGATCCTAAATATGTTATATATCACTACAAAATTTACGATCTCTTCTTTTATGCTGTAAAAAAACGTTGCGCATATTTGCTCCATTTTTTTGCGATTTTTTGAAAATTTTACCTTTTTATGTTTTTTCTTATCTTGGATAGGTAAATACGAGTAACCCTTGTATATTTGTAAAATGTTTTGGTTTTTAATAACTGAAGGTAGATGTTTTTTATTTAAATCATTACATCTAACACTGTTATTACCTGTACAAAAAACAATTTAAATATCAAAAGAGATATAGACGTAGATGCCCTTTCTTTCGGACTATCTACTTTACACGCCAGAATTCGCCTATTTGAGAGCATATCACACCTGTCATATAAACTGTCAGTGAAAAAATGACAAATAAAATCTGATGCGGACAAAGCTATTGTTAACGCGAGGAAGAAAAATATCCAAGACAAATTTAGAAGTGAATTAGGGTTAGTAGTGAGTGTACCGAAAGCTGGATTTGGAAACACCAACGATGGTAACACTAGCAGAAGATTTGTTTGCAATCCTGAATTAGCTGCAGAATTAACTGTGTAACGCTGAAGAGGATTCAGATTCGGAAGAGGTCTTTGAAGAATTCGACGAAGAAGAACCATGGCACTCATTATCACCTTAGTGCAAAGGAGAAGTTGTTTTAAATAAATTGTTATAATTTTAAATAAAATTTATCGTTACAATCATAAATAAGTATTACTATGAATAAATTAATTATTTTCCGATAAATAAAATACTATAAAGTAACAAATTATAAAAATATTTTTTTAAAAATATTCTTGGGAGGCGGGGATTGGTTAGGCATTGGAAAGCTTAAAAATAAATATTTTTAGGAAATTGGCAAAAAAAATATTTTTTTTTCACAGATGTTTTGGGGGTGGGATTGGAGGAATACCTCCCCCTGCCCATAAAAATAATTTTTTATGGTTTTAAGAAGTATGTAATATATTTCTTTTAATAATTGCATTATTTTTTCAAATAATTTTTTATTTCACCGCCCACAAAAGGGGGCGGGGCTAAAAATGGCATTTAAGAATCTCTTGAGTCCAACTTTAAGTTTTTGAATATTCTTTGACCTTAAAAGTTGTAATTGATAAACAAAATGACTGGAAAATCAAAAAAACTTGCATTTTTCAAAGGTAGGATTAATTCTTCCAAGGGGAACTTTGATCCGATTTTTCCTATTTTATAGCATTGACAGCCTATGACCATAACAGATTTTTCTGCAAAGTTTCATTAACCTAGGAGCACTCGGTACATTTTTAGAGCCAATATAAGCTTAAAAAAAAGTAATGTCCGGCTAGATTGGAAAATACCCCTATGTGCGGCGTTTTGAAAGCATTAAAGACTTTTACCATCCCTGAGCTGATAATTTCCAATTTTTGTGTTATTTTTTCATTTCTTATGCTCCTTTTAACTTTAATAAGCTTAGTTCAGAAATGTCCGACTTTTTCCAAATTATTTTTCTCCTATCCCACTGTGCATTACAACGGTTTCCTTTTTTTTTATCAAAAAAATTTGAAAACATTAAGAATTTCTTTTACAGAATCTGCGATTTATTTATTAATTTAACGAAAGTTTTTAACATTTTAATATAAAAAAACGTATTATAATAAAAAATGACGATTATGGGACGTAAAAGATGATTCATTTAACAATTTTTCAAGAGTAATTATTTGTTGTAGTCCAAAATCATAGAGATGGTAATCGATGATTGGAACACTGTAGCTGTGGTTTTCTTTTTTTTATATGTGTATGTAAGTATATACGGTATGATCCAATTAAATATGAAAGAAATTTTAATGTAAAAAGTTGAAAATTTTCAAAAACTTTTTAGTTTTTCAAGCTCTCCATAACCAAAGGCAAATTCTTGTTAATGAAACATTTAAAGCCGCGGAATACCCAGGCACAAGAATCTGTTTTTTGTTCATTTTTATCAGCACACAATTGTACATCAGCCTTGACTGCATCCTTGTTTTCCTTGCCACTGCCGAGCTGAGCAATTAGATTGTCATTTTTGAAGCCATCTTTGGGATCGAACAAGTCGAATTTCTGGAAAACACATTCGATATAGCATCTGGTGACCTCATCATCGGGATAATCGAATTTCTTGAATTTCTCAATCATTTCAGGGGAAATTTTCTTAGCTGCCATGCATTCTTCGCGTGCCTTCTTTAAATCATCTTGAGTGCGGATTTTAAATTCGGCAGTTACCTTTAATTTAAAATATATGAAAAGTTTTATTATATAAAAGAGAGATTTAAAGGAATCCTTACATATTGTCTAGGCGTGAGAAAAAATCTCCAGACAAAAGTCAAACTTCATATAAAAACCTCAGTATTAAAAATAATGTTTTTTTTAATGAATTTCTACTTTTGTCTAGACAATTTTTTTTTTTCAGGTCTATAAACTACTCTACCTAAATCATACACCTGAAAAAAATTTCTCTAGACTTAAACGCAATTCAAAAAACTTTTTTATGAGTATTTGTTTTTTTAGAGTATGTGTAGTAGACAAAAAATCTACGAAACGTCGGACAAAATAAATAAAAGGAATTTTTTTTTACTTATAAACCTCAGGCCTATTACCTCAACATTTATTATTGTTTTTTTTTTTTTTTAATATTAAGTTTGACTTTTGTCTAGATAAATTTATGTCAGGTGACAAATATTTGTCTAGACAAAAGTCGAACCTTATATTATATAAAAACTAATATTAAAAATAATGTTTTTTTTATTGATAAAGTTTGACTTTTGTCTAAACAAATTTGCGTTTGGTCTAGACACTAGGTTAGCTCCTTATAGAAATAAAATATTTCTTTTCGAAAAACTAACCTAGTGAGTAGACTTGACAAAAATGTGTCCAGACAAAAGCAAAACTTCATATAAAACAAATTATATTTAACACTGGGTTTCTTATATAAAATTAAATTTGTCAAAACATATTTGTCAAGACAAATTTTTGGCAGGTCTAGAGAAACTACATACATTTTTTGATGCTTACAATTGTTTTTAGATTTTTTTATATAAATTTTTAATTTCTGTTTAAAAATTTAAATTTCTGTTAGAATTTTAAAATTATCAACTTTATTAGAAATTTATATTTTCTATAAGAAATTTTTATTAAAAATAATTTTTTATACGCGAATTCGAGGAAATTTTTTATTACAAACAAAAAATATTTCCTTAGATATTTTTCATTATTTCATTGAAATTAAAAATTTATTATTTTTTTTTTTAATTTCAATTCAGGATTTTTTTCCACTGAAAAATAATTTTCATACTCACCAAAGCAAAGATGGCGATTAAAATTGCTAGTGAAGCCTTCATATTGATTTGTTTAAAAAAAACTGTAGTAGACTGTAAAATAAATCACAAATTTCCTTGTACAATTGAAGTTGTTTGTCAAAGCTTGATCCGTTTTGAACTGTGGATAATTGTCACATGCGACTGGGCTTTTATAGTCTTTTACTCTCATTTAAAATTAACTCAAACACAAATCAACAAATCAACACACTCAGTTACTCTACGTGTGTAAATTGAATAAAATAACAATAATAAAGACTAGATTGCTCGAGGAATTGAGGGTGTGGAACTAAAGTTTCTACATAAACTTTGTTGTTCTATAGAGAGACTGTTAATAATAAATATGCATACATATGTATGTATGTATGTATGTATGTATGTATGTATGTATGTATGTATGTATGTATGTATGTATGTATGTATGTATGTATGTATGTATGTATGTATGTATGTATGTATGTATGTATGTATGTATGTATGTATGTATGTATGTATGTATGTATGCAATTCTGCTTTTCGATAATCGTCCCTTCAAAATTAATCACCTCTTCCAAATTAATCCATTTTTTTTCATTTATTACATATAAAGGGGTTTCTCATTTGATTGGGTAGATTTTAACAATTCAAAGCAGCAATGTTTTTGATATTTTGGAATTTTCGACATTTCTTCTTTTTCGATATAAAAAATAATACTATGGCAAGTTATGACTATACGATGCACAGTGGGAGGTCTAGACAAAAAAAAAAAAATAATAATTCAATCTGTAGGGTCTAAGCGGCTGTCTGAGATTACTAAAACTTCACCTGACTTTAGAAAAGGAGTAGTCGGACATTAAGACTTAATTTTATTTTAAGACTTTCCCAGAAGAGATAACATGGTTTGGAATTTTTGTAAAATATATATTTTTGCTACAACATTTTGTATTATAAATTTTTTAATAAAAATGGTCAATTATATAGAAATTTATACATTAATCCCCATCGTTTGTTTTACTAGATTGAGTTCTTTGTATGTTTTCCACGCAGTCAACTTTTAAACTTATGTCACGCGTTTATAGAGATCATAATCTCTTTGAGATGGAGATCATGACCTATTCGAAGCGACTTATTGTTTAAGTGGTTAGCACGTTGACTACTAAAGCATGATCACGAGTTCTATACTCAACCGTAGCAACATATATTTTTCTGATATGTGTTATTTCTATTTACAATAGTACATATCACAGCGCTCTTCTTTGCCGGTTTTATCATATAGCACTAAATCGTGGGCGAAGTAAAATCATAAATTGGCTATACTATCTGCTGTCACTGTTCTTAAAACAGACAACTTGAAATTGCAGTGTTGCAAAAAGGTGAAGCTCTAGTATTTACCTTAACTATTTGTCTTCTCTACTCCTGTCCCTTTCCAAAGGGAGTAACAGGATTAGTATAGGCATTAATTGCCTATATTATTTTTAAGCACTTTCATTCACCCAAAAACAAATTAATTGGGTGCAGCACAAAATGAAGCCCATAGACGTCTAAAGGCGATTTTGCCATTTTAAAATGCTGCTTCAGCCCGACATAATAAAGTCATTTCTAAATCGAATTATTACGTAAGATAAAATGTGGAGCTATTACGATAATGTAAAGCTAAAAAACCGTATGTGAAAACCGACCAACCAGTAGCATCGACTCCAAAGTGGGATCAGAAGGATGACTATATATTACAAGCTAGTAAAACGTGAGGAGAGTGTGAACGAAACACTTCCAGAATATGCGACCTGCCATAGTTAATAATTTGCCATCATGACAATGCTCGTACTCGTTTTGGGCGAACAATTAAAAACTATTTGGAAGAAAAATAAATGGGAAGTTTTGAACTACCCGCCATATAGCCTAAAGGTTGTTCCTTCTGTTCCTATTTTTTCGTTCGCTACAAAATGCTACAGATTGAAATCATTTTACTTCAGAAACAAGGTATCAAAAATTGGTTTGAATTGTTTCTAGCCTCAAAAGATAAGTGATTTTGGATTGGAATCGAAATATTGACATAAAGATGGAAAAAATCATAGCTTCCGATAGATAATAGTACTTTGAATAAAATGCATTGCACCTTTATCTTTAAATACAAACGATGAAAGCGAATACCCAATAAAAATTGTTAAAAGCGATTTGAAAATAAGAAATTCGAAACGATTTAAATTAAAATCTAATTTTTCGGCGAATTAATAAAATGGCCATAGAGCTTCAAAATAAATATGGCGCCTACCAGAGGCGCTGCCACACTGTAAATATGACGTGCGATTCAGTGTTGCCAATAGCGAAGCTTTCTTCCTTTATTTTACCACCTGGGAGGTTACTGCGTATTTCGATTCAAAAGAAATCTTTTACAAAACGGAATGTTAAATTGATTCAAAATATTTTCTTTTCGAATCAAAACACGCGGTAACCTCCCAGCCATATCTTTACCCTATCGTTTTTCCTTTGCCTTAGTGTTATACCTTTTCCTTTGCCTTACGGCCGGAACACAGAGAATCCGTCATACGTTATACTTTGACTTATTCGACTGTGATTAAAGTACCGACGGAAGAGGTTGACACAATGAGTACTTTGTTGATGGATATTAAATCAGGATAGAAAATATTTAAAAAGGTTTGTTCTCGATTTTACTTAATTTAATTTATTTATTTTGTTGTATTTTGCTTTATTTTTGCTCCTACTTAACACAAAAATTTAATCAAATCATTGCCCAACTTTCGGACTTTGTCTTGACGAAAACGTACTGATTGTGACAACGCTCATAAGAAAATCTGAATTTCAACTTTCTTGTACGTTGAAAAAGACGACGTATAACGTATGTGCCCGGCCTTTAGGTTACTTCAATCCAAAAAAAAAAAAAAAATAAAAAAACAATCATCATACACCCTTAAGTCACCGAAACGCAAGGTATATCGAAAACATCGCCGCTATCTGCAAGCAGGAGAATTGGAGACAGCCAATCTTATGCGGCGCACAAATCTGAACCCGGCTGATGATTCTAACATGAAGGCTGCATATTCCATTCAACTATTACAACAATGCACAGTGGGGCAGAAGTGCCAAGCTCTAAGAGAAAATTATTTTGATTCTGCCCAACTGTGCAATGGACATTTTGAAAATCTACCAAACCTTTTTGAAAAACCTCTTTACAATTCATATTAGTCGTTTAATCTTTGTTTGGCTATCCAATGGGGAAAGTCGTATTTCAATATTTATTTTTGAGTAAGAATAACTATTGTATTATAAACCTTATAACCGTCATCAGATCAAACTTCTGTTTAGTACTCACTCATCATGTGATGTTTAAGTTTAGTTTTACTATTTTGACGGTAGTTTTTGTAAATTTATTATTGTTCTTTTGGCTTTTTTGCTGCTGTTTTTTGTTTCATTCTTTTTTTTTTCAGTTTTAATTTACTTTTCAGCACTAGACCAGTTATGATCACACGATTTGTAATAAATTGCAGATATCGTTTATAATATGTCGTGTAATTTATGTGCAATTTCAGTTATTGTCCTTTATATTCGTCCATAAATAAATCGATTTATTGGCCTTTGTTTAAGGCAGATTATATGATTTCGCCAACCTTCAACTTAATGTTAATCTCTTTTATTAAGAGGCTAGAATTTTAGTTTATGTGCAATTTGATCAAGTTTTATACTCACTTGTGGATTAACAAAATGGCAACGTGTGCAGAGTACGGCCAACTTGTTAAACTAACAACTGCTTCATTAACTGTCTTTCCTATGAGTGAATCTGGTCGAAGAAAGAATGGATGCTATTTTTTGAAGAAATCTGCTTAACAGTTATGTGATGCCTTATGCAAAATGGAAAATGCCGCTTTAATTTGTGCTTTAGCAAGATAATGACCCGAAGCACACATCGAAGTGGGCAAAAGATTGGGTTGAAAAAAATGGGTTTGATGTTTTAAGTTGGACTGCTCATTTTCCAGTCTTAAACCCATGGAAAACTTGTGGCGAATAGTTAAATTAGGGGCAAGGGGTAGTTTATTTAACACCCCAAACCGAAAATCATTTATTTTTCGATTTGAATATACTTTGAACTTTTATTCTTTATGTAATATATCCATAAAAATATCTGTTTCTATTGGCTATGGTAAAGTTGAGTGTAGGCCACTCCAATTTTATTTAATACGTATTTGTATTTTTAATACACATTTTAATACATATTTTAATATATATAATTTTGAAAAATTACGAAAATTAAACAAAAACCTGAAGTGCAAGTTGAAAATAAGAGGTAAGTTAATGAAATTTTGCTGTCAAAAAATAAGTGTATACGGCCTAGATTTTAAAAAAGATTTTAAACGAAAACTACTAGATTTCGAAGTAGTGCAAATGCCCTATTAAGGCTAGAAGTCACTATCCTAAACAATCGTACGATTCAATCACAAATAAATCTGACAGAATTCTGCCCTACTTAAAAAATCGTTTCAAAACAATTGCAAAACAAGATTTTGCAACTCTGATGAGGCCATGATTCACTATCATACACATTTGTCATACACATTTGTCAAAAATTGCATGTGTGTTCAAAAAGTATGATAGTGTGAATTAAAAGTGTATGTGTGTAACAGACTTTTTGACAGATCGTACGATTTTATAATCTCTTGAAAAAATTCATAAAATTGTATTTTTTCATGCGATCAGAGTTGCATTTTGTATGATAGTATTGCATCTACATCGCCATTTTGAAACGATTTTTTGATTAGGACAGAATTCTGTCAGATTTTTTTGTGATTGAATCGTACGATTGTGTAGGATAGTGAATCCTGACCTTTAATAGCATTTCTATCTAAATTAACAAATTTAAATATTCGCAAAAAGAAATGTTATAAAAGAATTGCAACTGTGAATTTGGAAATGAAAAAATTATATACAATTTTCATGAATTTTCTGTAAAATGTAAAATTTTGCAATTAGCAGTTTTCTTCTTCTTTTTTTTTAACGACAATTACCTTTAACATTTACTTCCAATTAAGCGAATTTAACTAAAATGTTGTAGAACACAGCTAATGTGGGTTGTATGCTCTCAAATTGTGTGGAATTTTTTATTGTTTAAAAATGCACTTAATTTTTCTTTATTGCATAAAATGCGTGAATAGAATGTTTACAAATGATGATTTAACGTTAAATTTTTCATTTTTAATTGTTTCTTAAAAACAAATGTTCTACAAATCATTTGTGGTTTTAGGAGGCAATTAATTTCATAAAAGTTTGTGTTTAATTTTAATTGATAAAAGGGTTGTAAATGTAACGAAATAATTATATATAAATCGGTTGCAATTAGATTATATCTTTGCTACAAACCTAGAATATCAATTATAGGTATAATTTAAATGTTTTTTTCTATTTTTTTGCATAAAACATGATCGATCGTCGAATGCATTTAAGCGATTTATTGTCAAGCCATCAAATAATTAGTTTTTTTTGTTTCAAAATTTCTTTTGAGATTGTAGCAACTACTTTTTAATAAAAAAAAAATATAAAATTAACAACTATACCTTTACTTTAAAAATAATTTGAATTGTAAAAAATAAGAAAAAAAATTATGAAAATTAGTCTTAGTAAAATGTACTTTGAGTAAACATTGGTGTTACATTTGGTGAGCCCGAATGTATTCACGCAAACAAAACTTGAAATAAATCAGTCAAGTACGAGTCAGACTCATACAAGTAGGGTTCCGTACTATGTTCGGTACAACTTTAAAAATACAAGCTAATTAATTAACAAGTTAATTTGTTCACGTCTTATGGGGCACCCTTTAATTTAAACTATTTTTTATACTAGAGCATAGTACTAAATACCCTGTGTAAATATCAAGTGTCGTTTAGAAGAGAACGTAAAATTCCTCAAATTCGAGACATCTAGGGAACACTCTTTTATTTTTATTAAATTTATTTTCGTTATTTGTTGTTACAGTAGATATTGTAAAATATAAACTGTGTAAATTTTAAGTGTCAGCCTATTACTGTTCAAATATAAGGATTTTTTAAGAAAATATCAGTAGCCCACCTATTGCGTTTCAAAAAAAAAAAAAAAAAAAAAAAAATAAGGCAATATAATAAGTGAAAAACATGTTATTGTGGAACACCCTTTAATTGTTATAGCGGCGATGACAACACATCTACTGTAAAAAATTCAAGAGTCTACCTATTACAGTTCAAAAAATAAGACTATAAATGTAAATCAAGTCACTGTCGGAAAACTGGATACGTTTCGGAACTCCCTGTACGTTTTAGTATTTATTGTTATAGCGGCCACAGTTATACACCTTCTGTGAAAATTTCAAGAGTCTACTTGTAAATCAAGTCACTATCGGAAAACCCTTTAATTTTTATGTTTGTTTTATATACTTGTTTAAAAAGCGTACTAAGTTTTAATTACAGTTTGTAAATTTTAAGTGTTTGCCTCCTACAGTTCAAGAAATAAACACATATACGTGAATAAAACGTCTCTATCGAAACACCCTATAAGTTTTAGTATTTGTTGCTATACCGGTAACAGTTATTCATCTTCTGTGATAATTTCACGAGTATCTATTACTGTTCGAGACATAAAAGGCGCTGACAGACGGACGGACAGACAGACATTGTAGCGAAAACAATAGGGTTACGTTGTTACCTTTTGGATACGGAACCCTAAAAATGCCAAGAAACCAACAACAGGAATCTGCAGCAAAGTCTATTGCTACGACATCATCGGTAACGCTTCGTATTCCACGATTCTGGAAAGAAAATCCAGCAGTTTGGTTTGCACAATTACAGGCTCAATTTGAAAACCACCACATAGCGAATGCAAAGTGAAAATTTTATGCAATTTTGAAACAGATATACGTAGATATATCGGGTGGTTAAATTTTAAGGGCCGATGTAGAACCTAAACTTCAAGTTTTTTTATGCATTTAATTTACAATATCTCAATTTTAGACTAACCAATTTGAACCATGGAAAGATACACAATCTAGCAACAATGGCAACAGTGGATGAGCAATTTTCGAAGAAAATCATCTTCAGTGATGAGGCATATTTTCACCTCAGTGGATTCGTCAATAAGCAGAATTGCCGCATTTGGGCGAATGATAATAATCCAATACTGATTGTCGAAAAACCAATGCACCCACAAAGAGTGACTGTTTGGTCGGTCAGGCAGTTACTGTGAATGGTGTTCGCTATCGTGAGATGATAAAGAACTTTTTATGACCCGAATTGGAAGATATGGATGTGGACGATATGTGGTTTCAACAGGACGGTGCCTCTTGTCATACAGCTAACGAAACATTAATGGCTCTTTTGTGCGACAAATTCAATGGCCGTGTTATCTCACTTCTTTCTTTGGGGTTATTTGAAAGATAAGATCTACGTCGATAAGCCAGCAACAATTCAAGAGCTGAAGGATGAGATAATTCGGCACATTAACGGCATAGAAACTCAATTATGCTTCAGCGTCATCCAAAATTTGGAGCATCGGATGGGGGTGTGCCGCCGAGGTCGCGACGGCCATATTTTGGCCGATATTATGTACCATACATAATTGAAACATACCAATATTATCAAACTAAAAAGAAATGACAATAATTTCCTAAATAATTTGTGTTTTATTCAAAATCAACATCGGCCCTTCAAACTTTAACCACCCTTATATATACATATATAAATGTAAAATATGGATCTTATAGTTTTGACTTCTGAAGCTGAAAACGCTTTTAACAAATGTAAAGAAGATTTAGCAAATGCTTCGCTTTTTGTGTAATGGTCGACGCATCCGATCGGGCTATAGATGCAGATCGTCAGCAACAATTCAGTAAAGGTAGTTATTTTTCAAGAAAGTTTACAGAAACTCAAAGAAAATACAGTACCCATGACAGAATTTTTGGCTGTTTATACTGTAGTCTATACTGTAGTCAAATATTTCAGACACATGCTCGAAGGCTGACACTCTATCATGTTTACGGATCACAAGCCCCTTACGTTTGCATTTAAGAAAAATCCAAAGAAAGCTTCACACAACCCCCAGACTGATAGACATGCACACTACCTACTAGCCTCAAAGATTTTGAGGTTTCATAGACGAATGCCATATGTCAGAAATAATAATAAAATTAAAATGGCGATATAATCTAAAGCACAAAAATAAATTTCAGTCAATTCTAATTCTATATCTCTAAAAAACACCTTTAATTTTTAATTGAAAATTATTTTTCTCTTAAAAACACCTGTTTTAAATCCCCATAATATTGCTTGCTAAAAATCTACACATCATCCACTCCATCCATGAACATAGCCGTACATACTTACGCAAATAATTCACAATAAAGTCAACAGTTTAAAAATTTAATTTTCCATTAAAAATTGTACTTTTCCTTAATCAAACTGAAGAGAGCAATAAAAACATATAAAACTAAATTGGCCTTTATTAACGCACTTTAGCATCTTTGTACACACAATTTAGACTCAAAAAAAAAAAAAAAAAATCCACGGAAGATTCTTTTATTATCTTTATCCAGTGGGAGTATTGGCTTGATTTTTTTGCAAGCAGAGTATTTAATTAATGAAATCTACAGTATTTCTAAGTCTGATTGAAGTAAAAACAACTTTGAAGCGTAGCCAAGGTTGTTGACCCATTTAATTAAGATTAGCTGCGTCCACCACGTCGCGACGCGTCGTGGGCGTCCTGACAATATTTTGTTCGAGTTTGCTTTGAGAGTAAACCACACCAAATTTTAAGACTCTTACTTTCATATGTATTTTCATTATATCGATACCTTCCCGTAAGAATGTATTAAGCGACACTTTTTTCGAAAATGACTTTTTGATGTGGAATTATACTAGAAGTTAAGCGCCACATTTTGGCCTGGGTTTTGCTGCCCTATCAACCCTGTATCAACCGCCAAGTTTTCTCACTGGTACAATGTTGCTCTTTGAAATTTGTATTATGTCACTTTCCAAATAATATTTGGAAAGCGATATTCAGGATACATATTATGTTCCTTTCAATAAAATACACAAATAAATAACTAGACGTTTGTTTTCGTTTCCTGAACAATTTTAGAAATGTCGCTTAATACATTTTTATGGGAGGGTATCGATATAGAGGTACCTATCCCTGTATAAAATTCTAAAATTTATATCTGTATAAAAAGATGTGTACACTTTAATGTCACCACTAACTGCGGAAACGGGTCGACCGATTTCAGGGTATGTTGGTAATAGTCTGTAGATAGTTTGTGTGAAGTTTGCACGAAATCGGCCCAGTGGAGATAGGGCATTTACATTTTCCTATATATTCCCATACAAACCAAACCATGTATCGTAAAGTCGTATGTGTACAATGACATTCGGTCTTTCTAATTGGAATGTTGAGCGGAATCTTTTCAGTCGTTGCTTCGAGTAAAAGTTTGATCATACTTTAACTTACAAATCTTTGTTTTAATTTTTGACCGATGAGGGTAGCGAAGCACACTGGGTTCAACTAGCAAAATTCTAAAAATATTGTACAGTTCTGTAAATAGTGTTTAAAAAACACCGCTGACAAAATAAAAGGTGCTGTCAATTTTGCAGTATCGGTAATCGGTAAAATTGCGTACTCTATATTTTGTTTAGGAAATGAGATATTTTTGCTGAAAAAAGAAACTTATATTTGAATCATGGTACTAAGGTACCTTCTCACAAAATTTTATTAAAATTCATCTAGTAGTTCTTACGTGATGCGTACACAGGCAGGCAAAAATTCTAAAAATTGGTGTTTTGTATTCCACTTCGATTACTATCTGCACCAGCAACAAACTTTCCAAAAAAAACTTTCATATACAGAAATGGGATAGATTATAGATTATCAAGAAAAATTAACATCCATGCTGATACCACCTGTTTAGAAGTTGGAGACTAAGTATCTAAACTGCTGACACGCTAGTGGTGTCTCGGTTGAGATTGCCATATGACACAGAGCTAAATCGACCTTCCTGCGATTTCGGTTCAGCTACTACAGCCACCACTTACTCCACGAAGGGAAAGACTACAGGACAATGATCTCAGGTACTTCTTAAAAAAGATTCAACTTTGTAATGATGATATCTAAAGATGGTGCGGCGAAGAGGAGGAAAACACATTCCACATTCAATGGCCTGCGTTATCATACAGTCGTAATAAAAACTTTTTTCTTTTAGAATAGTGAAGACGTGAAAGGTGTGGACGCTGGTAATTGTCAAACATAGAAGCTCACGAAACTTCTTAAAAAGATTAAATATTTTTTATTATAATGTAGGGGGAATATTGAAGCAGACCTTTTCGACCCCCTTCTGTCCTCTATGATTATACGGCAACCTTAGCCTCATAGAGTCAGGTAATACAGCCAGCCTTTAATCATGACTTTAGTGATTTTAGACTGTCGACAGGTAACTGTCGGCTTTCTTTTTCATCACGCAGTCTCTGGTAATTGCTAGCATATATTCAAGGCTCAGGTCCCCAATGGCATCCACATTTAACAAGCTTCTACCAGAAGTCCTAAGACTTATGCTAGCCAGTGGCAGACGATTACACACAATGTGCGCTACCGTCTCAGCCTCCTCCAGGTACAGTCTGCAAGTATCATCTTCTTCGAAACTTTAAGTATCATCTACTTAAAGTTTCCATGATCTGTCACTAATGCAGTTATCCAGCTTAAAGTACTGTTATTGTATCTGAGTACCTTACTGGCCTTCCTGCCCACGGGCTTTTTGAGCACGATTCGAGCCTGCCTACACGTAGTGGTCTCCCTCCATCTATTCAGGTTTAATGAGTCCACCCAAAAGATTAACCGCTATTGATTGTGGAGAAAATCAGAGGAGTCACTAAAAACAGGTTACAGATATTTGGGAGAAACCCCTATGGTGCTACCGATTCCTTTAGTACTAGTCGTTTGGACACCGGTCAAAACGCAAAGGTTCTTATCTTCCAATTTGAGGCTCCCGCAAGCCTCGAGGTCTTCTGTTCCCATGTCGTTATGTGTATTGGCTTTAAGGTGTTAGAAGTCAACAAGACAATAATGCCCCTGGGAGAAACACTGAGAAAACTAAAAAAATCTAAAATTGCTTTCGGTAAATAATTGACAATTTTTTGTTACATAACAAATATCTTGTCAAGGAGCTGGACAATATTACAAATCGACAGCTTAATTAATGGCTATTGTGGCTAGAGACATTACGCGCCCGATAAAGCAGTACAGTAGTTACCACGTTACTCCTCAGAGGAGCTTTATGAATAGTCAGCCAGGGACTTGTTCTCATGATGTGGTGCCATCTAATTAAAATCTTGCACTTTTAAAGTTGTATTCTCAACATAGTGCGTGTAAAGGCAATGATTCACTATCATACTTAATCGTACGATCTGACAAAAATGGCATATGTGCTCAAAATGTATGATAGTGTGGATTAGAGTTTATGTGTGTGACAGGCTTTTTGACAGGTCTGTACGATTTGATAATCTTTTGAAAAAATTCTTAAAATATTTTTTTCCATATGATCAGAGTTGCAAAATCTTGTTTTGTATGATAGTGTGGCATCTACAACGCCATTTTGAAACGATTTTTTAAGTAGGACAGAATTGTGTCAGATTTTTTTGTGATTAAATCGTACGATTGTGTAGGATGGTGAATCCTGGCCTTTATAGTTTTATCATTATTAGGGATTAAATTTTTCGCATAATTGTTTTCTTTTAAAAGTCTGTCTGCACACATGATGTTGGCTATTTTTCTGCATCAAGTAGCAAATAAAAATAATAAGCAAAAATTAAAATTTTTCCAGAATGTTGTACAAAAGCGTGTGTGCGACTGTATGAAACTTGTCTCAATTATGCGCTTCACAACAGGCGATAAACAATCATAAAAATATTAAACATCGAGGTCGTCTATTCTACACATATGTATGTACATACATATGTATGTACATAAGTTAAGAAATCTGATACCTAATTGTGCAGCAAATTGAAATTTAGTGAAAGCAATAGACAATTTAGGAAAGTTTTTGGCAAATTCAACAGATGTCAGTGCATGGAAAAGTTTTTTTTTTCACATACGAGTACATACATTCCTTGTTATACATTTATAGGTCTGTGAAGGGCTAAGCCTCCTCTAGATTATATTCAGCTTCCCTCAGAATATTTATGTTTTGCTTAATTCAATTATTTTTTCTTTCTGCTTTTCATTTGTGGTCGCATCACGTAAAAACGGATGGATTTTATCAAAATTTTTTGAGGAGGTACCTCAAATAGTATCATTTTTTCCGCAAAAATTTCTCATTGCCAAGAGAAAGTGGAGAAAAAGCAGTGAAAAAAACGCCATTTCCGGTTTAAAGGTACTGAAATTTTAGGTTTAAAACTCCGATATTTTAAAAACTATTGCGCAACATTAGGCGCCAGTTGAAAAAATTTGGATTTGATTTGTATTTTTACTTTGTGGAATTACATTGTGTCTTACAATTGGTGTGGAATACTTTCAAAGCAAAATCGAGCAAAGAAAAAACACCAAAAGGTTGTTAATATTTTTGACACAATTGCATAAAAGTAGGATTTGACACTTTTTATTAGAAGTAACACTCTATAGATATAATGTGTTCGCATCACGTAAAAACTACTACTACGTGAGGAGGTACTGTAGTATCCTGATTCCAATATAGGATCCTTTTTTCCGCCAAAATATCTTATTTCCAAGAGAAAGTGGAGAGAAAGCAGTGAAAGTACGTCGATTTTAAGGTACTGCATACTTTAAGGCATCTTTTACTTTTGAAAGCAGTATATTTTAAGCAATGTTGCGCAACAGATGGCGCTGTTTAAAAATAATAAGTAACTCATTTTTGTCTGTCTTTTACAAAGCTTTACAATAATTTTTAGAATTTTAAAAAAATTTTAGAATGTTATCCAGGGATGGGTACCTTTATATAAAGTAAATACGTAAGAATCTTAAAATTTGGCATGGATTAATTTCAAAGCAAAATCAAACAAAATATTGTCAGGCCGTACACAACGTGTGTGGGCACAGCTAATATTAAGATAAGACAGATGTTTAAAATAGACAGTAAAGCTCCACTTTCGGCAATACTCCGGTGTTATTTACGAGCGTTCATTTGAAGCTATTTTATTATTATATGGTACTACCGGCGAAAGAGGACGCCGTGATATGTATTATGTATTGTGAATAGAGTTAATATACATTAGAAAAACCGATTTTGGGAATCGAACTCGTAACCATATGCTTTAGTAGTCAACGTGCTAACTACTTGAGCAAGACTTTATAGCTGGTTCTTGGTAATTTATTCCTATTGCCGTTAATTAGGACCCACTATTCTAAAAAGGAATTTGTGTCCCTGTTTTTAGCTAACGATACTTTGACGACAGATCTTAGGCGATATAACCTTCACATCTGCAAACCCAAAATCCTTAAAAGAGGAGGAAAAGAGTGTCATTGAAACCTGAATGGTTTAAAGGCGTGTCAGGAAATAGAAAGAATATACACTAGTTTATATCTTCCGTTTGGTTGCTCAGATAGCTAATATTATGTTGAAAATAAAATAATTAAAAAATAAATCAGTGAAGTGCGAGCCAGGCTCACATTCCTAGGGTTTCCTACTATCGTACCGTTCAGCATACAACTTCATTTGATTTCGTCACGTCTTTTATGAAGCCCCTTTAATTTTATTTAAATTATTCTACATAAAAAAATTAAGTGTCTGCTTTTTACGGATCATAATTACGTCTACCAGGAAAACATCCTTTAACTTTTAATTATTTATTTTTTATACTTGCTCTTATAGCGAGAAATGGACTAAAAGTACAATCGGATGTTTCTTAGCTGCATGAAAACTATCGATATCAATAACTGTGGTTTGACAGCAGACTGTGTTGATATTTATGTTCAGTAAGGTTTGACAAGTTAAAATGAATCATTTAACGCCAGAACAACGCTTCCAATAAACCTGTTTACAGTTTAACACAATAGGCCTAATGAGCACGCAATTCGTGCGATTGTTGGTCGTTTTCCCATTAATTTTATTACTCATTTGAAAGTATTTCATTCCAACAACATTTCTGTATTACATTACCATTTTAGGTTCTCATGCAGCTAAAATACACCAACACATATCCTTTCAAAATATCAAGTGTCTGCCTATAATATTTACAAGATAAGGCCCAATTCGTCAAAATCGCATCTTCTGGGGAACACCGTTTCATGTTTATTCATTTTATTCTTGAGGTTTGTTGTTATAGTAAACATTGTAAAACATACTCTGAATAAATTTAAAGTGTCTGGCTATTACGGTTCAAAAACAAGTTCATATATGAACCCAAAATCGCGTCACTATTGAAGCACCATTTTATTTTAAGTTTTATTACATTAATTTTTATTATAGCGGCAATACCAGTACACCTGTGAAAATTTCAAGAGTCTACTTTAAAACCACGTACTATGTGGTCACCCTTTATTACAAAATTTTATAATTTATACCTGTTAATAATAAAGCGAACGTAGTTATAAACACTGCGTTAATTTCAAGTGTCTGCCTATGACGCACGTTGGGTTGAAAATCCCAATAATGGCTCTTAATTGAAAATTTATATTTTTAAAAAGTAATCTATTTCAGGTTATAGTAAACAAAATTGTGCATTACTAATTATCCTTTTCATTTTTTAATGTTATCTACTTTTCGAGTTGTGCGTTGTCAAAGTTTAAGTTTTTTAAGGCTTTGAAAACAGTGGTAAAAACTGAAAAAAAATTTCTTTTAAATTAAATTTTTGTGTTTTTCTAGCATAAAAGTAATATTTTTCAATGGAATCTTCAACTTCAGGTACTTGAAAACTCAAATGTGTATCTCAGTTAAATTTTTTTGTTGTATAAATATTTTTAATATTTTTTTGAAAATTGGTGTAAAAAAGAAACATTTTTCACTTTCAAGTAGAAATTAAAATCCGGTTTGGGGAAGATTGGGTAAAAAAAAAAATTATTGGGAATTTTCTATGATATGTCTACTTACAAATCATATAAAAACATTTTACGGGTTTTTTGTGATAAGAAGGAAAAAAATTGTTTTCTATTTCAACATCAAAGAAAAATTCGTGTATGCAAAGCACTCATTGCATTAATCATGTATGTATGTAAGTGTGTACATGTGTATGTAGTTTTACATAAATTTTTAATACATGGTCCGCATGCTCTGTTACCAGTTATCGGAGGAAGCACAGGAAACTCGTAATAAAGATTTTAAATCATACAGAGAACATTTTTCACGAAAATGCAGTCATGAAAAGTCCAATGAAGATATTTTCAATAGATTTTTAATAAGCTCTGATCCAATTATTAGTAATATGAGCAAACATTACAAAAAGAAAATTAGAGTGTTACCAAAGCAGTTATTGGACCTTCTATTATTACCTGAAATTTCTGAAGAAAATAATTCCGCTGATATTTATTTTTGTGACAGCGAATATGAAGACTAATAGTCTTAAACATAAAATGTAAATTTATATTAATAAAAACTTTTTAATAATTAAAGATTAGTATGGCCTATTTCCGGGAAAATTTAGTATGGGGGCTATACGAAATCATTTACCGATAGCGTTGAATTTTTGTATGTTGAGTTACTAACCTAAAAAATCAAATTGCCCAAATTTCATTAATTTATCTTTAAAAATGGAGCTTCCAAAGCAATTTAAATATTCATACGAGCTGACAAACGAACACCCCTGGCGTTAAATTTTTTTTCAAAAATAATTTTTTTTAAGTAGTAATGACCTACTTAATACTACGAAACGAAAACTTAAGTGCTATCTATAACGCCTGAATTAAGAGCCGTTTTTAGCAATTTCAACCCAATGTATGACGGTTCAAAAAATAATGTCTTATATGTACGTATACGGCCCTATCGGAACACCCTGTAATTTTTAGTATTTTATGTTACAGCGGCCAAGGCGCTAACGACAGACAGACAATGTAAGAACAATAGGCTTATGTTTTAACCCTTAGGGTACGGAACCCTGTTTAAGAATTTTATTAGATTAATGTTGAAGTAATATCCACCAGATCATAAATTAAACTTGGTGGAGATCGCTTCAGTTTTGAAGCGTGAAAGAGTGATGTTGCATTTAAAAAGCCCTCCACAGTTAATCTATGAACAACATTTTTTGCTACAATTCTGTTTATTAAAAAAAATAATTCAATTATTTATAATTTAATAGCTCCAGGGTGTTCATAAGTTGTTTATATGCTTATAGCAAACTTCTCATTACAAATTCTGCCAGCCAGTCAGCCTAGCCATCCCAGCCTAACTATTGTTTATAGTTTATGTGAAATTATAAATAAAGGTTTGTTTTTTGTTTCTACACAGTTTCTGTTGTGCACAGTGGGGCAGAGTTAAATGTTTTGCCAACATCTCTGGCATTTTCACATTTAATAAAATGTTTTTAATTTAAACCTGGACAAATTTAGTTTCTGGGCCAAATAATCTAAGGTTTTGATTTTTTTTTTAATTTTTTAAATCTTTCGTGAAAACAGAACTAATTTTTATTATGTCTAACAAAAATATCTGGAGTGGCCTACACTCAACTTTACCATACTCAATGGAAACAGATATTTTTATGGATATCTATATATATAAAGCACAAAATGTATTTGTTTGTATGTTTGTTTGTCGAAAAGCTATAGCTGCCTACACCAGTAAACTGATCTTTCTGAAATTTTCACTGTTTGTTACTGGATATACGGATGGTAAAATAGGGTACATATTTTTTTGATATTCGACGTGGGCGTGGCACCTCCCATACAAACTAAATATTAATCATCGTATATCTTGGTAACAGTAAGAGGTAGCGTCTTCAAATTTCGCACCCGTAACCTCTACAATTACGTAAATAGTTTAACTAAACACAGACTGAATTGGAATAGTAGGCGTGGTACCTCCTATACAAAGTGAAAAATTATTATCGTGTACCTGGATAACTACAATAGATGGAACGTTGAAACTATGCACAAGTAACCCTCAGAGTATTGTGCATAGTTTAGGAAAATTCTGAATGGATTGAGACAATGGACGTGGTACCTCCCATATTAAGTGAAAAATAATTATCGTGTATCTAGGGAACTACAACAACTAGAGTCTTGAAACTTTGCACAAGTAACCCTCATACTAATGTGCGTAGTCTAGCAAAATACAGACAGGATTAGGGTAGTGGTACCTCCTATAAAAAGTTAAAAATTATTATCGTATTCATATGTATAGTCAAGCAAAAAACAGATTGGTTGGGAACAGTAAGCGTCGTACCTTGCATATAAACTAAAACATTTTTGATATGAAAATAACGTGCATTTTCTAGTTAGAGGTTGGCCATACTTCCAAGTGAATATTGTATTTTTTGTGGATGAGTGTAGCGAAGCGCACCGGGGATAGCTAGTATTACATAAAGAATATAAGTTCAAATATATTCGAATCCAAAAATTTATTATTTTCGGTTTGGGGTGCTAAGTAAAATACCCCTTGCCCCTTCCCGATTATGCCCAAAATTTATACAGCTCTTCATCTCCATAAACCAAAGGCACATACTGAATTTAATTTTTAATATATCAAACGGTATGACCTGTAAAAAATCCACAAAAATAGTGGCATACACCCACCCACAGACATCATCGCGAAAATAGCCAAAATGGATTCAGGAGACCTCAAAACCTATAAAACCATCGAAGTCCTGAGCTCGATTTTTTTCACGATTACTATAGTTTACCTTATACTACGTATGGTAAAGTAAAAATGGTAGCCAATTTACATAATTACATGAACATTTACAAAAACATTTAATTCTTTCCTAGACAATAAAATGGTTTTGTCAAATACGGGTCCGGCGTTCGAATTTGTTGCCCTTTGCGCCCTGTGGTAATTAACTGCTAATAGCAATATGCTTATGTCCTTTACAAATGTACGGAAGCATATCGTTTTACGTCACAGGTAAAAAAGTTATCGAAATGGAATTTAAACGCTTTATATTTGGCTGAAATACTTACAACTAGTCATTGTTAAAAAAACAAGATGTATACTGGTGGGACCCAAAAATTTCATGAATTAGATAAAAATAATCACAACGCCAGAAATGGCCGTAAGGGACACCGGTCAACATATTCCCCAGACTTCTAACAAGCAATTTTTTCATTATGGTTCATTTTGGAGGCCGAAGTATCTGATAATTCCGGGGATCGCTCTGTAATCTACACATATAAAACAGTAACAGAACCATTTCTGTACATGAAATATTTTTTTGTTAGTAATCGAAATGGAATACAAAACACCAATTTTTAGAATTTATGTCTGTTTGTCCGTGTTCGCATCACGTAAAAAGTACTGGATAAATTTTAATAAAATTTTGTGAGGAGGTACCTTAGTATCTTCATTCAAACAAAGAATACTTTTTTTCTGCACAAATATTTCATTTCCAAGAGAAAATAGTGAAAAAGTAGTGAAAGTACCGATTTTCACCAATATAAATGTACTGTAAACTTGGCCGCACTTTTATTTTTGAAAGCGGAATATTTTCAACACTATTTACAGAACTGTACAATAATTTTAGAATTTTATATAAATTTTAGAAAATTATCCAGGGATGGGTACCTATATATAAAGAAAATACATAAACTATAACTGAAGCGTAAGAGTAAGTAAGAGTCTTAAAATTTCGAACAAAATATTGTAAAGGCGGCTACGATGTGGCGTGCACAGCTAATAATAAAATTGTATAGATACTGGATCAGCCCTTTTCGAAATGACTGAATTAATTTAAAAAATTTTTGGTTCGATAACATGGTTGAATTCATATGTTGTTTTATAAGTCGTTAAAATTGGGCAAAATTTTTGAGCTCATTGCACACACACAGACCCATTGTAGTTTCAACTATAGAGTTGTTATTCATTTTAATTTTAAACAAATCATGTTACACCATCTCTTTCATACATTTAGTTAAAATGAAATTATATACACTGTCGATCACATGTTTAGAAGCACTTAAAATTCTTCTTTTAGTATGCCGCTATTTTTGAAAGAGGGTTTTCTTAAGATAACAAAAATAACAACAAAAGGTCCTTATCAAAAAAAAAAAAAAAAATATATAAAAACACAATTTTCCCTTTATATGATTGGAACCACTTTACATTTTTAATTTTTGTTGCCATTATCGCAACATTAAATTAGTAGTAGAAGAAAAATATTACTTTCTGAGAAACATAAGCGAAAAATGTATAAAATAATTCTTGCAAAAAAAAAAACCGACTACAAAACAAATATATGTACATCAATTCTTAACTAAAAATTTAAGAGGAAGTAATCTGTAAGAAATATTATTCAAATCAAATACTTTTATACTTGTTGCTCTAACGGACATAGTAATATAGGTTCTGTACATTCAAATGTCTATCCATAACGGTTCAGCAGATAAAGACATATATGACAAATTACCTCAGATTGTCCTCATATCTTTATCCTTTATTTTTTTACACTTATTATTACTGACACAGCAATAAAAAGTAACGGTTCCAAAGATATGGCCATATAGGTTAAACAATATCACCTAGGGGAGACCCTTTAATGTAAAATTTTATATTAAACACTTATTTTAAAGGACAGATTCTTTCAAATGTATGTCTAAAACGGTTCAAGAGTTTGGCCATATGCATCAATTTACAACAACTATTGAGACACCCTTTATAACTTTAAATATTTATAAATGTTATTATACGGGACATAGTAGTGGAGATTCTGTCTAATTTTCAAGTGTTTGTCTATAACGGTTCAAAAGATAGGGCTAGATAGGTAAAATCTTATCAATTAAGGGGACACCCTTTAGTTTCCAAATTTAAATTATATACTTAATGTTATAAAGGACATAGATATACAGGTTCTTTGTAAATTTCAACCGTCTCTCTGTTACGGTTCAAAAGTTTTGCAATATACATAAAATTACATTAACTATTGGGACACCCTTTAACTTCTAATTATTATTATTTAATTTCTGATTATAAATATTGGACATTCTGTCCAATTTTCAAGTGATTGTCTACAATGCTTCAAATGGTTCATATGTTTAAATTGACGTCACATATGGGGACACCCTTTAATTTGTAAGTTTATTTTTTTATTAATTTCTGTTATTAGCAGCTATAGTGATATGCAGTTTTTTAAAATGTTAAAAGGGTGCTCTTTACGGTTCATAATACACGTAAAAAACACGTATGTTGTATGGGGACACCCTTTAATTTTCAAAATTCTGAACTTCTTTTAACATGGGACCAATCTGCAAGCATTTCCTTTCTAATAAAGAAAACATTTTTAAAATCGGTTCAGAAATGACTGAGTTATGCGGGCACAAACATAAAAAAGCAACATTCAGACGAATAGATAACCTCCTTCTTTTTTTGAAGTCGGTTAAAAAGTATTTTAAATAGAAAAGTATTTTAAATAGAAATATCCGATATGTTTATCGTTCGCAAGGACATTCTTACCAGGTCATTGAGTAGAAAATTGGGCAAAGTCAAAAAAGGATATTGAAAACTATGAAAAAAATCAAAAGAGTAGGATACCAAATACTTTAATTCCAACCAAAAAAGAGAAAATCTTAAGAATAGCATCAGACCGCTTCCCGTTTGAGGGAAAATTGCGGCTATTTTGCCGGGAAACGGGGGCTGTAAAAGAATTTATTTTAAATCAAAATGTTCGCCTTTTTATTTGGCCACCATATTCTCCTGACCTAAACATAAATAAAAATGTTTGGTCTTGGCTTTCGCGCAAGGTTTATGAAGGGGGAAGACAATTCGAGGATAACGAATCACTCAGTTAAGCCCTTTAGAGCTACCAACAAACTTATTATTAATTTTTCTTATTATTAAATTATTAAATATACAACAAAAAAACATACTTTACTTTTTGTTACTCCAGTCGTGTAAAGTTGCTCTGAGTCTAGAGATTTTCTTCTCACTCAATCAGCATTGGCTGATTGGTCTGCCTCGAATAGCTGTGCGATACAGTTATTAGTATTTGCTTGCATAATCCCGAGCGTAAGTTTAATAATCGTTTATATCCATAAACCTTTGAAAAAAGTCGTTCACTGGTGGAGAACCATTTTAAACCCAATTTAAATTAATTAACAAAAGCTGAATTTGCGAATATTTCAGATCCTAAAGGAGGCGAAAAGAATAAATCGACAAGTGGAATAATTTGGAAATATATTTGTTTGAAATCAAAGCCCAAGGCACATTCTTCAGGTAACCTCACTACGAACTCCACATAAAAAAATTTTAAATTTTTTAATTTTTATTTTTATATGGAGTTTGATAGTTTAACTTCCATTTAAGGGGAAAAATTGTAGGTTCAACTGTCAAAATCCATATAAAAAAAAAAAAAATTAATTTTCGCCTTAATATTTCCCCTCCGTATTGAGGCTACCTGATTAATGTGCCTTGGTAAAGCCCAAAAAATTTTAATTATAGATTGTTCATTGTTGGAGAAACACTTAAAACCCAATTTAAATTAAGTAACAAAAGCTGCATTTGGAAATGCTGACTTCCTATATTAAGGTTTAGGTCGCACAGTGGTCAATTTCGCGAGATAGCGGTCAAAACTCTATAACTTTTGACCGGATTGGTATTTTTTTACGCAATTTGTTTTGTTCAATAGGAGGGACTGTAAGCTTCAATTTGCGTGTTCAAACGTAAAAATCGACTGATAGGAACGTAAGTAATGTGGAGTTAAAAATGCATTTTAATTTTTTGTTGAGTTTCCATGTAAAAGTTGAATATTTTGACATTTTAAATAGGTATTTTTTTTATAATTTCTTATTTTCTTCAATCGTATTTTACAACCAATACTTATTTATTATTCCTAAACTTAATTTTGGTCAGAAAATGCCAACATTTGGCCCCTGACATTTATTTAGTCTCAATATTCACAGGGGCCAAAGGTTGGTTTTTTGGAAGAAAGCTAATTCTTGTGAGGATTAAACTGAAAAATAACACTGAAATTCCCAACAATATCAATACCATTTGGATATATTATATACAGAACACAACATCGATAAAATTTTAAGTAAACTTTTACTATTGATTTAAAGTGCACATATATTTTATTTAAATTTATTAATAAAAATTTATACTAAAATTAGAAACAAATTATAATCTTTAAACTAGTATTAATTAAACAATATTAGTAAAAATTTCTTCCAAATAGCTTTGATTTCTATTTTGCAGTAGTTACTTTCTAAAATCCTTTTTGTGCATCTGGGGCTTGCTTCCACTATTTTTTCAATGATAGCAATTTTACTCTTTTTAGTTTTCGATGGTTGAATTTGATGCAGAAATGAATCCTTTATGATGCTACAAGAAACTTCTTCATTGATATGTTTAAGCTTGCGTCTTCGTGATCTTTCACTACAATTATCAATTAGCTTTGCTGGTCGACCACCTTTTCCAGTTTCCGTGGTAGTTACTGATGGCTTTTTAAAAATAAGTTTATTTCTTAGCTATTCTTGGTTGCGTGAGTAAAACAATTTCTTGTTTCTGGAACATTGATTGTACCGTTTTCTTAAAGTATTTAAAAAGTTTTTTATTTTTAAGTTATGAATTTTAATTTCTTGTTTGTCGCATATTTTGAAGAATGGATTATTCATTATATGTAAAATAATGTCGTTTTCATCTTTCCGTTCAAAATATATATCAGATAGAACACTATAACTGAATTTAGCCATTGTTTAAACAATAATGAAGAAAAAAAAATATACTATTGCTCGAAGTTTCAACATGATCTTTTTTTACCTCTTTGAAACATAATATAACAGGTACTTGGTTTTACCTGTTATTTCCATTGGTTTTAAATTTATTTGCAATTTTCAGGTATTTAAGTTATGTAATATTAGATGGCAATAAAATCATTTTTTACCTTTTCCAAATGAATTGCCAGATACCACATAATTTGAGAGTTCTATTGTCATTTTTATCAAAATTTTGATACACCCTTCTATGTGGACTAGGTCCAAATATGGGCCAACTTTTCCTAATTTCAACAGAATTACTTTTTGGGTCAATAAGAACTCTTGTACAAAATTTCATCAAAATATATGCATAATAGCCACTTTCACATACAAATAACATCTCAAAAAATATGACGTGCATTTGTACCGAATATCTTACCTTGGGTCAGAAAAATTGCTGTAGCTCAAAAAGTGCAGTCCCGATGCATGGACATGTATATATAGGAATGTAGGGGAGAGTTAGGACTACAAAATAGTAAATTTGTGTTTTGACTCACAGGAGTTGTGCTCTATGAAGTAGGAAATTTGCGAGAAATTTGACCTTTTTAAACAAATATTTAAATTGTTCTGAAAACAGTAGAGCTTCAATTTTTTTTTACCAGTAATAGGAAATAAGTTAAGTTACAACAATCTTGAAAAACAAAAAAGTTATGATCATTTAAACTTTAAAAATTAACTAAAAATATCATAAATCAAAAATCTTGAAAAACAAAAAAGTTATGATCATTTAAACTTTAAAAATTAACTAAAAATATCATAAATTTACTAAATTCTGAAAAAGCCCATTTTGGACCACCCTGTTCTCAGTGAAATAGTTGAAATAGAGTTCTAATTTTTTGGCTCCCGAGGTTTACTACTGTCTACTTTCATATGAGTCTAATAACTTTAAAATCGGAGAACAAAAACCAAAAGGAGTTTTGACCGCTATCTCAAAATATTGACCACAGTGGGTCGGGATGCAGATCCTGTTTGCTTGAAAGCAACGCAAACCAAATTTTTCTTTAGCTGTCGGCAAAAAAATTTAAAATATATGACCTTTTTAAAATAGAAATTTAAATACTTCTAATCATCTGATGGGAAGTGTATCAAAACATATTTTGATTCCCTATATAATCTGACTAGCGAAAATATGATTCCAACATTAGAAAGTAATCAAACACAAAATTTTTTTTTTTTTTGTTTTAATAAATTTTTATTATAAGCGACATAAGATACTTTTTAGTTTATTTTTTATTTATTTATTTGTTTATTTTAAATGGTAAATTAAATGCAATTTCTTCTTTTATCTATTTATTTATTGCATATTTATTTTGTAAATTAAGTTACGGACTAATATTTTGTTGGTAATTAAAATAAAAACTTATTATTGAGCTTTAAATAAATATTTAGTTTAATAAAAGGAAATATTTGTAAATTTATAAAAAAATTAATATTATTTATAGCCAGTGAATAACTAACAAAATTTTGCATACAAATTTTAAAGTTGTATTAAAGCAGCCTAAAACTATTAAAACACATGATCATGGTTATATTCTTTCTTAAAGTTGAATTTAATTAATAAAAAATATTTGCATTTAAAACGTTAATAATAAAACAATAGAAGCAACATTATAGTGAATCCACAAGTTCTAAATTGTCATAATGTTCCTAAACTTTACCAAAAGTGTACTAAAATAATGAAACCTTGTCTTTCAAGTTTTCTAACTTTACCATACGTAGAGCGGGTTTTTAGGAAGGAGATCCAAGATTTAGTCATCCTTAAGCTTTGTTTGTACTTTTTAAGGTAATAATTAACTAATTTTATTTGCTAGCTTTACCCTGAAGTTAACGTGACTAGTCCATACACGCATGTAAATTATACTCCATAAGGGACTAGGACTAGTCCAGAGGTAACCCAGGTGTATAGAGAAAATATGATCCATTTAACATTACGATGTCCTAGGGCTAGACCATATAACCCAGCTTTGCATTACAGTAGTTTCAAAACTACTCTATGTCACTACACGATGGAACACACTGCACGATCTGTACAGCTCTTGGCAACACTTTCTGCAATCGTTAAAATGCGAACACTTGTCGTTTAACAACAAACTCTTGTTGGAAAATAAAATGGTCCATGACTGCATTACATAGGACCATGTTGTAGCTAGTCCATTTCAGTTACAATGGACCACGTAGCCCAATATTATTTGCAGGGTAGTGACCAACCTTTGGTAGTTTAAACTAACATGAAATAAAAACACACACACACATGCATATACATATCGCTCCTTTATTGCAACGTAGTCATATCTCGAAAAATCAAAAATTTTAAGTTACTTAAGCAAAATAACTCCTTGATAGATTTTTTATATGTAAAAAAACAATTTTGTCTTATATCTCAATCTGAACCGATGTTATAGCGAATATATATTATGCAATGAGATAGCAGTGTTTACACTTTTAAAACTTAAATTGCGTTTTGCTAAGCTTGATTTCTTTTTTTTTGAGATATGACTACGTTGCAATAAAGGAGCGATATGTCAAAAAAAGCATATTAAAACCCACATAACAAAATGTTCCGATTTCGTTAAGAATTCGCAACGACTGGTGGACAAAATCTTCTGATTTCGGAACCGAAATATTACCGAAATTGTAACGATTTTATAAAAAAGGCTTGACATGTCTACGCAACGATACGAAGGAAGGAAATCGCAACGGTATGTAGTTCCGAAATCGCAATTACCTGTAGGTACGAAATCGCAATAAACATGTATGTAGGTACGAAGTCGCAACGACATATTTTCTGTGGGTACCTACGTATAAGCTAGAACTTCGTTTTAATGATAGATTAATGATTAGTTAATCATTTGGTATTCAAGACAATAATATTATCGTAATCGATTCGATTTTAATTGTCCATCTTGCATATGCATATGTAACGAGTGATTTTTTAAGAGCTTGAGAAATTTTTTAAAAAAAAAAAACGCATAAAATTTGCAAAATCTCATCGGTTCTTTATTTGAAACGTTAGATTGGTCCATGACATTTACTTTTTGAAGATAATTTCATTTAAATGTTGACCGCGGCTGCGTCTTAGGTGGTCCATTCGGAAAGTCCAATTTTGGGCAACTTTTTCGAGCATTTCGGCCGGAATAGCCCGAATTTCTTCGGATATGTTGTCTTCCAAAGCTGGAATAGTTGCTGGCTTATTTCTGTAGACTTTAGACTTGACGTAGCCCCACAAAAAATAGTCTAAAGGCGTCAAATCGCATGATCTTGGTGGCCAACTTACCGGTCCATTTCTTGAGATGAATTGTTCTCCGAAGTTTTCCCTCAAAATGGCCATAGAATCGCGAGCTGTGTGGCATGTAGCGCCATCTTGTTGAAACCACATGTCAACCAAGTTCAGTTGTTCCATTTTTGGCAACAAAAAGTTTGTTAGCATCGAACGATAGCGATCGCCATTCACCGTAACGTTGCGTCCAACAGCATCTTTGAAAAAATACGGTCCAATGATTCCACCAGCGTACAAACCACACCAAACAGTGCATTTTTCGGGATGCATGGGCAGTTCTTGAACGGCTTCTGGTTGCTCTTCACTCCAAATGCGGCAATTTTGCTTATTTACGTAGCCATTCAACCAGAAATGAGCCTCATCGCTGAACAAAATTTGTCACATTTGAACATTTCGAACCGAACACTGATTTTGGTAATAAAATTCAATGATTTGCAAGCGTTGCTCGTTAGTAAGTCTATTCATGATGAAATGTCAAAGCATACTGAGCATCTTTCTCTTTGGCACCATGTCTGAAATCTCACGTGATCTGTCAAATACTAATGCATGAAAATCCTAACCTCAAAAAAATCACCCATTATTTATAAAATTTTTTTCTCATTTATTATTATTCTTTCTGGTTGTTATTTACTTACTTTCATATAAATCAAAGTTTTATATTTTATTATTTGTTAACGAATTCGTTCCGACAAGTCTGTTTTCCCACAAACTACCGAAATGTCTTAGCGAATTCCTTAAGACAAGTCTGACTTCAGAAAAAAGCGAAAAGTTTGGTTTGGTGGGAAGATATGTATAAAAAGTAAAATTATTTTTTAGAAAACGTAAAAAATTGAAAAGACATAATTTTCATTAATTTCAACTTTAAAATAAACTATGTATAAGATTAGCTAATTATAAAAGAAACTTGAGTTTAAGCTCGAACCTAAAAACCCGCTCGTATTATAGGTAAAGTCGATGTCTGGATTTTAGCTAATATTTACGTTTTGAGGTCCCTATCCCAATCTCATTGGCTTTGAATCGAAGGCGTTGTAAACTACATATTTAGTAGATATTAAACGTGAGCATAAAACGTCTTGTTAGACTAACTTCATAATGTTCAATAATGAATTGGTCTCTTTTTTCTTGCACTTGATTTCATGTGTATACAAATATTGTTAGGCTCTTAAATAAAAACACACAATAGAATTTGCTCTTCTTCCAACCAATGCAATATTTGTTGTTGTTTGAAATAAAATTTCAGTAGTGAATATTTTGTTTCAATAGTGTCTCTTGATATGAAATACTGTTATAGCAGACAACATGTATGTAAATGTATGATGTTAAAAGCAAGGGTTTGTACTTTGTAGTTTAGTTATTTTATATTAATTTGCGCGTTGAGTGGTTAAAAATAGAAAACTGTAGTAGATTGAATTTTTTTAACTTTTATTGATGAATAAAAAAATCTAATTTAATTTTTTCTCTCAAAAATCTGATATTTTACTCCCAAGAAAATTTAAGTAAAATGAACTAGTGAACAATATGAAATGCTCAGCATAT
Source organism: Phasia obesa (assembly GCA_949628195.1). Classification (NCBI taxonomy): domain Eukaryota; kingdom Metazoa; phylum Arthropoda; class Insecta; order Diptera; family Tachinidae; genus Phasia; species Phasia obesa. The sequence goes on from OX451219.1 coordinate 99,514,093, forward strand.
TTATTGCAATTGCTAAAACTGTCCGGTCAAATCAGGTGCACTGATTTTTGCACTGTTTGCTCTCTTGTTCTCTGTATTTACTGTTTAGTAATATTCGACTACAAATACAATCAATATTTGCGTTTCAAAAACATGCAATACTGTCCACTTTTTAACATCTTGCGCTCACGTTTAGTAGATATATACGAACCTTCAAAGATTTATTTTGCAGTCGTGGAAAACGTAGAAGATATGTACATCTAAAATAATGTTAGACAATTTAAATTAAGACATTCAAGCAATTGACTTCGAATTTGGAGCTTAAATCACTTGATTTTAAAAGTTGGTGGTAAATCAAAATGACACTAGTACCTTGCTAAGCTTTTGTAAAAATATTTGTGAAAGTTATTAAATCAAGGATTTTATTTCTAAAATTGGCTTTTATTATTTTTTGCGTTCGAATATCGAATGTAAAATTCGTATTATGAGTTGGTAGCAGTCGAAAATTTCGTTGTATAACAAATTTTCTATCGAACGCAATATTGCTTTCGTTGTTTATTGTTTATTTTTGCAAATGCAGTAAAGTATTATAAAATATAAATATTATTGTGAAAAACTCGTTTTCTAATGAAACAAAATCCTCAGCTGGCAAAATAAATATCCACAAAACTTCAACCGACAAAAAAATGGAAAGAAACCAAGCAGGAGTTAGATTGTATGGGGCCACCTGTTAGAAAAACAGCAAAGTAGCAATATTAAATTATAATTAATTAATTTTTTTCCTTTATAAATTAGTAATACAATATTTATTTATAGTGGCAGCTGATAAATATGTACTATTGTGAATAATTCAATTGAGTCAAATTCACAATAGCGATATTTTTTATCGAATGTGCGCCATAATACCAAATGAAAATTCATTCAATCAGCTCTTTTGACTACAGTCGAAGATCGAAATTTGCTCCCAATAGGCACCATTGTTAGCTTTGTATTTTTGTTTTACCACATTCGTCTTATAACGTGGAACAAATGTTCAGACAAGTTAGTCTTATATCCATAATATAGTAATATATCCATCAAAAATATCTTCTTTCATGAGGTATAGTATTTGCTTTCATGAGGTGTGGTTCAGATTTTATTGATAAATATTCACGTTTGATATTTCTAATAAATAAATCAGTCAAGTTCGAGTTAGACTCACACACGTAGGGTTCCGTACTATGCGCAGTACAACTTAAAAATGCAAGTTATTAATTTTTTATGTTTTATGGGGCACCCTTTAATTATGCAATTAAAGTCATATTCACGAAAATTGCATCATTATTGGAGCTCCCTTTAAATTTTAGTAATTGTTATTATAGGAGCCATGGCAATACACTTTCTATAAAAATATCAGGAGCCTACCTATTGCGGTTCAAAAAATAAGGTAATATTCGTGAAAAAACATGTCACTAATGGACACCCTTCTTGTAATTTTTATAGCGGCCGAAGTAACACATCTGCTATAAACATTTCAAGAGTCTACCTATTGCGGTTTATAAAATAATGCAAATCACGTCACTGTCGGAAAACCCTTTAGTTTTTATTGTTTTTAATAGGGGACATAGTAATACCCCATATGTGAAAATTTCAAGAGTCTACCTATTATGGTTAAAAAATTAGGTCATATTCATGCAAATCACGTCACTGTCGGAACACCCTTTAACTTTTACTAATTTTTAGAAGCCATAGTAATACACTTCCTAGAAAAATGTTAAGATTCTACTTGTTATCGTTCAAAACTTAGGCCATATACATGCAAATCACTTCACTATCGGAACACCCTTTAATATTTAGGTTAGATTTTGTATACTTGTTTATAAAGCGACCATAGTTTGAATTTATTTTTATTGGTTACCTCCTACAGCTGAAGAAATAAAGACATAAGCGTAAATAACACGTCACTTTCGGAACACCCTATAAGTTTTAGTATTTTCTGATATAGCAGCCACAGGTATACATCTTCTCTGAAAATTTCAAGAGTCTACCTATTATGGTTCAAAAGTTAGGCATAATACATGCACATCACACCACTTTCGGCACACTCCTTAATTTTTAGGTTTATTTTTTTATACTTGTTTAGATAGCGAACTAAGTTTTAATTACTGTTTTTAAATCTTGAGTCTATGCCTCTTACAGTTCAAGAAATAAACACATATTCGTGAATAACACCTCTCTATCGGAACACCCTATAAGTTTTAGTATTTGTTGCTATAGCGGCAAAATTTCAAGAGTGTACCTATTACGGTTCCAGAGATAAAAGGCGCTGACAGACGGGCAGACATTGTAGCGAAAACAATAGGGTTACGTTTTTACCCTTTGGGAACGGAACCCTAAAAATGGTTGGCAAATTTTTAGTCAAGACGAAACAGTTTCGACTTCAAATATGTATTTATGGTTATTCCCTTTCCCAACTGTTTAGAATAGGATGATTTTATTACCGAGATATGAATTTAGAATCGCGGTGGTCTTTTCTTTATGAATTTAGAATCGGGGTGGTCTTTTCTTTCGGTAAATAGTATTTGCAATTTTCCCTCTTATAATAAAATTAAGCTAATTTTAGGCTTTTTCGTTTTCAATTTTCTTCCAGAGTTTAAAAGCTGTCAGATAACCGTTTTAAAGAGTTATCCTTTGTTTTTTTAATTGGGCAAAATTTAGCGAGAAAACGAATCGAAGTGGTCCCCTGATGTGTTGCGGAGTATCGAAAAAAAGGAAAACTCGGTCATAATCGCTAATGTTTAAGTCATAAAAAATCCTGATTTCTATATATTAGCTGCCAATAAAAAAACTACTTGATGCTATCATTTCTTGTTTCTTGCTCACTTTTATGGTTCCGCACCCTATTGATGTCGCTACAATTTCCGTCCTGCTGTCAGCGCATTCTAACACTACGTCTTGACGAGCCATTGTTTTGTTTCAACATGAACAAAGCGTCGCACATTGGGTTGGAATTACTAAAAACGGCTCTTAATTCAGGCGTTCGTTTCGTAGTATTAAGTGGGTCATTACTACTTAAAAAAAATAATTTTGAAAAAAAATTTTTTTAAATGCCAGGGGTGTTCGTTTGTCTTCTCGTATGAATTGCTTTGGAAGCTCCATTTTTAAAGATAAATAAATGAATGAAATTTGGGCAATTTGATTTTTTTAGGTTAATAACTCAACATACAACAATAGTAAAACTATTAGTCTTCATATTCGCTGTCACAAAAATAAATATCAGCGGAATTATTTTCTTCAGAAATTTCAGGTAATAATAGCAGGTCCAATACCTGCTGTGGTATTGGACCTTCTATATTGCTCATATTACTAATAATAGGATCAGAGCTTATTAAAAATCTATTGAAAATATTTTCATTGGACTTTTCACGACTGCATTTCCGTGAAAAATGTTCTCTGTATGATTTAAAATCTTTATTACGAGCTTCCTGTGCTTCCTCCGATAACTGGCTAATAGGTAACAGTGCATGTGTAATAATCTGCGGACCATGTATTAAAAATTTATGTAAAACTACATACACATGTACACACTTACATACATACATGATTAATGCAGTGAGTGCGTTGCTAAGCATACACGAATTTTTCGTTGATGTTGAAATAGAAAACAATTTTTTTCCTTCTTATAACAAAAAACCTGCAAAATGTTTTTATATGATTTGTAAGTAGACATATCATAGAAAATTCCCAATAATTTTTTTTTACCCAAGCTTCCCCAAACCGGATTTGAATTTCTACTTCCTTCTGTATGGAGAATACGTATCGATGTGCATGCTCCGACAAAATAGAAATTGCACGCTTGATCAACAGATGGCGTTCTTTCATACAAAAAACAGCAGTTGATGCTAGACATCGTTGTGAGAAAAAATGTTCCAACATTGCTGTTTGAATAGAACATGATGTCTACGTTCTTCGCATGAGGTTTTGTTTAATGGTTCAAAAAAATCACAAAAGGCATAAAAAAAATTCTAAAAATTAAAGGGGGTTTCGATAGTGATTTTATTTCAAGTATGTTGGTTTAGTTTTCGAACCGCAGTATTCAATAATTTGAAATTATCACAGAGTATAAATTAACAATAAAAAAAAAAAAACTAAGAACTAAAGGCTGCTTTTATAGTGACATGACGTAACTTTTGAAATCTTTACATAAGGTGTATTGCTGTAGCCGCTGTAATAACAATTACGAAAAATGAAAGGGTGTTTCGATAGTAATGCGATTTTCAAGAAGCAGATATAATATAATATCAACATAAAATTAAATAATAAAGGGTCTCCATAAAAGAGATGAAAAATTTAATATCTTGTATGTAGTTTTTAGGCTGTATTGGGCATAGTACGGAAACCTACGTGTGTGAGTCTGACTCGCAATTCACTGATATATTTGCAGCTAAAATAACAAAAACAAAGAAAAAATCATTTATTATACAGAATTTTAACTTATTTTTTAGTTAAAAAATTGGAAACATGAATAATCGTTTAGTTTAAATTTTGTACCCAGTTAAAATAATATAAAGAAAATGAAAATTCCACAATATTTACGGAATGTGTAATTAATTTGGTATCATTCCAAGTGAATGTTAAATCATTTGTTATTGCAGTTTAAAATATGAAAATTTTTTTAACATTACAAAATAAATAAACTTTTCTAATATTTAAATTTATTAGTTGAACTAAATTACTAAAAAAACCCATGAATTATTATCCCTGTCTACATTAAAGTGGTTTTACACGATGTGTATTTGTTATATGACTTGTCACTTTTCCATGTGTAAATTCTAAACACGTCGTGTGAACCCTTTTATACATAACATGTGTATTTGCCATGTGTGCAATACATATGACATTTTTCATTTAGAACGTGTTTTATTTTAATGTCACAAAGCATCTGACATCCTGTAATGACAACTTGATATTTTGCTATTTTAGGTTTTTTGTGGTACCAAAAGCACTACGTTTCCTTCTTTGCATCAGCTGTGGTTGGCAATACAAAACTGTGTGGCGGAAAAATTATATATTATAGGTTATGTTAGATGTAATTACACATGTACGTTTGAAAGCAAAAATTATAAACCGTATGTAAAATGCCTATTTTCACAAACACATAAAATTACATGTGGGTTATCAAACTGACAAGTCATATGACAAACATTCGTCGTGTAAAACCACTTTTAGACATAAAATTATATACATTAACACTTATAATGTAGACAGACGACAAAGTTAATATGCATTAACAGTCTTAATTCAAAATAACTTGTGAATTATGGTTGATTTCCATTAGCAGTCTAAATTCAAATTAAATTTCGAATTTATACTGAATTTACATATTTCAATATGGCAACATATTCGTCAATTAATTAGATAATGACAAATTATTTAAAATTATTTAAAATTTTCAATTATGGAGCACTTTCAGAAAAAGTTTTTTCAGCTTTCTATAAAATAAAAGATGATTTTTCACCAACAGCATAGCTGAAAATCGCACTTTCTGCCTTCTATCCATTTAATCAAAATTTATGTAAATGCTAAATAAATTTACTTGACAAATAATTCTAAATGCACATAACTATCGTCTGTCAGGATAAAATTTTAATTCACATTAGTGAGCTGCACATTAACTCTGTCGTCTGTCTACGCTATTACATCATGTTGGTGTTAGGTGTAGACTGCCCATGGTAATGTTTTTTCCATTTGTTATAACATGACAATATTGATGTTTTATTTTAGTTTGACAGTTTTATTTTCGAACAGCGCCATCTGTTACTCAACCGTACTACTATTGTTTAACAGAAAATTATATAAACACATATTCGCGACCTATAACAACATGCACAAATTAATTCCGTTTTTCTGTCGGCGTCACGTTTATTTTATGGCTAGTGAAGTCAGGCTTTAGTTGATTGTTTATTCTCTTTACCTACTTCATAATGCCCCGCCTCCCTGATTTGAGCAAGGCAACGGTATGTGGCGAATACTTGTTTATGTAATTTTCTCTTTAAACATAATTTTCTGTTTTCAATCAATGTTATTTGAATGCTTATATCATAACAGATAGTAATAGTACTGTTAAGCAACAGATGGCGCTGTTTGAAAATAAAACAACATCGTCATTGTCATGTTATAAAACAGCTCTTATAGCAAATATTTTAATAACCATTTTAATACGTGAAAAAAATATTAACATGGGCAGCCTACACTTAATAATAACATGATGCTTGTGTTAATCTTTACTATTTTATGTCTAATGTAAACGGGGGTTGCCGGAATATTTTTTACACATTATGGTATAAACACATTCCGGAACGAACTTCGCACAGTACAAAGAATTCGTCGAAAAAAATTTTTTACGTTAATTCGTCGACTATAACGAAGAAAATTTAAAGAAGTGACAAAACTTGCCAGATCTTTGGTTTTCTCTGGACATTTTTATATCCTTTGGTACCAGATTGTATCAACATTCATTGTTTTTCACTTTCTCAATGATAGTTACACTGTTAAGCATTTTTATTTAAATTATGATAAAATAACACCAAATTGCATAATTTATAAATAAATTTTTGTTTACATTTTGCAGCTGATAGTGTGACCATAATTCAACAGAAAAAAACATAAGAGAAGAAATATAAATAGAAAATAAATTTAAAACAAAATTATGCAACAAAAAAATATTTATTTGAATTGCATGCTATAAATAAATAAGAAAATAATTCTTTAGATAAAAAATAACTTTATTAACTAAAAAACTTAAGAATTTGAAAAGAAAAACGACCACTCTGCTCCAATTTAGTCATCGTTCGTCGTTATATGAAATAGATATAAACCTATCTCAGAGTTGGTTACGCACGACGAATTGCGCCGACGCTCTGATTTTTTTTTTCGGCGATTATTCCGAACGTCCCAGGCGGAGAGAATCGTTAACACATACATATGTACATTTTTAACCGACTTCAAAAAAATGAGGTTATCAATTCGTCTGTGTGTTGCTTTTTTTTGTATGTTTGTGCCTTCAGAACTCGGTAATTTCTGAACCGATTTTTAAATTTTTTTATTATAAAGGTTATGCCCACAGATTGGTCCCATTTTAAAAGAAGCTCAAAATTTTAAAAATTAAAGGGTGTTCCCATTCAACATACATGTTTTTTACGTGTATTCTGAACTTTATTGGTCACCAATTAAAAATTAAAAAAAGTGCGTTTCACTATAGCTCCCAATAACAAAAAGTAATAAGAAAATAAAATTAAAAATTAAAGGGTGATCACATAGGTGACGTAATTTCACCTTTATGAACCGTTATAAACAAACACTTGAAAGTTGCTCAGAATGTTCGTTACTATGTCTGTTATAATAAGTATAAATATTTAAAATTAGAAATTAAAGGGTGTCCCATTAGTTGGTTTAAATTGGTATATATATGGCCAAAGTTTTGAACCGTTATAGACAGACAGGTGAAATTTACAAAGAACCTATATTTCTTAGTCCGCTATAACAACAAGTATAAAATTTGAATTTATAAATTAAAGGGTGTCCCCATTATTGATGTAATTTGAGCATTATGTCCCCATCTTTGGAATCGTTATAGACAAACACTTAAAAAATTAGACAGAATGTTCATTACCATGTCTGGCATAACAATAAGTAAAAATATTTAAAATTAGAAATTAAAGGGTGTCCCAATAGTTGAAGTAATTTGATGTTTATGAACACACAGTTCAAAGAATCTGAATTTGTCCTCTATAACAAGTTTTATATTTAAATTTGAATTTAAATAGGTAACGTGATTTAATATATGTATATGGCCCTATCTTTTGAACAGTTATTGACAAACACTTAAAAATTAGACAGAATGTCCATTACTATGTCTGTTATAATAATTATAAATAATTATAAATTAAAGGATTTCGCAATAGTTTATGTAATTTGATGTATGTAAACCGTTACAGACAGACGGTTGGAGTTTTCAAAAAAAACCTTTATTGCTACGACAGGAAATTACAGGGTGTCGCAATAGTTAGTGTAATTTGATGTATATAGCAAAACTTTTGAATCGCTATATCGTTTGGCATTGGGTTGACCTAAAAAAACCAGAACAACGGGGCGTTGTGCCCCTGTATACTCTGGATTCACTGCTCCCCCGGTAGAAATTCTACTGATATTTGCTTTAGATTATTGAATTCCAATATTAGTTTTTTTATCTGAATTGACATTTTGTGCTACGACATTTAAAAATCCCACTACAATCTTCCTTGAATATAATATAATCATTGTATAATTACCGTCGGTTTTTTGAAGTCGGTTTATTTTGCAAGAATTATTTTACATTTCTTAAATGAACTGCCTTAAAGTATGCAAAATATTACTATGTCTTTTAAAGTAGAGCCCTCAAGTTAGCTGAGAGGTTAAGGCGAATAATTTGAAGAAAATGTGTATATCGATATGATTTATTTGATTAAAACACTGATTTTCCGCTTCCATGTTTATCACAAATTAAATGTAAATGCTTGATTGACATAAACTATCAGTCCATAAGCAAGCAATACGGTCACTGATGGCTGCCTATTTATCTCAGCTCAATTACTTATGCCCCTATTGCGGTTCACAATTTTTTTAATAATTTGGTCGTCGTTTATAAATCGGTATTGCCATTCACAACTTAAATGCGGTTGACTTTTTGGTTGTGTTTAATGGTATTGCGGTTCACCATTTTGTATGAGTTTGGTTGACAAAATCGATAAATATACACAACTGCTTATTAGCAGTTGAGTCAAACACAACTAAAAATCGTTGTGTTCCACAACACCAAAAAATAATTTGGTTGAGTCAAATTAGGGTTGGCTGCAGACCAAACTTAGTTGTTGCGTTGAAAACGGCAATAGGGGCATTACACTTAACAGAAAATCATTTCATTGTGCCTGGAAAAAGAAATTTCTGTATTCGCCATAGGACCAGGAATTATTTAAAAGTACATTCAGATGAATTGTTCAGCACTCAACCTCTGCACTAAGATACAATAAATATGCACCATAATTCTAAATAACCATTCTCCGGGAATTTATTCCCAATTATCTGAATATCTGAATATGATAAATATTCTAAATAAAATCTCTCGGGGAAATTTTTCTAAATGAACTTCAAAAATAGGAAATTCCTCCCCGGAAGAAAGTAGGTATTACGAATAACAATTAAAATGGGAGAATGTGATGACAATTTATTCGAATTTTGTATTTAAAATTTATTGTATACAGAGTATGTTTTACAATGTATACTAAAGCAAGCAACAAAAATAAAATCAATTAAAACAAAAGGGTGTTCCCTAGAAGACGCGATTTAGACGAATTTGGCCTTTCTTGCAGACCTTATTAGGCAGATACTTGAAATTTACACAGGGTATTTAGTACTATGCACGCTATAATGAAAAGTATAACAAATAATTAAAAGTCAAAGGGTGTCCCCATAGTACAGATGTGATTGTGATGTATATGTGCTTATCTTTTGATTTATTTTATTTTGCTTTTATGTTCTACATATTATTAAGTATTTATTATTTAATTTTTTTTTGCATATTTTAATAGTTTAAATTAAACATAGAATTTTAAATCTATTAAATGTTTTTTTTTTAAATAAAATTAAATTTAAACAAAAAAACTTAATTGAATTAAATTAAAGAATGAATTTAAGAAATTATATGAATAGAAAACTATAAGCAGTGATAATTTTTAATTGAATTTTTCACAAAACTCTTTTATTGGAAATTCTTCCTAAAAATGAAAATGAAGATAATAACAAATTGCTAATATAGTAATGAAATGATGAAATAACAATAATGACAAACTAAACTTAACCAAACATCAAACACAAATTGCAATATCTAATCAAATTAAATAAATACCATAGTAGAAATGCTGCATGTCTGAATTAATTATTTTTTTGGAATTATTATTTTTTGTTTTTTTAATTCTCTGGAATTGTTGTTAATGTTTTAGAGTGTGATCCGTTCAAAGTAATATTGCTGTCATTTGAAGCGTAACCACTTCCAACATTACCATTTAGGGTTGTATTTGAACCTGTTGAGGTATTAATGTTATCGAATAAATTTAAATCGATTTCTGGTATCGGATCACGCCAATAATTGAAATGTGAAAATTCAACGGCAGTTACTTCATCGGGTTTGATGGGCGGAAATAGTTGATCGACAATGAAGGTCATACTGCAATAGCTGAAAAACAAAAAAAGTAATTTAAATTAGTAATTTTAAAACAGAAGGCGGCAAAAAATCTAGAATTTAAGACATAAAATATATACACTCAACTTTACCATACCCATTGGAAATATATATTTTTATGGATATATTACATAAGGAATATAAGTTCAAAGGATTATCGAATCGAAAAATTAATTATTTTCGTTTTGGGGTGTTAAGTAAACTACCCCTTGCCCCTTCCCGATTATGCCCGAAATTGATACAGCTCTTCATCTCCATAAACCAAAGGCACATACTGAATTTTATTTTGATATGTCATACGGTATGACCTGTAGAGCGTTTACAAAATTTGGGAGCAAGTAAACAACCCCTTGCCCCTTCCCGATTATACCCACAATTTACACAACTCTTTATCTCCATATACCAAAGGCACATACTAAATTTCGTTTTAATACGGCATACGGTATGACCTGTAGAGCGTTTACAAAACTTGGGAGTAAGTAAACTACCCCTTGCCCCCTCCCGATTATGCCCAAAAACTATATAGCTCTTCATCACCATATACCAAAGGCACATAATAAATTTCATTTTGATATGTCAAACGGTATGACCTGTACAAACTCCAAAAAAATAGTGGCAGAATTGTATGCAGGGATAGGTACCTCTATATAAAGAAAATATATAAACCATAACTCAAGCACTATAAAAGTAAGAGTCTTAAAATTTGGTGTGGATTACTTCAATGTAAAATCGAACAATATGGTCAGAAGGCCCAAGGCGGTCACAGCTAGTTAATTACTATAGGAATCCTGCACCGAATTCATCGAATTCAATAGAACAAAGTGGTTCCCAAAATTCCGTCATAATGACGCCAAACGGGTGGCCTAAAAAATCGTTAGAATCTCTGGAATAATATTGGACGGACAAAGAATGAAAGTGCTTGAGGTGGCTGAGGTTTTAAACATCCTAACCAAGCGGTTACATCACATTTTCCTTGATAATTTGTATATGAGAAAACAAATAACACTAGATTCTTCACAGTCGATTATAAGCGCAACAGTGTGACCATTTTAAAGGAGTGTTTGGCGATGTTCAGGCGCAACACGAGTGAGTTTTTGCGCCGTCTTGTAACTATACACAAAACATGGATCCATCACAACACGCCAGAGGCCAAAGAACAATCAAATCAGTGGGTTTCTTCGGGATAGATGTAGATTTAATATTGCTCTCAAAGAAAAACGAGACCTCATCTTGCGAGAAAAAAGTACGGTTCCATTAAGACATTTGGTAGACGGGTGCACTCGGACCGCTGCCCCATCCCGCATACTCTCTATATTTAGCTCTTTGCCACATTTTCCTGTTTTCAAAATTTTGTTTTGCAAAAAAGAAAAGTTACACTCAGGCAAATAATGCCCATATTAATCGTGTTACTTCCTCTGGAAAGGGATAGGAGTAGATAAGACAGATGGTTCAAATGAGAGTAAAGCTTAATTTTTGGCAACACTGCAATTGCACGTTATGATAATTTTAATTATTATATAATAGAAAAATCGATGTTGTCACGGCTGGGTATTGAACTCATGACCATGCTTTAGTAGTCAACGAGCTAACCACTTAAGCTACAAAACTCACAATTTAAAAAAAAAAATGGCTGAGTGGTCAAACGAAAAAGTAAACATCAATAACGCCTATTTTAAGAGTCTAGAAAAACTTATTAGCAGGGAATAAAAAAACTATAAAGTCGCTAGACTGAATATCTATAGGCAAGTTCCAGCCCACCAAACCAAATGTTCCGATTTCGGAAAGAATTCGTAACGACTGTTCGAAAAATTCTTCCGATTTCGGAACCGAAATGTTACCGAACGATATGTAGTTACGAAATCGTTACCATATATAGTTACGACTACGCAAGGATATGTAGTTACGAAATCGTAACGATATATAATTACGAAATCGTAACGAAATGTAGGTACGAAATCGCATCAACATATAGGTACAAAATCGCAACATGTTTTCTGTCGGTGCCTCCGTATAAGCTGGAACTTCGTTCTCTGAAAGTTAAGTGAATATAATGATTATAGGTGAAGTTAGAAAGTTTGGTTGGGGAGACTTTCTGGAATATAATGACAGCTAGAGAACTGGGTTTCGGTGAGTATATAAACAGAAAACCCTAAAAAAGAGAATTTTTTAGGGTAACGAACTGGCACTTCCAACTGTAAATTTAACATCTTTTAATTTAAATTCACGGTTAGAAGTTGTTAGTTAAATTTACTGTTTGGTACAAAAAAAGAGAACTTAAAAAGAAGTCAGTCACCCTATACAACAATTTCGCGCGATAAAAGTACTGAGATAAAAACGAGAACTTTGGTCCACTATAATTGTATTGTATCAAGTTCTAATTTTCATATCAGTATTTTTAAAGCACGAAATTTTTGGCTAGGAACTTGACACATTTCACATTTATGGTTTTGTGCTCATATCGCTCCTATCGCTCCCATTATCGTAAAATAATGGAACTATCAAATTTCCCCCGTAAATAGTAGCACTAGTTGGACGTAGTTGCGTCTATCATGAGACTGTTAGGAATCCTGATATGATTTTGCAATGGCAGTTTCAAATACTTACCCTTGCAGTTGATTTACAAAAAAAAAAAAAGTTTAAAATACAATAATGTATATTGTTAGGTCAGGGGTAGATTCGGTAACTCTGTCTAATTACGAGTACTCAATAGGGTATTTTTAAAGAAAAGTGGACAACATTTTATTTTAGACACTAGCAGAATGTAATGTATTTTCTGGATTGCAACATCCTTCTTTAGCACCCTGAGTAGTGTTTAGTTGAAATCATCTATTTAACCAACCAAACTCAGATAATAGAATACGAGAAAGCAATCACATAATTTTATAAAAAAAAAATTATTTCAAACCTATCGAATAATTAGAGAGCATAAACGAACTTAAGCCTACATAGGAATTATTTTTTTTTTTAAGAGAAGTAAGATTCAGAAAATTAAGGCCTTTAGAAAGAATAGAGTAGATAAGCAAGATGGCTAGAGTGATAGTAATAGCTTCTCATTCTACTATTCTGACATGAATAGTAATGTTAACTTATTTTATTTAATAAAATCCAATAAATTGAAACGCAAATATACATACATATGTATATAAAATTGCTAAATAAAGCAGAAACTAAAATGTCATCACTTTATTCCACAAAATAAAAAAATCTGAAGTGGCCTACACTCAACTTTACCATACCCAATGGAAACAGATATTTCTATGGAATCTATTCTATTACAAAAAAAATATAAGTTCAAAGTATATTCGAAAAATTATTATTTTCGGTTTAGGATGTTAAGTAAACTACCCCTTGCCCCTTTCCGATTATGCCCAAAATTAATGCAGCTCTTTATCTCCATATAAAAATTCTTGCAAAAAAAACGACTACAATTCTAAACTAAAAATTTAAAAGGAAGTAATCTGTAAGAACTAGTACCCAAATTAAATACTTTTATACTTGTTGGTCTAACGGACATAGTTTTATACGTTCTGTACATTCAAATGTCTATCCATAATGGTTCAGCAGATAAAGCCATATACGACAAATTACATCATATATGAGGACACCCTTTATTTTTTACACTTATTATTACTGACACAATAATAAAAAGTAACGGTTCCAAAGATATGGCCATATAGGTTAAACAATATCACCTAGGGGACACCCTTTAATGTACAATTTTAAAATAAACACTTATCTTAAAGGACAGATTCTTTGTAAATTTAAATGTCTGTTTAAAACGGTTGAAAAGTTTAGCCATATGCACCAATTCACATCAACTATTGAGACACCCTTTATAATTTTAAATATTTATAAATTTTATTATACGGGACATAGTAGTGGAGATTCTGTCTAATTTTCAAGTGTTTGTCTATAACGGTTCAAAAGATAGCGCTAGATAGGTAAAATTACATCAATATGGGGACACCCTTTAGTTTTCAAATTTAAATTATATACTTGATGTTATAACGGACTAAGAATTACAGGTTCTTTGTAAATTTCAACCGTCTCTCTGTTACGGTTCAAAAGTTTTGCAATATACATCAAATTACATCAACTATTGGGACACCCTTTAACTTCTAATTATAAATATTTAATTTCTGATTATAAATATTGGATATTCTGTCGAATTTTCAAGTGATTGTCTACAATGGTTTAAATGGTTCATATATTTAAATTGACGTCACATATGGGGAAACCCATTAATTATAAAGTTTATTTTTTTTTATTAATTTCTGTTATTGGCAGCTATAGTGATATGGAGTTTTTTAATTTTAAAAGGGTGCCCTTTACGGTTCATAATACACGTAAAAACACGTAAGTTGTATGGGGTCACCCTATAATTTTCAAAATTCTGAACTTCTTTCGAAATGGGACCAATCTGTAAGCATTTACTTTCTAATAAAGAAAAAATTTGTAAAATCGGTTCAGAAATGACTGAGTTCTGCGGGCACAAACATAAAAAAGTAACATTCAGACGAATTGATAACCTCCTTCTTTTTTGAAGTCGGTTAAAAAAGGCACATACTGAATTTAATTTTGATATGTCATATGGTATGTCCAGTATAGCGTTCACAAAATTTGGGAGTAAGTAAACTACCCCTTGCTCCCTCCCGATTATGCCCAAAATTTATAAAGCTCTTTAACCTCCTATACCAAAGGCGCATACTGAATTTCATTTTAATATGTCATACGGTATGACCTTTAGAATGTTCACAAAATTTGGGTTAAGAAAACTACCTCTTGCCACCTCCCGATTATGCCCAAAAACTATACAGCTCTTCATCTCCATATACCAAAGACACATGCTAAATTTCATTTTGATATGTCAAACGGTATGACCTGTACAAACTCCACAAAAAAGTGCCATACGCACCCACCCACCCACAGACATCATCGCGAAAATAGGCAAAATAGATTCAGGAGACCTCAAAACGTATAAATCCGTTGAAATGCCGACCTTGATTTTTTTCTCACGATAACTAAACTTTACCTTACCAGCCAACTTCACTACTTAACACACTGTCCAAATCGGATTTTCCAATTACCAAAAGCTTTGACACGTCGCCATTTAGGTTTCCTTCATACATTTTGTATGAACATATATGAGAATTTCTGATAGGTAGCGCTTAGCGCTCATATTTATGTTTAGCTGTTAATAATTTGCTATTATTTATTAATTATTTTACTTTCTTCTTCTTCCTTTGATAGATACAGTGATGTGTCTAATCCGTAGTGGATTGTTAAATAAAAAGTGGCACGAGACACAGGGTCTATATTGCCACTTTTGGGTTATTACTTCACCTCCTCCAGGATCTGCAACACGACCTATAATTTTTTTTAAAACCTTCGCAAAAGAAGTGAGAATTCCCAGATTCAGCTTGTTTGCATGTTTCAGCTTGTTTTATGTAACCACCAATAACTGTACTTCAGTACAGATATTCGATGAAGCCAATTAGCCAGTGCGAAAGGGAGACGTTAACCACTCGAAGGCCAAGCAATAAGGACGGCCTGGACGGCGCACGTGTACCTCAACCCAGAGCTACTTTACGACTCCATAAGTTGACTTTTTCAGTTATTTAGGGGTATAAGTTAATTAATACCGGCGAAGGATGTAAATGGAATTAATATACTATAAATATATCCGAAAAACCAATGTCGCCACGCCTGGGAATTGAACTCGTGACCATGATTTAGTAATTAACGTGCTAACTACCCTCTTAAATCATTTGCATTTATGTAAATAAATACTTCGACTAATTAATTTAAATGTTAAATATTAAAAAAAAACTTTAATTCTATAAAGTTCTAAATCTACATTTAAAAGTAATGCCCCTAAAGGCCATGATTTGCTATCAAATTGAGTCGCTCGATCTGTCAAAACCAATATGTGTGCTCAAAATATGTATGTGACAGATTTTTGACATAAACTATTTTTTTCCATGCGATCAGAGTTGCAGTCTTTTTTTTTTTGGTATCTATAATAGTGTAGCACCTATACGCCATTTTGAAACGATTTTTTTTTTTTGGGTAGGACGACGATTGCGTAGGATAGTGAATCCAGGGGAGTTACTCTCTATTGCGATGCGAAAGCAATTTCGATTCGAAAGCCTAATGCGATAAGAGGGCAAATCGGTACTCTCTATGACTTTGAAAAAGTGGCGCAACATTAACAGTTTAAAATATGTAAACAAAAGTTAAGCCGGTTGAATGTACATATAGGTTAGGTTAGGTTTGGAAGGGTTGTGCCAAACCTGGCACATCCACTCGGAGACCTATTGGTCCATTGTGATTCCCTTCAGCTAAACTACAACAAAACTAAGAAAAATTTTGGGGAAAAAGAGAGCCTTATCATGCTTCCTGCCACCTATCACTCAGCCACCCGATTTCCTTGATGAAGCCGACGACATCTTCGATTTTACACCGCGCGATGTCGAAGAGCCCCTCGATAAATCTATCACCTAGCCATCTAAGTCTGCGGCTTTGTAATACCGGGCAGTGACACACGATGTGCTCAACAGTTTCCAGCTCCTCCTCATCCTCGCACAACCTACAGAAATCTGGTGTGCCGACAACCCAGTTTCTAGCTATTGCCCTAATGGCGCAATGACCTGTGATCAACCCTATCACGGCTCTTAAAACCTTCTTGTCTAGACCTAGAAGTATCTCGGTTTTCGCAGCGTCCAGTCTAGGCCAGATTGACCTTGACACTCTGCAATCCCCCCTTACTTCCCAAGACACGTTGATTTTCCTGACTACCCAATCTGATATCATCCTGTAGTAGTGACTTATCGGTGGCTTAACCGATTCTACCCTAATTGAATTTACCCCTTCCGAGCCCAGTCTCGCAAGTTCGTCAGCAATCTCGTTGCCCTCAACATTACAATGGCCCGGGACCCAACACAGTCTAATCCTATACTTGTCCGTCAGTGCGTCGATAGCCTTTTTACAATCAGCAACCAGCCTAGATGTGACCTTATGTCTTTTCAAGGCTTTAAGCGCCGCCTGGCTGTCGACGTACAGAGTGACCTCTTCCCCTTCTACAACATGTCCAGACACCAGCTCTGTGGCTTTTAAGATCGCCAACACCTCTGTCTGGTAGTCTGTAAGACATGCGTGTTCTGGTTCCCAGGATGTGAACACCAGCACCGGTGCCCGTTTCCATTATTAATATAAATATTGATGGATTATGGTTTAATGACGTAAATTAACTTGAAACGAGTTCGATATACTTTCCTTAAATAAACGCTGGTATAATAAATCTGTTATATAATTTTTTTTCAAATTCATAAATCTTTATTTTAACTTTGCCCGTTACTGAAAGTTCTACAGGAAATCCACGCAAATAGTATCATATTTTACATAAATAATAACATAATACATAAATTTTTTAACCAGATATATCCCTTATAGGATCTCCATCAGATTGTCTAAATATTTTGTGCTACATTTTGCTTCCGGCTTGTTAGGCATTAACTCGCAGCAACTGTTTTATGGCCAAAATACTATTTACTAAAATTAAAAACTGTCATTGTTTTATTTGTAACTATTTGGCTTTGATTTCCCTAAAAATAACAATTTAGATATCAATTAAAACACATTTTAATTTACTATCGCAAAATATTTGGGCTTATCGAACGAATGAATTTGACAGACGCTTTCGCATTACAGAGTGTGGTGCTGCCATCTTTGCGAAAAAAAAGTGCGCGAACGCTTTAAAGAGTACAAATCGTTCGATCCATGGTACAAATCGTACCATTTTTCTTTCGTATCGCAATAGAGAGTAACCCCCCAGGCTATTATTATCATTTGTATATTAATTACAACAAAACAATCATTTTTTTTGAATATTTTAAACACATTAACAAATTGGCACTAAAACGTAATCTATATTTTTGGAATACATACGAGCTCACCTCCATCTCTGTTGATGGAGAGTTTCGGTTAAACATAAAATAAAACCCAAGAAAAATAATTTCGAATATTTTATTTTGCCAAATGTAAAATTATAACAAAATTTTTTATTCTATATAATAAAATTTAAATTAAAATTAATATTATTTTGTTTATAATCTCAACACATTTAATTTTTGTTTAAACAAATATTTATAAATTAAAAATAAAAAAAAGGTACTGAATGTAACGCCTTTTTTTGGTTGGAAACTTAAAAACTAAAATAAACTTAAATAAATAACAATTATTGGTTTAAAAACACTTCATAAATATATGGATTTTATTTCACTAGAAATGATTAATAACAATACTTTTGTTTGCTTAAAACTAATTAAAAGATTTAAAATATTTTAAGACCTTAATTGTATTGGTAGAAAAACACACACATACACACACACACACGTACACAGAAAAACCTTAAGTAACTATAAACTACATAAACTCGTAAACTTTAATTCTTATGGTTCTTTAGTTCCTTTTGTTTCCTTAGTTAATAATATTAAATAATATTTTAATTGCATACACAAATAACCAGGTAATAAATATCACAATTTAGTTGTCAAAGATTTCTAGAACAAAAAATTAAGCATTTGTTTTAGCTTTAGATGCTTTTAATTTACATAGAGAGAGGCGTTATTAAAAACTGCCGCCGCTGCTGGCGAGTGATTCTCATTACTGCCTCCTCTTTGCATTCCATTCGCAATTGGTGTTTGGGAATTAACTGAAACGCTAAGACTTATGGATTCTGTTGTATCAACCACTATGCCATCATCTGGTTCATCTACGTATTCATCACTGAAAATCTCATCATCGCTTTCTGTATCACTAAACTTAAGTTCCTCCTCCTCCTCTTCATCATCGAATATATCAGTTTTATAATCGTAATCATCATTATCCAATAATGGAAAATATTCATCTACTTCTAGTGATTGATTGATATAACCACTAGAAATTAAAAACGCATGCGTCGTAACAATAAAAAAAAATTCGAAGAAGAAAAATAAAACCAAAAATAATTTTTTTTTCGAAATTAAAAAAAAGAGATAAATTTACAAAAATACAAATTATGATATTGATGGAAACTACAAGTTAAAGGCGAGGTGAATATGTAATGTTTTTTGTTATAATATTTTTATAAAATAAATGTTTGAAATTACGTTGAAACAATAATGTCACAATAGAAGGAGACTTTTAAACAGTGGTGAGTAATTTCTGAATAGAAAGGAGGGATCTAAGGGTAAAAAAGTAAATTTTTCAGGACAGCCGTTTTAATGTTACCCTTTTTTCAACGTTTTTTACGAGTGTACACGCTGTTAAAATACCTGTTGTGACTTCGAAATTATCGATTACAAAAAAAATTAAATTTTTCCGCCTCTGAAATTACACACTGTAAAACTAATTTTTCGATCTCAGAAACACTTTCTGGGACCACTTCTATTAGATTTCTTAATTAAAAAAATTGCTGCTGTTATACCTTCCGGTGAAGATCGTCGAGGGTATCATTATCAAACCACGCTTGAAATAGTATAAAAACAAGGTATAACAAGAGTATTTTATTTACTGGTGGAACGGTTTACTGAAAGACTTCAACAAAGTTTGCAAAAAAATTTGAAAAATTATATTTCTTTTCTGTATTCGACTTACATGCAGAAAACCGAAATTTTCGACACGAATTCGGAATTCGAATTGCTGCTGTTATACCTTCCGGTGAAGATCTTTGAGGGTATCATTAACAAACCACGCTTGAAATAGTATAAAAACAAGGTATAACAAGAGTATTTTATTTACTGGCCGAACGGTTCACTAAAAGACTTCAACAAAGTTTTCAAAAAAAATTTGAAAAATTATATTTCTTTTCTGTATTCGACTTACATGCAGAAAACCGAAATTTTCGACAGTGAAATTCGGCATTCGATTTTCCAGTAAATAAATTCGTGCATCCTTTTCTCTGTATTCCCGGGGGGACTAATTGTTATGGTATATAGGGGTACCAGACGCCGGGGTTCCTTGAACTTGAATCTGGGATAATAGGTCTGTGAATATAGGCCTGACTAGTGTCCAAACGACTGGTACGTACCACGGAAACCGGTAGTCCCACAGATAGCCGCCCATTTTGGTGAGATCCCTTTAGAAGTACACGTGGGCCTATGGCTATGGTTTCGACCAAAGTTTATAGTTATGGTTCAAGTTTGGTCAAGCGTGCTGTTGTCCTCTGAACATAAGGCACCATTAAAGTATTAGGAGTTTGGTGGTTTAAAAAAAAAATTAAATATTAAAAAAAAAAATAAAATATTTTTTATTTATGGATTACAATTATATATGGGCCGTTTAACCAGTCGTCGACAACAAGGTATTGGAAATTGTCTCTTAAAAAAGTGATCAATTACAAGATAGATAAAATTGTTGTTTAGGAAGTCCTCAACGAGAAACTGGAGGAAAATGTCAGTTATGTATATAGTTGACAACAAGGTACAGGAAATTGTTGCCCTTTTGGTCTTGTATAATTTCGTAGCCATTTGTTAGAAAAATTCGTCAATGACTAGTTTGAGCTGTCCCTAATATGTATGTCTTTTATGATTGTCTTCGTTTAAGATGTATTAATGACTTGGCCAACTAGGGTAGTTGTTTGTGCCGTTTCGAACACAAGCATACAATGTGATAGTGTGTGTTTTGTCACCACTGCTTTGAAATTAAAAATTAAGTTAAATATCTTAAGGCTATAAATAATATATGTAAATGAAAAAAGCAATTTTTTACTCCTAGAGTATGTACACAAAAAAAAAATGGTTTCAGAACTGAATCTGACCCGACATGTGCTAACATTATTAGCGGAATTCACTTTTAGTAGATTATGTATATGCACGCAAAATAAATAGTTTGAAAGCACTTATTGTGTAGAAATAAATTCGTTTTAAAGGGTTACCCAAAATTAAAGCAAGATTTGAATTTGCCGTCATACGAGTATATGCCGAAATTGTTGGCAACCCAATCTCTTGACTACTTTTTAATCAGTTTTTTCCCTCTACATAGATACATATTTATACATATGTATGTATATAGGAAGAACTTTTGAATAACACTAAAGGCCACGATTCACTATTCTACACAATCATACGATACACAATCGTACGATTCAATCACAAAAAAAAAAATCTGACAGAATTCTGTCTTACTCAAAAAATCGTTTCAAAATGGCGATGTACGTAGATGCCACCAAGAATGATAGAAGACAATATTACGCCATGCGCATGTTTTTGTGTTAGATGACGTTCTTCTTCCAATTTAAAGTTGCCAAGTCTGTAATCAATAAATTGCTTCAAATAAATACTTACAAAAAAATCTAAGTAATAGGCAATAATTGGCAACCCTGCAAATATACTTTCAACATTTTTATTAAAAACTCTCATTATTTATAGTTATAATCTCAGTCAGAATTATTGGCCAATATGAAGATATTTTCGTGACGTCATTCGGCCGACATGTGCAGAAAAGTTCAATTTTATTTTCGTGATGGCGTAACCTTGTCTTCTATCATCCTTGGATGCCACACTGTCATACGAAATAAGATTTTGCAACTCTGATCGCATGGAAAAATACTATTTTATGATTTTTTTCAAAAGATTGTAAAATCGTACAGATCTGTCAAAAAGTCTGTCACACACATACACTTTTAATTCACACTATCATACTTTTTGAGCACACATGTAATTTTTGACAAATCGTACGACTGAGTATGATAGTGAATCATGGCCTTAAATAACAACTGGTTTCTTAGTGTTAATTGCAATCAATTATCGTATATTGGTGGGGTACCATACAAAACTCAAATTGTTATATGAGGGGTATAAATGCAAAGGCTGCAATCTCTACATTTATAGTTTTCGCAATAAATAGTAAAAACCTATAGCTCAAAGTATATACATATTTATTTAATACTAGCTGTGTCCACACACGTTCTGTGCGATTTTGTTTTGAAATTAATCCACACCAAATTTTCTGTTACGTATTTACTTTATGTAAGGGTACCCATCCCTAGATAAAATTCTAAAATTTATATAAAATTCTAAAAGTTATTGTAAAGCTCTGTAAAAGGTGTTTAAAATATATTATAATTCCACAAAGTAAAAATACAAATTTTATCCAATTGGCTATTTGGCAGTAAGTAATTCATATTTTGTTATTATTTCAAAACAGCGCCATCTGTACTAAGGTACCTCCTTACAAAATTTTGCTAAAATCCATCCAGTAGTTTTTACGTGATGCGAACACAAAAAAAGACAGACAGACAGGAAATGAGTTACTATTTTATTATATGTATAGACTAGCTGTGCCCACCACATCGTGAGCGTCTTTGCAATATTGTGTTCAATTTTGCTTTGAAAGGAATCCACACCAAAAACCCTTACTTTTTTAGTGCCACCTTAAACTATGCTTCAATTATGGTTATGTATTTACTTTATAAAACAGCGCCAACTGTTGCTAAAATAAATATAGCGGTTTGCTGGCAATTATAATAACAAAATTGGAGATTGCTGTGTTGGCTCTAATCAAATGGAGATTGCAGCTTTTGCATCTGTACCCCTCATATAAAAGCTGAATTTGGGAATTTAATCTCAAATTTTCGTTTGCATTTGGAAGTTCTGACTTCCTATACAGAAGTATAGGTTGGTTACAGATTCTGGAGGAGGCGAATACTGAAATAATAATAAATAATTGGTGGAGCACCATACAAAACTCAAGATGTTATATATTCTTCGTGATGTTTACCCTGGAAATTTAAATCTCATAGCCTTGTCCACGTTTTCAGATCTTTATTATCGTTTATATTAAAAAAATAAATTCTAAAACTTAACCGTTGACAAATTTTCCTTCTTCC
The DNA here is from genome assembly GCA_949628195.1 of Phasia obesa. Classification (NCBI taxonomy): domain Eukaryota; kingdom Metazoa; phylum Arthropoda; class Insecta; order Diptera; family Tachinidae; genus Phasia; species Phasia obesa. The sequence continues at coordinate 99,537,195 of OX451219.1, forward strand.
TCTTAAACATTAATTATCATCATGGTTTGAACACGTTAACTAAAACTTATTTTATAGGGTTTTATTAAAAGATACTAGTATTAACCTTTTGTTTATGGTTATTACATATAACAAAGAACATGATTTAGTTCAAAGAAGTTATTTATAGAAAAGTAGTTGATTGTTGTTTTTATATATAGATTACGTTTACGTTTTTTGTTTCTTGCCAATTATTAATGTGTTTTAAAATAGTAAATTTGTTTAGTAATGGATGTGCTTATACATAGTAATAAATGACGTTTGTTTTTTAATGATTTTACTTAAATAGTTTTGAAACTTTTACACCATTTAAAGTTTGTAATAAAAAAATCAACTAAATATTAAAGGCGATGGCAGATCTGAATGTACCCTTTTACTTCGTATTATTAATAAAATTTGTGTTTTTGTGATACAAGCACGATTTGTGTTTTTGTAATACAAGTGAGAGTTGAGTTTTAATGAACAATACACCATTTACTTTTAATACAGACTTTCGAACATTACACAAATAAATGGAAAAGTTCTGTTTAGCTTTAAATGAAAAAGGTATTTTAAATATTGTATGTATTTGGTACTTACGAAGATTGGAATGTTTGTGTTAATTCATGTTTCAATTCTCCTTTAGTGTTAATGGTGAATATACGTTTGATGGGTATGCCGACAGCACGATAAGCCCAAACATCCTGCAAAGGTAGAAAGTGAATTTTTGATTAATTATTGATACAAAATAAAGCACAAAAATATTTTTCTAAGCACTAATACCACATAGTAACTCAAAATAGGTTTAACTTTTAGGAAAAAAGAAAAATATTCCTAAATAAAAGTTTATAAAAAATAAATTTTAAAGACAGACTTGATTTCGACGAACAATATATAAGATAGGAGCTTTTCAGTAAAAACAACATGCAAAATGTGATTCGTAGGGAAGGAGGAGTACTCCTAACATAATCTAAATGTATGGATTAGGTGTGGTAAATTTAACATTACGATGTCGAAGAGCAGAATCACACAATTTGGAGTCGAATTACGCCATTCGTGTTGGAATAAGCTTTCGTATTGAAATAAGTTATGTAGATTTCTTCATACTTTCTTTCTTCATGTAGATTCTTAGTTCACGTATTAAAATTATTATAAAATGTAAAAGATTTTTTGGCTTGTAATGGAATTATTCATTTTTCGATTTCCAGTTAAAATTCACTCTTTTGAGGAAATTTGCCAATTTCGAAATCACGATTTTTTGTGAATCTTCCATATTTGGTGAAATATCGGATTTTAGGTGAGATCTCGTGAAATTTTGATTATTTGGTAAATTTTTGAAATATTGTTAAAAATGAATTAATAATTATTGAATTTTATAAATTAGAGAACTTCATTTATTTGAAAATGTCATCTTTTTGCAATTTATTTTATTTTTTTGTGAAATTAATCGAGTTTTTTCTTAGTCCTTTCTTTTTCCGCAATCTTCATAACTTCACTCAAACTTTTGTCTGTGTGCAATCAAATTTGAAAACTTCTATTTGAAATAACTTTTATCGAAAAAAATTAAGTTACTTTCCACAGACTTAGGCATATTTCAATCTATTTTTCGAAAGTTCGAAATTAAATTCGAGTTTTCGAACATTCCACAAAGATTATGATTTTACATTTTTACATAAATACTAAAATTTTATTGCCATATTTCGGTTGTGAATTTTAGTTTTTTCTAAAAATTTTAAAATTAATGGCGCTTTCTATTCTGACAAATAGTTTGCATATATTTTACACCAAGTGAATTTTTATGTTTTTTTTTTTCTAAACAAAAAAGGTGAGGAATCATATTTTTATAATATTAAAATAATTTTCTTAAAGTTTATAAATAAATCGCGCATTAGAAGGGTATGGTTAATCTGTAGAAAGTGTTACCCATTAATAAAGCAGACCTCTTTTCCAAAAAAGAAAACGCTATCAGAGTTTTAAAGCCAAGCTTCGATAAAACCTGTAACAAGATGTTATCTGAGTTGCCCCGTATAGCTCAGAAAATTATTCAGTTTATTTTTAATGCCATTTTACTCCTAGAGTATGTTCCAAAGGTTTCTTTGATAAATATGATGCCTAAGACGACCACCCCCAAAAGTAGAATAATGCAGTGCTATAACCCTTTTATCGATATCAAAGCTGTTCGAGAAGATATTTATAACAAAGCTAAACCTAATTCTATGCGAGAAAGTATGTATTCCGAAATGATGTATTCGGCTTTAGAAAAAGCAAACCCGCTGGCCCGTAACATCATTCTAGATGATCGTGGTTACATTCGACTAAAAAGAAGGGATATAGCTCTTTTGAGCGTACATCTGAGGGATGAAACGCCAAAGATAACAAAGCCCGTGAAACATATAATTGATGGTCTAGCTCTGGCTGGACTAACAAGTATTTCTTTAGAACAGTTGTTTTTTTGTTTTAGACTTAAGATATGAGTACTTGTTTTTAAATACCTTGAAGATACAATAAATAAGTAAAGTTCGAAGTGAGTGATTCTTTACCGTTTTTAAAACAAGAAATTTTCGATATGAAAAACTTATAGACATCCTTTTTCACACAGGGTGAGTAAGAGTTACACAATCATAGATTTTATAACATAAAATAGTGAAAAGGGTTCTTATTTTAGTTACAGAAACAAGTCACAGGAAGGAAGCTTAATTTCAACATGGAACAACAACTTACATTGATACGATTACCATAGCCGGCATAGAAAGGATCCTTATTTGGGAATAAATCTCTTATATCCGACAAACAGGCAATTTTGAATTGTTCCGGTTTACGTTCAATTACTTCACGATGGAATGCTGATATCAATGAAGTGGGATTTAAAAGCAATGGACCATCGGGTAGCTTAACATCTCCTTGACGAATGGAACGTAAATATTCTCGTGTTGCTCTCGATTGACCGATGGCACGAGCCGATAAATATAACAATTTATAGCCATTTTGTTCGATTTTCGAAAAGAGTTGAGCGACACCCAACTGAGCCCAATCTTTGCCGACCATCGGCAGAATGTGACCTAAAACATCAGATTTCGTAATGGTGCCATCGATATCGGAAATGACTACTTTGTCATTATGCTTCCAACGGAATAAGTAGCATTTGCAGCGTGTGGTACCCTGATAGGCTGTGGTAACACTAAATTCAATTTCATTCATGCCCTCTTTCAAGTTGAGTTTTTTCTAAAAAAAAAATTAAAATGATTTTTTTATCGTTACAATATTTTTTATTTCTATCTCTAAACTTACTATTAGCTCTGAGCTTAAACGCAATGATTTTTTGTAACGTTCCAATTTATTTTCAGCCGACTCACTTTTTGATGATACCTGCGATAAATCTTCCATGTTATCCATTATGGCAGAAGTGTTTTCTGCATTCATGGTAGAATCAGTTTTACTTAAAGTACGATCACTTATATCGGGCGAATTGGGACGTGTTGTTTGGGTAGCCACAGCATTTTGATCATTATCTAAAACGAAAGAAGAAAAAAAAAAATGATTTGAAGGTTAATATACTCAAACTGTTTATTTTTTTTTTTTTTGTTAGTTACCCTTATCCTCTTGCTTTTCGTCTAGATTACCAGTCTTTGAGGCAGCGTTAACCGTGTTATTGACATTTTGGGAACGCCTCCAATACCACCAAGATCGCTTTGCTTGATTTTGTGTACCGGTGGGTGTGTTGCCACCATCCACTTCTGCCTTAATGACAGCTGCAGCAGCAGCTACAGCATCTTGTTTAGCATTAACCATTAATTGGTCAACGGCATCCTTTAAATTTGTTGGTGAAAAAAAAATTATTTTTAAATTTATTTTTAAGTGTAAAAGAAAATATATTCTTTTTAGTTTTAAAAGCTTTTGATTGAATGATTCTCTTGTATGATTGTGTGCGTGTGTGTGTGTTGGAAAATATTATTTTCTTTAATAAAATGTTAATATCAAGGCAATATAAACTTACATTAGTTAAGGGCTTCTGGAATGTTATTATGGTCATGACAATTGGACATGCAGCCGCCCAGCTGTAGTATTTACCATTAAGGCGAACAACTAAATTAGGTGATGAGAAGATGCTGGGATTTTCACAGACCTAAGACATTGTATACAATAAGTGATGATTATAGTATGTGTAGTAAGTAGTTGTTGTAATGTTGTAGATGTAGTTTTTAAGTTAATTAGATTAATTGTTTTCAAATGATTGTTCTTTTTCAAATAAACTAATGTATAATTTAAATAAAAAAGCTTGTAATTTGGATTTGTTTAAATTGAAATCGATTAATGTTATATTTAAGTTATAAAATACGAGAAGCTCATGCAAAAAAATAAGACAGTAAGTTGAATTCTAATTTCTACAATACACTGTTAATTGTACATTTCAGACATTGTGTGATTTGTTTTATTTTTTCAGATCTTATGCTAAGCTGCTGTAGTTGAAGCACTGTAATAACTTGCTGCGATGAAATAATCGGAAGTACATATTTGGCCCTATTCCCGTTAGCTGTAGTTTGAAAACGAAATAAACGCCACGACAATTTGGCATCACCGTTGGCGTTAACGACATTCGTCGTAAATATATCGGTATTCTCTATTTTGAAACGAAAATAGAAGCGACAATAAAACATACATTCTCTGTCGTCATCACTGTAGGCAACGAAATTCAAATGTCTACAAGAAAAAAATTTACAATGATAAAAGTACATTAAGGCAGTTCGAAATTTTAGTTTCTTAAATGGAAAAACATCCCGCTTATGCTAAGGGTTTTCGAAAAGGCATAAAACCCTAAAATTTTGTGATTTTTGAAGCGAAACTGTCGAGAAATTAAATCCGTTTGGGCCTCCATTTCTTGATGTAGAAGGTTGGCATAAAGCAAGTAAAACTAAATTAAAAGAAAATATCCATTAAAATGTTTTTATATATTTACTCTGCATAGAGATACTCTGTGTAATTAATCAGGTTTTATATTATTAAAGTCCTTTATTTTCTAGCTTTAGTTATTGTTTATGTATTTACTTTATATAAAGGGTCTCATCTTTACTAAAATAACTGCTTACTTTCACTGCTTTTTCTCCACTTTCTCTTGGAAATAAAAATATTTTTGCGGAAAAAAGTAGCCTATATTGGAATCAGGATACTAATGTACCTCCTTACAAAATTCTAATATTCTAGAATGTTGTAAATAGTGTCTAAAATTTCCCGTTTACTAAAATAAAAGGTGTCGCCAAGTTTTCAGTATCATTAAATCGGCAGAATTGCCTACTTTAACCATTTTATCTCTAATTTCTCTTGGAAATGAGATATTTCAACGGAATAAATTATCCTATATTCAAACAGAGGTACTCCGTTACCTCATCGCAAAACTTTATTAAAATTCATCCAACAATTTTACGTTATGACAGACAAAAAATCCAAAAATTTGTGTTTTTTTATTTCATATCGATTACTATTTGCACCAGCACGGTATCAATTAAATTAAAATCATAGAATTGTTTTTTTATTTTACAAATTTTTAAATGAAAAACAGTTTCTTAAAAAAGTTATAAAAAAAAAAATTGTGCGTAAAAAGCGATTTAAAGCAAACAATAAATAACATGCTATCAGTATATTTAAACGGAAAAACCATATGAATATGCTTTAATTATTATAATAAGATTTATAAAAAACTCAACTTACATCTTTGTATTTAATAGAATGACGTTCAAATTCTTCATCTGAGGGATCACCTTTCTCCTGCAGGCCACATAAAGACATGGCCACAAAGTCTAAGTATCTTTAATGTAAAACAAAAGGTGAATTATTACTTAAAGAATAACTTCCTAGATAGATATTTGCGTAAAAAATATATTTGGATGTAATATGTTGTATGGATTATTGCAAAGATTGTGCTATAAAATCTAAAGATTACAATACACGGTCCAAATGCATGAGCTTAAATGATAAACATACGTGTGCTTGATACTGTGAATGTTATCGTACACCTTAACGCTAGTATCAATTATTTTGCATTATTTTACATGGGCGCTAAGGAAGATGTCGGTATCGAAAAATCCTTCATTATTACAAAATTAAATTTTCGCACAATCGCTCTTTTTAAAACAGTGGATTACAACAGGGAAAGGCAACGTGTGATAGATAAAATGTTCACACGCTTCAAAATATGCCTTAGGATTCAAACAATCAAATTTTTTGGTCTTACGCATATATTCGCTGTTGATTTTAAATCAATTAAACTAAGTGCTTCTTGTTGGCCCTGTGTTTTTTATCAACAAACGCTTCATATTATTTAAATTGGATGTTTGTTTTCTGCGATTACTAATGATTATTTTGATAAAGTATAAAACACAAAAAGCAAAAATCAACGCGTATGAATTGTTGTTTATAAAAGTAAAAGAGAAATAGAGAGAGAGTGTACGAAATTTGTGAAAAAGCACAAAAGTCTAGTTGACTGGCAATTTTCTTACTGATTTGTATTAAAACAATTTAACTAAAATAATTTTAAATGTGAATAGTGTTCGATCACAATCTTGCTGATTATCTTGCTGATCAACACAAAGTTTTGATTGATGATTAAATTTGAATAAGAATTAAATGTGCGTTTTGCAGTTCTTTGATGTCCATATACATAAGTAGACGTCTGTAGCAGAAACTTTTTGCCATGTACTCGCGAGTCGCAAGACATGATTTTAGGAAATTATAAAAAAAAACAGTTTTAAAAGTATTTCGGGTGCGCACTTATCAATAAAACAAACTCGAAAGTTTTAAACGTGAAGTAAACCGAAAGTCCGAAATCAAGTTTTTTTTATCTTCTTTCAAGCATCCTATGTGTCCCACATACAAAGAAATTCTCACTAGTATCACCATCAACATGTTTGAATTGACCGTGTATTGTAGGCTTTTTAAGTTATAAATAAAATTTTTATTTTTTAAATTTTTCTTTAAAGAATTTATTGCACCACCTAACTAACCAATAATATTGAGTAATGTATAGGTTGGGTATGTTTGTACTTTAAAAGAAAAATTGCATTAACTTACTTTCCCTCCTGTAGCTTGCCATCTTCATAATCCGAATCTAAACTCTTTTGCCCTTCCAAGGAACTGGGTGAATGTGGCAAAGAAGTGCCATTACCACTCTCACGATCATCCTCATTGCAGGGTAAAGCTTGAACGCCTGGAGAAGTTTCTTTTGAAGTGGCCGTGGGGAAATACATGGCCATCATTTCTGGATCCATAGTTTCAGCATCCAATTCCGATAAATAAACACCACCATCGTTAACATGCTTGCGTAGTTTGTTATTGGTTTTCATGAAATTAAACATATTGCTGAGCATAGAGTTACGTTTAGCCTGGGCCTGAGCTGCCTGATTATCGGCTTGATCGGCCTTTGGTTCCGGAGTGGGTAATTCACCCCATTTCCAAGAAGCAGAATTAGTTAACAAATCACTATCGGTTTCTTTTTCACGCATGGAAATTTCCAATTCACTATCACTTTGTACGGGCGTAGAAGGGCGACCAGCACCACGACCTGCACCCAATGGACCATTGCCACCCGATGATGTAACTTCTGTGTCCGAAAAGAAATGTATATCTAAATCCGGTATACGAGAGGGATTTGGTGTCACCGGTGATGTTTGACAAGTCTCCGAAATGGGACTTTCATCACCGCCCATGGCGGTTACCAAACCAGCAGAAACTTGTTCACCCGATTTTGGCGAGGCTTCATCATTCGACGAGTTGGTGGTATTATTTGAGATCGATATTGAACTTGTGTCAGCTTCTTCGCCTTGTTTGTTGTCATCATTTGTGGCGGCACCATCTGGGGCAGTATTACTGCCCACCGAACTGCTGGAAGATGATTTGCGTTGGGCATTTTTCTTTTTCATTTGTGACTTCTTGCGGCGTTTCTTTTTGCTCTTTGACTCTTCCTTTAGGCTGTTGTTATTAGCAGTTATTTGCTCTATTTGAGGTTGCTGTTGATGGGCCGTGTTAGTTATAGAAATCGAAGGGGTTTTAATGTCTGCCACAGTTTGGGTTTGAGTAGTTAAAGTGGTAGCATCAAGATTAGATGTTTGGTTAGTTTCTTGCAATGTTGGCTTTTCTTTGGCAACAAATTCTATACCTTTGTCATCAGTCTGAGTACTATTACTCCAGTCCTTTAAAAGTACAAACAAAATTTTTTTGATTTAGAATAGATTTCTTTTTTTTAAATTAATATTAATTTTACCTTATCTTTTTCTAATGCGTCAAATTGAAATATTTCTTCATGTTCAGCCCATTCTTGGCGTAACTTTTGTGTGGTATATTCATTGATTTTCTTACTTAAATTAGGCCTTTCCAGTATATTATCGGTATGTCTGCAAAGAAAATAAAATATTTCTTTAGCAAATTTATTTTAAACTTAAAACTTTAATTAATTAAATTTTTTAACAACTTTAACATGCTGTAGAAATAAAAACAAATAAATTAAAAATCATTTATTTTTTCATTTATTATATTTACTACCTTCTGTGACTGTAATCAGATATTTGATTTTGAAATTTTTCTGAAGCTTCATCTTCCTTGGGTGACTCTTTGAAAAAATCTATGGAATTACGTCTAGGCAATGGTATTGGCAATTGTATTTCATCACTAGCGTTTTTATGTTGACTAAATGATGGTAAAAAATAAATAAAGAAATAAAAAAATTAAGATAAATAAAATCAAAAATTAAAAAAAAATTAACTAAATATTTTTTGTTAAACTAAATAGAAAACTTAACAACAAATTATATATACAGTCAGTTTCAAAATTTAGTATACAGCAAAAAAAATATTTTTTTTACAAAAACAGTATATAAAATTTTTAAGACTCCAATAGTCTTAACGTTTCGGTACCGTTCTTTAACGTAAACGACATTTTATTTAAGCTTTTAAAATATGTTTTTTGCACAAAAAAAAAAAATAATAATAAAAAAGTAGTAGAAGATTGTGGGAATAATCGTGAGTAGAAGAAGAACTATTAAACTGGATTGAGCGATCACGGGAGACTTGTAACGAACTCAAATCATCCGTTTAAAGAAAACATGGAGTAAAAGACGGGCGTAATATGCGACCAAATGAGAGAACATAATTATTCATCGTGACAATTCATGTCCGCGCACAATTCTTATTGCGCGGCTAGCTAAAATCAATTTAGAAAACAGTTTTTAATTGTTCTTCTCTTTTAACTTGAGGAACTAGTACAATCACTATTTACCTCATTTGCGATTTTGTCTAATGTGTTTTGTAGGCTATTAATAAAATTTTGCTTGAAAATTTGTTTAGATGTTCTAGACAAATTATTCTCTTGTAATACGAAAACTGCTCTTATATGATATGTAATTCCATAATTTAAAGGGAATTTGAATTACATATAAGTAAAAGTTAACTCTCATAAAGTGAAAAAAACTATAATTCTTAAAAATTTTTAACCGATTTATTAATAAACTAGCTGTGCCCTCACACGTTGTGTGCGGCCTGACAATATTTTGTTCGATTTTGCTTTGAAAGTAAGACTCTTACGTATTTACTTTCCATAAAGGTACCCATCCCTGGATAAAATTCTAAAATTTATATAAAATTCTAAAAATGATTGTAAAGCTCTCTAAAAGACAGACAGAAAATGAGTTACTCATTATTTTAAAACAGTGCCATCTATTGCGCAATATTGCTTAAAATATACTGCTTTCAAAAATAAAAGATGACTTAAAGTATGCAGTACTTTTAAATCGGTAAACAAATCGGCGTACTTTCACTGCTTTTGCTCCACTATGTCTTGGAAATAAAATATTTTTGCGGAAAAAAGTATCCTATATTAGAATCAGGATACTAAGGTACCTCCTCACACAATTTTGTTAAAATCCATCTAGTAGTTTTTACGTGATGCGAACACAAAAAAAAGACAGACAGGAAACGAATTACTGTTTTGTTATATGTATAGATTGGCCAAGTGAGAGTTGAACTCACTCACGAAAGGTTTCGTGTACAGTGCAATATTAAAGTTTACATTAAAAGTAACACAAATATGCCTTTGTTACATATTAAATTTTAAGTAGTTACCAACACTTATTTTTGTATCGACATAAATTTAAAATGTAACAAAATACGACAATAATATTCTTTTCGGACACCGCATATTATATTTGAAACCATTTGATTCACTTGTTTGCAATGAAAAATCCAACAACATGATTTACTTAAATTTTACTCATTACTAGCTATCCCAGCTGCGCACCTATCTTAAAAAAAAATACAATAAACACTTAGAAGTAAAAGTTGGTCATACTTTCATACCCTTTCTTACAGAAGTCTATGTAAAATTTAGAGAGGATCACTATTGCAGTTAACTAGTTATAGGATTTTGTATGTGAGTACCCGGCCCACTACTGTCCTAATCACCCAGCTTTTAGTCGAAAACACAAGTTATTCTCAGTGTACAAAATTTAAACACTCTGCCTATTATAGTTCCCTAGTTTCTAGACAATAACTTCTGATTTTTATGCGCGGTACGACAACCAGCAACCTTTTTGCTCCACTATGCGTAATAATACGGGGATTGGTAGTATATAATTTGAAAACTTTACATATCTATGGCTACAAGGAAAAACTGCTTATGTCTTATTCTGTATTTTTGAAGTACATCACTTTAAAACTTTGTAGCTACTTCTTATTACTTTCTACCCATTGCAATTAGGAATGTTTCTTTCTGTTTTGTATTTTATAAATTTAAAATATGCCGTTCTATATTCCCTTAAATAACACAGTAAAATAAAGAAGTTATTCACGGTAAGAAAACTTAAGAGCCTAACTGGACTTAAGCAGTTATTCATTTTTGCCACAGGTATTATAGTTCCTAAGTGACATAATTATAAATATTTACTTTATATGGGAGTAACCACACCTAGCCTTCCAATGAAGTATTTTTTTTTGCAGCCATGCACATTAATAACAAAAGTTCCTCGTACTAACTTTTAAGACTATACCTGTTATAGTTCTCTAAGTAAAAAATAATAATTCTTCTTCTTTGTCTTCTGTCTCTTGTCAGACTATGCGCATTACTATGGCGGTTACTTGTACATAAATTCAAGGTTCTATAATTCGAAATATAATTTAGTTCTATAGGTAAGCGGTAATAATTGTTCACCTTGTATGGGAGGTACCATGCCTACTGTTCTAATCCAACCAGTTTTTGTTTGACTATAAACATTAATGAGGGGGTTATTCGTGCAATATTTCAACCCTCCACGTATTAAATTTCCTTAGGCACACATTAATTATTTTTCACTTTGTATGGCAGGTGCCTCTCACACTGTTCCAATTCAGCCAGAATTTTTCGATATTATGTACATTAATAAGGCCGTTAGGTGTGCATAATTTGAAGATTATAAAGGGTGTTTTTTATAGAGGCATAGAACTATAAGTTGCAATAAAACAACGATGGATTATTCGATTGATATGAATTTTATTTATCCGAAAGATAATCTTGTGGCATTACATTTTCAATATGATTTCTGGGATATGACCGCCACGGCTGCCGCGGATGTAGTCCAATCTGGACGTCCAATTTTCGATGACTTTTTCCAACATTTGTGGCCGTATATCGGCAATAACACGCCGAATGTTGTCTTCCAAATGGTCAAGCTTTTGTGGCTTATCCGCATAGACCAATGACTTTACATGGCCCCACAGAAAGTAGTCTAGCGGTGTTAAATCACAAGATCTTGGAGGCCAATTCACAGGTTAGGCGGTCACCAAACGCGTCTTTCAATAAATCTATTGTGGCACGAACTGTGTGACATGTTGCGTCGTCTTGTTGAAACCACATCTCCTGCACATCATGGTTATTCAATTCAGGAATGAAAAAGTTAGTAATCATGGCACTATACCGATCACCATTGACTGTAACGTTCTGGCCACCATCGTTTTTGAAAAATTACGGACCAATGATTCCATCAGCCCATAAAGCGCACCAAACAGTCAGTTTTTCTGGATGTAACGGTGTTTCGACATACAATTGAGGATTACCTTCACTCCAAATGAGGCAGTTTTGTTTGTTGACGTAGCCATTCAACCAGAAGTGCGCTTCATCGCTAAACAAAATTCGCTTATGAAAATCGGGAACAATGTTTTGGGCCCAAATTGCACTATTTGCAAGCGTTGTTCAGGCGTGGTCTATTCATGATGAATTGCCAAACCAAACTGAGAATAAATCACTTGACAGCTGTTAAATCGGTCGCCATCTTGAAAAGTAATGTCAAATTAAAGTTCTATACCTCTATAAAAAACACCCTTTACTTATTATCTTCTCTGTATACAAGTTAATAATTTTTCACATTGTATGGGAGGTACCACGCGTACTGTTTCAATCTAGTCTGTTTTTTGCTAGACTATATGTATTAATATGGGAGTTATTTGTTCGAAATTTAAAGAACCTACCTATTACAGTTCTCTAGGTATGCGATAATAACTTTTCACTTTGTATGGAAGGTACCACGAATACTATTCCAATCCATACAGTTTTTTGTTACATACAGCACATTAATAAGGAAGTTACTTAAGCACAAAATTACAAGATTCTACATATTATTACAGTTCCCAAGTAATACGATGATAGATATTAACTTTTTATGGGAAGTGCCACGCCCATTTGAAATATCAAAAAACTTTATACCCATATAATATAATAGAAAAATTTATAGCTATTTATTTACCCACCGCATATCTGGTAGCTATCTGTGAAAATTCCAGGAAGATCGGTTTACTGGAGTACGCAGCTATAGCTTTCTATACAAGTATGTACATATATTAGAGCACCCATAATATATGTATGGGATTTGCAAAAGTATTATTTTTTGCACTCCCCGCACATTTTCGGTTATCTGGGGATTAAAAATTTAGATTAAATTTTTAAACTCTGGTCTAAAATATTATTAATAAACTTGCAAGATATAAACTCTTTCGACTTTGATTAATAATATTTTACACCAGAGTCAGGTTTTGGTCAGTTTATCGTAAAGTAAATGAATTTACGATATTATATTAACGAAATCACGTTCAATACAACATAAAAACTGATCGATTAATCGAATATTTTTTGTAAGTTTTATTCGATTAATCGGTTAAATATTATATGTATTCATCATCATCAATCTGATTCACTAACACTTAGAAAACGCAAATAATGGAATTGCGCACCACTTTCTAGAGTTTAAGTATTAAAATTACTTAATAATATTGCTGGCCTCAGTCAGTTTTTGGACATTAAGCCATAAAATGGACAACATTCAAAAAACCTTTATTCACATACTAAATGAGCGCAAAATGTAATATCTCATGATGAAGAAACTTCGTATTTGCATGCCTTTAGAAACCAATGAGTGGCACTCAAAGTTCAGTTTCAAAGTAAATTTCGAATTGAACCGCTAAAAAGCCACTAACGCTTTAACGTGGGTTAAAAGTTTTTATGAACAAAATATTTGACCCTTTATAACGAATGAAAAAATTTTATATAACTATAAACTATATTGATTAATAAAGCCACATATCTTTTTTTACAAAATGTTAAGGCCATTTTTACCACTAAAATGCGAGGAGTCTGGCCGGTTTATGGTCCAGAAAAAAATTTTTTTGCACAACGTATTTTTTTACCACCTACATAACCAGAAATGCCTACATAACCGAAAAAAACAGTGACAGAGGAGGTGCTTCACTATCCTCCTCGTCCTGACAACTTGTACAGAAGTCATTGTACGGCAGATTTAATCTCCTAGCGTGTGCACCTATAGTGCAGTGCCCTGTCAGCACAGCCACTAGTGTGCTAATTTGTCCTCGAGGGGTTCTCAGTAGGATTGCAGTACGTTTGCAATCATACTGAGGTCATAAGAGCCTCAAGATCATGCAGGTGGGCTCGTTCGACCATCTGGTTTGCGCAGCCCCCAGTAGTTCCTGTTGGAAATTGTCTTTACAGCAACTTAGCGGAACGCCAACTAGTTGTTTCATTTCCAGGCACTCCCGCATTCCCCGGCACCCCAAAAGAGTTCCAGGTTGGAATGTCTCGCCATCTCACCTAGAGATGTCCGGCATTCACGAACCAAACTGGTAGTTGTATAAACGCCCGATATAGAGTATATCGCAGCTTTGCTATCGGTACAGAACTGGATATCTTTACTATATATCCATCCTGTGATACCTTAGCCAGTTTGCCGCTCTTTTTATGGCAGAAATTTCAGCCTGAACAGTGCTGCATTGGTTTTGCAGCCTAAACCCCATCCTTATTGAAAACGAGGGATGAAGACGCCTCCCCCCACTTCATTGTCCGTTTTAGATCCGTCTGTATGGACCTCAAGCACGTCCTCTTGATGACGGTCATGTGTCATCATAGATGACGTGCCTGAAGTTGATATTCCGAACCATTTGGTCGGCATGGCTAAGTGTGCACAATAATCAATATTTTCCGGAATAGTCGATATGCGCACACATCCCAAAATAGTCGCATGGCCGAAACTCTTCGTTTTCCATACCCCGGTTGCACTATCTGTAAGAGACAGACAGGAAATGAATTACTCAATATTTTAAAACAGCGCCATCTGTAGCTTAAAACATACTACTTTCAAAAATACAAGATGCCTAAAAGCATGCAGTACTTTTAAATCGGTAAAAAAAATCGCCGAACACAAAAAAAAGAAGGACAGACAGGAAATGAGCTACTATTTCATTACATGTATAGATTTTTGTAAAAAATTAAAAAATATAAATGGGTTACAAAAGACAAAGACCCGTGTCAGAAAGACACACAGACATCGAAGCGGTTCAAATAGCTTTACTTCGATGCCCTTTGGGTACGAAAATCTAAGAATAAGAAATTTAAATGAGAAAAGTAAGTATTGTGGCAACAAATTAATAAGTCGATTACGGATGGCAAGTGAAGTTCGGCTGGCAACGTCAGTTGCAAAATAGTAATGATATTGGCAACCGTGTTTTCTGGTTGCTTTGAAGATTTTTCAATTGAAAAAGGCTGTTGAACAGAAAAGTAAGAATGTTTTTTATTAATTAATTTTTTAAGGAAAATGTAAATACGTATATTTTTTGCCTGTAGATTACAAAACGGTAAACATCACCACCACTTTTTTACATTTATTTTCAGTTACGCATCTGTCAAAATAACGATATAGATAACTTCTAATATGAATTTTTTTTCAACTGAAGTTCGGTTGGCATCTATAGTCGACTTCAGCAGTTTTTGAAGATAAAATCAGATTTCAATTATTTTTTTGTGTAGAATTCGAAAGGAAATAAAATTTATTGGATTTTGTTTATTGTATTTTTTTTAATGAAATAATGTTAAAAAACAACTAATGTACTATAATAGCATTATCAGAAAGCCGGTTCTTAGTCTTCATAACAAAAATTCCAGAAGTATAAAGGGCAGAGTTTATGTTAATCTATACATATAATGAAGTAGTAACTCATTTCCTGCCTGTCTGTCTTTATGTCTGTATTCGCATCACGTAAAAACTACTGAATAGATTTTAACAAGATTTTGTGAGGAGGTAGATAGCTCCTGATTTCAATAAATTATAGTTTTTTTTTCGGAAAAAATATCTTATTTAAAAGAGAGAAAGTGGAGAAAAAGCAGTTAAAGTACGCCGATTTTTTTACCGATTTAAAGGTACTGCAGGCGTTTTTTAAGGCGTTTTTATTTTTGAAAGTGGGATATTTTAAGCATGGTTGCGCAACAGATGGCGCTGTTTGAAATAATCGGGTATGTTCTGTAATCCGAAACCGAGTGAAATTGAAATCGAATAAATTTTTAGAAAAAAATATAACTTAGTTGCGCCTATTATTTTAAAACATTAGCAATCAAGGAAGTTATGTGAATGGTCTTTAATCAAATGTATAAAAAATAATATCAAAATGTTGTAATATTTAAAAGTTATGACAATTTAAAATTTCATTCGAATTCAATTTCACTCGGTTTCGGATTACAGAACATACCCGAATGACAAAATATGAATTATTTACTGCCAAATAGCCAATTGAATAAAATTTGTATTTGATTTGTATTTTTACTTTGTGGAATTACATTGTTTTTAAAATATTTTAAACACCTTTTACACAGTTTTACAATAATTTTTAGAATTTTACATCAATTTTAGAATTTTATACAGGGATGGGTACTTTTATATAAATTAAATACTTAAGAGTCTTAAAATTTGTTGTGAAATACTTTCCAAGCAAAATAGAATTAAATATTTTCAGGACGCACACAACGTGTGTGGGCACAGCTAGTTTTTTTTTAAATTTTACACAAGTGCACACGGTTTGGTACTAGATAAACTGAAAGTTTTTATTTATGTTATTTTGTTAAAGTTATTGTAATATTGGTCGCTCAACTTCATTAATGGAATTTATCGAAAACTAGAATCAAGTTAATAAAACGGAGTGCAGATTTGAAATTAGCACACAAATAATCATAGAAACCGTTTGCAGTTTATCCAGTCTAAAAGTTGACTTCAATTTGAACATTGAATATTTCGTTCTTGTATTAGATTTTCGCAAAAAATTTTTCTTTGCCACATCTCATAGCGGTCTCCCAACATTCTTTTCGACCACTTTCTCCAAATGATTAAAAGATGCGCTAAGTAGTCAGAGAAGTCAAGAAAAGTTCTTCTATGTATCGTGGTAGGAAAGTAATCGATAATTAGAAGAAGGTTGAGTGACACGGGCTGCATGGAATAGTGGCTTTATTTTATTTCTGCAACAAATCGAACTAAACGTAAAAATTTTGCAAAAGTTATTTAAACGCCTCTTAATATTGACCGAATAGATCAAAATCCAAAGGCTGCTTCCACAGAACCTAACTGTCAACATAAAACATATCGATGGTGTGGATCGTTAATGTTTTGGCTGCCTTTTAGCTGCAGAGGCAAACATGTGTTGCTGAACACCAAAGACAACTTATAAATTTTAACCCTTTAAAACTTGAATACTAGAATACATTTTCAAACTATATACTGTCTGTTAAGGCCTATAGTCTAATTCAAGTATACAAGTATTGAAAATGAAACCCCTGCCATGATGAGTTGTTATTGTTTTTTGAATAAATTCAAACAGCAACTACATTAGGGTGTGATTTTATTCAAAAATATATATACTTGTAATATAGTGTAAAACGGCCTTTAGCAATACACATATTGCACCTAAGAAGTTGCATTCATGTCTCAAAAATATAAATACTTGTATTATAGCGTGAAACGGCCTTTAGCAATACAGATTGCTAGAATTATCATGAAAAAGCCGTTACATCACGAGCCTAAGAAGTTGCATTCATGCGTCAGCAATCTCCACATCTAAACCTCTTAGAGTACCTATGGCAAGTTGTGGATTAAAACAAAAGAAATATTTGTCCGAGAACGCACCACGAAGAGCTGCGCTAACAAGAAAGTGGACACAGTTTTAAAGTGAATGGAGGACCAATAATATTACATTTCGTTTTTGAATGGACAATAAACAGCGGTTTACTGTTTGCTAATTTTTGACTGTTGTTTTATGGTACTAGGTTTTTACTCCCAGAAAATTTCATGGATTTCTTTTTAATTTTTGGAAATTAATAAAATTTCAATTTCATTTTAAATTCGAAGAAAACCTTTGAATTCCTCCTCTTTTTTAATAAAAAAAAAATATTCAGATGAAAATACACTCTGTATACTAAATTTTGACACTGACTGTACAAGCACAAGAACACACTTATTTGCAAAATTGTTCAATTAAACAATCTAAAGCTTGTAGATTAAAATAATAAAATAATAATATTTCAATAAAGTGATTGCTGCTTAAATGTCGGTATGTGTTTAAAGTTTAAAGTGCTACAAAAGCGTTCAACAGATACTTCAAATAAAGCAAAAGTAAAATTGTGTTTGTTATAACTTCCATTTTAGATTCAAATTCAAAATTTTATTAAAAAAAAAATAATAAAATTTTTATATGTTAGGGACGTAGCTAATGCTATTAAGACAACTGGGACAAACGACGAATTCGTCGTAGTGTTTGAAGTTCGTCGTTCATCCTAGTTGTTGTACTATTTTTGGGACAATTTGAATACTCCAATGACTTAGTTGGTACAATTTAAACAGTTAAACATGTTTCATGATGCGGACCGATTTAAACGCCAACTGTTAATATTATTTTTTCAGTTTACCCGAAAATTGTTGCATTGATCTTGAGGTATGGATTCTTTCCACGTTCACGACTGTGAAAAACGATACATCTGAGGGCACTTTGAACTGTTTATGGGTTAAACGAAAGATGTTAATTGGCGATGGTAGTCAAGGTTATGTTATAATAGGATTATTTCTCATCTCATCTAGACTTTTTTTTCACAAACAAAATTCTAATTTCTATTAAACTGAATATATCAAGATGTTAGGTATCTAGACTTTTCTGTGCCACTGTACGTATAGCATTCGTACATTTAATTAAATCCAAACGCAAGTTATATTTTTATTTTTGAAAGAACTTGTTGAAAAGCTTTAAGATTGGAGTTTTGATTTTGGACAATGCCTTATTACCAGAAATTTCTGATTGTTTTCTTTAATCTATTACAATATTATCGTCGTCGATGTTTGACAACGACATCCGTTATACTACGACCGACAACCGACATACATTATTTTTCAATGCTAAATCCTATTGAGAAATGCTTTTCGTAGATTTGGCTCGAAGAGTTGAGTTGTACTTGTCAAATTAGCTGTTCACTTACAGCCAAACCTAAATTAGCGCGTCAAGCGCTAACTAACTGTTAAAAATTCTCATGTACAAAAATGTATGAAGCAAATCTAAATAGTACGGCCGAAACACTTTCCCATTTATAAATATCCAATTTAAACAGAGCGTTAGGTAGTGTGAAGTTGGCTGCAAGTTATTTTTTATTCAGGCATATCTGGCGATTTTATCTTAATTTTGCGTTTATATTTAGTGGGTTTTTATTAAACAAGATAAGTGAACATGCGAGAATGCTCTCTCGATCTTATTTGAGTTTGCTATTGTAGCTTTAAAGGTAAGCGCTAGACAGCGTTACGCCTAGCGCTCTGATTTAAGTTCAGCTGGTAGTTATATTAAAATTTGTTGTGAATTATTAGCCCAATTATGAAAAATCAGGGGAGTTTTTTCCCTTCTCAACCAATTGTTCCCGGAGAAAAAATAATTTGTTTAAAGAAAACCAAATTGCAAAATGTTTAGTCTAGCTTTCCATATACTTGCTGAAGAGCTACATAATGAAGAACAAAGTAAAAAAATAATAAGAGGGTTGCAAGGAGAAATATACGCGATGCTTCTAATTCATTCGAGCTGCCGCAGTCATTTTAAGTACAAAATAAACCACTTTCTTTTAGAGGATTAATAAATATTTTTCGTTTAGATTCCAAAAATTTTATCGCTTTAATAAACCTGCTTTTGTTTATTTACTTAAAGTGCTTACGTTGCACTCACAGCACTCACAGCAGTCCAAAAGTGTGCATAGTGTTAGCTCTGTTTTTTAGCTAAGTGCCTGCTTGCACTTCTTTGCAGAGGGCGGATACCAACAGGTGTTGGTAAGGACTATGACGTAGGTTTGACTCATCCCACTTTTAAAAGTAAAGTAAAGTATTGTAGAAGTTCTACGTATATTTGTAATACAACTTTGCCCGGTTTAAATAAAAATTTCTTTAACACCGAAAGAGAAACGAAAAAACGCGCTTGCATTTTATATTAAATTAAAAATTCTGGGAGTTATTTGATGCGTTAGGGAAGCAAAAATAAACACTTAACGGTTGCGTATCGGTTACGTCTTAGGAACTGCCCCATTTAGTTGAATTATTAATCGTATAAGAAGGGATAGCTTTAATTTTTAATAATAATTTATTTTATCATATAATTAAATATTAATTAAATTAGATATAAATGAAAATTTATATTTACATTAAATAAATACGCGTTAGGGTTAATTTAATTTGCTTTAATTTAATTTACGTTTGGGTTTAATTTAATTTACGTTTGCGTTAAACAAATTTGCCAATGCAAATTAAAATTAAATCCGAAAGTTTGCGTTTTAACTGTTATACTTCATATTGCAGATTAACTTTAGCGAACGCTTTTTAGAAATATTTTTTTAAATTTATTTTTTAGTTAAATAACTTCTTAAACATAAAAAATAACTATAATTTTAAAACATTATAAATTAACGTTTTGCTAATAAAATACTTTCTCGTGATGGGTTTTAAATAAAACTTACTTTTCTTTGTCATTATTATTGTTTTCGACATTATTGGTATTTAGAAATTTTTCAGGAAAATGATTAGATGGTATTGGCGAGGTGGCCAAATTATCTGGCAATTCTTCAACATCTTCTTCGGGGCATTCTTCTACAAAAAAAGCCTCACCAGATTCACCCAGTTTCATGTGTATATCTACGGGTTCTCCATTGATTTCAATGTCAACCTAAAATGCAGAAAAGGAAATAGAATTAAAATTCGATAAATTGGATAAATTGTGAGTTTAACTGAGAATAATTTTGACATAGTATGGTTCAAGAAAATATTCATTAAGTTAAAAAATATACCATATTTAATATACAGGGTTGTCCAAATACAAATATACATACATATATTTTTATATCATATTACTTCTGTCCGAAATATTGACTTTTAGTCACTATCTTATCTCCGCGGACCGAAATGAGTAGATTTTAGCTTGAAGATCATTGGAAAGTACGAGTATCTACGCGGGCCAAAATGAGTAGATTTTAGCTTGAACAACATTGGAAAGGACTCGTATTGGAAAATTATCGGACCTCGAATATGGGCGGAAAATCATATCTTCTGTAGCATTACATTTACATCTTGACGGCTATATCAACAGAAAAAAATTTACTCATTTGGGGATCGAAATTTCTGATCGTCATTGTCGAGAAGCATACCTATCCATCGACAGAAATTAACGCTTTGATGTGGATTTTAGGGTAGTGGCATCATTGTCCCACTTTTACGAAAATACTGCTGAAAAACTATATTTCAGTCAAAGGTGAGCGATACAGAGCCATCATTAAGGACTTTCATGGCCAGAAATGAAGGATATGAAGTTAAATAAAGTTTGGTTTTAAAAGTACCAAACAATCGGTCATTAGACATCGAACTTAGCCGCAGAATTATCTTTTCTGTCGAGACGCATTTTCATCTCTGTCAATATAAAATATTAACTTATTTGGGAATCGGCAAATCCGCATTTTATTGTTAAGAAGCCAATCCAACAATTAGAATGGTGGCATCATTGGCATCTACGCCTCACCGTTGTGGATGCCGTTAAAGAACGGTACCGTTACTATAACTCACGGATTTGAACAAACTCTGAAAGGTAGAATCACTATACTGCAAACCAACAAAAAAAGGATCCAGGTATTGATGAAGGGCGTGTCACCTCCCAAACAAAAAAATTATATCTTTCCCTAATCTAACGAACTGTTGGAGCTACTAATGTCTGAACATTTTGTATCATTAAAAAGGTACACAGATCAAAATCAAAGGGACTCTCGTTTAGTTAGTAACCGTTAAAATGTATGCAAAATATATTTATTTCCTATAATTAGGCTTTCAAAGGTGGATGGAGACAGGCTTGAATGGTGCTGGTGCTTAACAAGCCCCTTGGCAGGAAGGCCAGTAAGGTGCTCAGATATAATAAATAGAAGTAGGTTAATCTGAATAACGGCATTAGTGAGAATTCATTTAAATTTCAAGTGTCATCTAGCTAAGATGATAAAGCTAAGAAGATGATACTAGCAGACCGCGCCTGGAAGAAGCTAAGACGATAGGGCACATTGTGTACGACTATCCAGCACTGGCTAGCATAAGGCTTAGGACCACGAGCAAAAACTTGTTAAATGTAGATGCCATGGGGGATCGATGCCTTGGACAAATATTAGCAATTATAAGAAACACCCTGACAAGAAATAAGGCCTACAGTTACCACTCAACAGTCTGAAATAACTAAAGTCAAGAGTTAAGGCTGGTTGTAGGTAGCAGGTGAATGAATAGAAGTCAATTTGCCGTAAATCATAAATCGGTAGCCTGTAATCATTGTGGTCGGAAGGGGGGGTCGACAAGGCACCCATTAAGGGAGCGGTTCGCTTCGATATTTCCCTACATTAATAATAATAATAATAATAATAATAATAGGCTTTCAAGGTCACTATAGGAAATAATTATATGCAAAATAGGTTGTTATAAATAAACATAGGCAGATCAGAAATTCAAAGGTGTGGCATCTCTCATACAAGAAAAATTCTTATTGCGTGATTAGCACATTGCAAGACCGGCGAACTTTGCATAAGTTGGACGATATGAAAATAAAGGGCGTGTTCCGCTTCCCCTACAAAGAGAAATGCTAATTATCTTTTAAAGAATTCCAAAAGCTTCGTAAGTCCAACTTAGCTATCTGTTATATAATTAGCATTAACTAGCTGACAACATGCCAAAAAGAGACAGATGAAGGTGAGACAAGTACTTAGTCAGAGTCGGATAACCGAACTAAACCATCATTAAAAGAACGAAATTTTGTATTGCAATGAACGAAATGGTAATGTCATCCAATAAACTAAAGGATTTTGGCTTTTTAATTGACCTTAAACAAAAACTCAAGCCAATTAACGCGTAAACGTCTGGGATTGTATAGTTATCCGGTTCCCTTTTCAATTTGACGTACGAGACAAACATGTAATAAAAACAAAGTGATAAGCTTTCACAAGCTTATCAAACACAAGTTTATAGATTAAAAACAACACAACACACATATTGTATTTTAATCGACAAGTACTCGTATGTATTTGCAGACATATTGATTAATCAAATAAAAAATAAAAAAAACACAAGATACTCACCACTTTTTCACGACTCCTTAAGACACCCAATTTACCGAAACGTACATGAAAAGGAGAACATTGAAATTCACCATCTGGCTGCTCCACAACAATGACATCAATGGCCCCAGTCAAAGTGGCTCCATTGATTTCACTATAGAATTCCTTAAAATTACTGAATACTTTAACTAAACTATTCATTTTGAAATTTATTTAAGAGCGTTGTTTTTTGAAAAGGTTAATTAGTTTTTCTTTTTAGTTTCTGATGTTTATATGGCGACTGCCTTCAATTTGCTTTGCAGAGTTGGGCAGTCAATTAGAGAATGGCAAGCAAAACAATTGAGTTGTTTGTAGTTGTTGGAAATTTAAATTCCTTCCAGCCCTTTGTTATGGTCTTTTGTTTTTATTGATTTTGCTTTGGCGATTTCAGTGGTTATCTTGGCTTTAAATGATTTTAGTTGTTGTTGTTGTTTAATTTTAGTTTGTAACAAAATTTGGATTATTTTGGTTAAACAACATTCTCGTGTTTTCTTAGTTGTTTCTTAAGAAATTCGAACGACTGAGCCCGGGGTAAAAGTCTACCGGTTTATTTGTGGCCTTTTTATTTGTTGGTTGTTATTTTTCTGTTTTATAAAATTAAATTAAATTTTTATTTTATTTTATAGCCATTGTATTGATTAAGTGTGTTTGTAGTTTCGTCGTCTCTATTTCGAAAAGTTTTTGCAGGTTATCAGCAAACCAACTATTTGAAATTATTTTTTTTATTATTTTTCAATGCCCCGCTAACTTGAGTTATCTGTAAAAAAAGAAATGAAAATATAAATAATAAAATTTAATTACACTTAATTATGCAAAATGATAAAATATTTTTTATTTAATGTTTTTCTATTAAAACAATTTTTAATGCGTAATAACACTGGTCGTCAACAAGAAAAAAAAGTCGGGAGCTCGAACCTTGTTGTGATTTTTATGCATTTTTGTGCGCTGAATCCAAATCTATTCACAGATTTTTAATATCACGTCTAGTTTTCGAGATATTGTTATTTAAATAAAATACTGATATTGGAACATCTGGACGTAAAAAAATGTCGGGAGGTCGAACCTTGTTATGTGATTGTAATGGAATTTTGTGTGCTGAATCCAAATCTGTTTACAGATTGATTCACATCTAGTTTTCGAGATATTGTTATTTAAATAAAATACTGATATTGAAACATTAAATACGTATTTATTATGAAAACAATGGTCGGCAAAAAAAAACAAAGTCGGCAGAAAGAACTTTGACTTTAGCGTGCTGAATCCAAATCTGTTTATAGATTGCTTCTATCACGTTTAGGTTTTGAGATATTCTTATTTAAATAAAATACTGATATTGAAATATTTAATACGTGTATTCAGCCCAATTCTGAATAGAAATTCCCTGGGAATTTTCTCCCTATTCCGTGTTCTCCTATCCTAAATAAAATCTCCCGGGGAAATTTTTCTCATTCCCTTTTTCCTTATTCTAAATGAACTTCGAAAATGGGAAATTTTTTCCTGGGATAAAATAGGTATTACGAATGGCAATTTAAGGGAGAATATGATAACAAATTTTTGGAATAATTCCGCCACAAAATTCAAAAAGAGTTGTACACAAAAATTTATGTACTTGATATTTTTTAAGAAAAATGTGATAAATATCGTAATTTATTCATACTTTTAGGTCAAAAACAACAAACAGTTTTAAAAGTAAATTTATACCAGCATTGTATTTAAAATTAATGCTGATATTAGAGAACGCACAGCAAACATTTGTTATTTTGGCTGTCTTTTCTGGGACGAAGTGCACCTCCATGTATTTTTCAAGACCCTATTGGTTTGTTTAACCACATTGCGGCACATGGAGTTAAGAGTAAAGTCGTCTAGTAAAACATTAATTTATGAAAACCTTTGTGCCATTCAACCTGAGGTGAGTTCGCAATTCGCTGAAATTCCAGAAAAAAAAATTCGTCACACGCACTGGAATGATATCAGACGCTTTAAAAAATCATTCTATTAAGTTAAGCTGTGCAATAAAGCATATGTGCATGAGTTTTTTATAAAATTTTTTGGGAAAATTTTGTAAAACAAATCGCGAGATAGTCACCACATTTTAAATGTCAAATTAAAAAAAATTTTCCTTGCGAAATAATAAATGTTGCTCAACATTTTTCACAAATTCGAACAGAAAAAATTATGTAAAGTTGACTTGAAGGTAATTTTATCCTACATCTTTTGGTATTTCAACTATTCAAAAGAATCAAGCCGTTAAAGTTATATTGAAATAAGTTAGCATGGTCGCCCTGTTTAGAGGAGAATATTAGCCAGACCCATAAAAAAAAATTTGTACGTGATACGCGAAAACTGAAAGCGGATTTAAATTTAACGAGTTAAGATCACTATATTCCACATATTTATGTTCAGGAACCAATTTTTTTGCAGACCAGTGTAATTCTTCAGCAACAAAGGGTGTCCCACAATTTAGTTTGTAGACTTAGATTGGGTAGATTGTCATATTGTTCCAACTTTCTGCTGCTGTATCAATCAAACGGCTTCTGATAGCATAGTAACATTTTTCACAAATTCGAACTGATTACTAAGCTTAACTCCGAAACAGTTGAATATGGAAAAAATTATGTAAAGTTGACTTAAAGGTAATTTTATCCTACATCTTTTGGTATTTCAACTATTCAAAAGAATCAAGCCGTTAAACTTATATTGAAATAAGTAAGCGTGGTCGCCCTGTTTAGGGGAGAATATTAGCCAGGCCCATAAAAAAAATTTGTACGTGATACGCTAAAACTGAAAGCGGATTTAAATTTAACGAGTTAAGATCACTATATTCCACATATTTATGTTCAGGAACCAATTTTTTTGCAGACCAGTGTAATTCTTCAGCAACAAAGGGTGTCCCACAATTTAGTTTGTGGAATTATATTGGGTAGATTGTCATATTGTTCCAACTTTTTGCTGCTGTATAAATCAAACGGTTTCTGATAGCATAGTAATTTTTTGACAAGAATCAGTCTGTGTTATTGTTTACAAGCCTACGGAACCATTATATTTAATGGTCATTGCTGAGGCCAGGATTCAATCACAGAAAAAATCTGACAGAATTCTGTCCCATTCAAAAAAAATCTTTACAAAATGACGTTGAAGATGCCACACTATTATCTGATTTTATAACTCAAATTACCTTTTGGAAAAAAAATATTTTATGATTTTTTTCAAATGATTATCAAATCGTACAGACTTGTCAAGATAACCAATCGTACAGACTGTCATATCAATACACTTCTTATCTACACTATCATACTTTTTGAGCACACATGCCATTTCTGACAGATTAAACGACTGATTTTGATAGTTATTCGAGGCCTTTAATGAGCTACGACATTAACGTGCGAACAAAATGTTTCATTCGCGAAAAATTCTATTTTTGTTCTGGTTACATGGTACGCATATAACTAAAAAAACTGAACTCAAGACGATAAACGTCTACCTTAAAAGCTGTTTTTTGGTTTACGCAGAAAAGATTAGTCTTTAATAAACAAAACAAAAAATTATATTATTTTTAAAAAAGATTGTTTGGTGAACAATTTTTCCCCTATACTTTACTTCCACAGAAAAGTTTTGTTTTTTTATGGGAAAGGGACACAAAATCGGGCTAGCACCCAAAATCTTGTCTCATCCATACTTTTTTATTTTTTATATCCTGTCACGTGACTAGAAGCTGCATCAAAGCTGAATATTTTTAGGTTATGTACATACACATACATATGGGACAAATCATTTCAAATGACAAGACAAGTATAATACAAAATAAACAAATTATTGGGAAAAGAAAAATACTTTTTGTGCCAAATTTTTTGTCTCATTACGAAGAGACAAAAAAAAATTTTATTTTTTGTTTTATTTTGTGGAATATTTTAACACAATTTAGTCATTGGCAGAGAGCAATTATAAAAATAATAAAGAGTTATTTAAGCAGATATCAGAAGACTTAGAAGAGATTTTTTATTAGAAAAAATAATACTGAGATATCGTAGACTTTGTGGCGCTTCTAATATTCTTTAATATTCATTAAATGTTTGCAACGTTTAGTTATATATATATAATTGCTTTCTACAATTTCCTAGAGATATATGGGGCAACGATCATGTCCACCTGCCTACAATATCCTATTAAAAGTGGTCTGCATTATAAAGTCATTGTCGATTTTATGATGCCTAGTATAACCTGTTCAGACATAAGCCTTAATTGCGCATTTAGAGAATTTACGCAATTAAGGGTTTAATTGAGCTCAATTTAACTTACAAAAACTCAAAATTGAGCAGTTAGTACATAATTGCGTCACTAATTGAATAAAATACGAACTGCAACCCTGCTGTATGTCTACTGTGAATTATGTTCAGTGACAAAAATTTAGTTCAATGCATATCACAATAGTATTAGGTAGTAGCTTTACTACAACATCATAAAGTACATTTATTTAGCGGTTAAATATTTAATTTTCGGATGTCAAAAAGAGCTGACTTAAATAAAAAATTACAAAGAAAATGAGTTTTTACTTTTTAATTGTTTTAATTAAACAATTAAAAAGTAAAAACAAATAAACTCGCAAAAATTTTTTAAAGCTCAACTTTTATCAATTTTTTTAAAACAAAACGAAAAATTACTACTTTGCTGTTGTTCAAACGGGTGGCCCCATACAATCTAGCTTCTGGGTAGTTTCTTGCCATTTTTGTGCCGCTTGAACTTTTGTGCATATTTATTTTGCCAGCTGAGGGTTTTGTTCCATTAGAAAAACGATTTTTTACTTTTTTTTGTATTTACAACTTAGAATTGCATGAAATTATAATTCTTGCAAAAAAAAAAAACCGACTTCAAAACAGATAGAAGGGCACCAATTCTAAACTAAAAATGTAAGAGTAATCTGTAAGAATTAGATTTAAACCAAATAAAAGATGCGCCAAAATTAGAGGGAAAAAATAAAGACTATTGAATTTCAAGCCTCTCCCTATTACTGTTTAAAAGTTAAGTTATCTTCACCAGCATCCGTCTTGTATGGGGACACCATTCAAGCCTCTGTCTATAACGGTTTCAAAGATAGGGGCACACAGATCAAATAACATCACCTATTCGGACACCCTTTAATTTACAATGTTAAATTAAAGACCTGTTGTTATAGAGGACTTGGTCACAAAGATTCTTTGTAAATTTCAACTATCTGTCTATAACGGTTAAAAAGTTTAACCATATATATCAAATTACATGAACTATTGGGACACCCTTTACATTATAATTCCAAATATTTATATTTGTTATCATACCAGAGAAAGTAGTGGACATTCTGCCTAATTTTCAAGTGTTTGTGTTTAACGGTTCAAAAGATAGGGTCATTTAGATCAAATTACGTAATTTATGGGGACATCCTTTAATTTCTAACTTCAAATTGTATACTTGCTATAGTGGAGTTTGCAATACAGGTTCCTTGTAAATTTCAGCTGTCTGTCTCTAACAGTTCAAAAGTTTGGCCACATACATAGAATTACATTAACTATTGGGACACCCTTTAAGTTCCAAATTCAAAATTTTATACTTTTTGTTATAGCTGACTTAGCACTACAGGTTCTTTGTAAATTTCAGCGGTCTGTGTACAACTATTTAAAAGTATGGCCATATACATCAAATTAAATGAACTATTGGAGCACCCTTTAATTTAAAATTTTGAGTATTTATACATTTTATTATAACGGTCATAGTAGTAGACATTCTGTCAAATTTTCAAGGTTTAGTCTATAACGGTTCAAAAGATAGACTTAAATAGGTCATATTATGTCACCTATGGGGACACCCTTTAAATTTTAAATTTATTTTTTTATTAATTTCTGCTGTTGGGAGCTATAGCGGCACGCAGTTTTTTAAAATTTTAATTTGCTGCCTTTTACGGTTCTTAATACACGTAAAAACCATGTATGTTGTATGGGGACACCCTTTAATTTTTAATATAATGAACTGTTTTTAAAATGGGACCAACCTTGAAGCATAACCTTTCAAATAAAGCAAAAAATTTTAAAATCGGTTCAGAAATGGCTGAGTTCTGCGGTTGCATACATAAAAAAATAGCAACATTCAGACGAATAGATAACCTCCTTCTTTTTTGAAGTCGGTTAAAAATAAAATAATTTACTGCTGGCATTTGTAAAAAGAAAAACAATAAAATTTACAAAAACTTACATTTTCAATAAGCATCGGAAGCAATATTGCGTTCGATGAAAAATTCGTTATACAACGAAATTTTCGACAGTACTACTAAAGGGCTCTTCACACTACAATACAAGTATTAATGCCTTTGAATAAAATGCAACTCTGATTTAATTGTTGTTTGAAATTTTTCAAAAAACAATAACAATAATGACCGAAAATCGAATGCAACTCATCATAAGGGCCTATATGTCTAGCTAGATTCTTGATATTTCTGAAAGATTTATTTTTTAATCCGTACCCTAAAATACAAGTGTATAACTGCTGTAGATTTTTGTCAAAGTGAAATGCCACTAGGAATCTAATCATATAATGTAGCTGTAATGTAAATTTGTTCCTGGTGCAGATAGTAATCGATATAGACAAAACACAAAGGCGTATAGGCCAGTGATCACACCTACTATGACTCCCTTAACTTTCCAGACCAAAACCAGCAGTAGCTTAGTTTTTGTCGCGTCCAATCTGGGTTAAATTGTCCGTGGGGCCAAATTAGCCTTTAATCCTCCCTATCTTTCCAGGACTGATTAGTTCTTCTTACTACTTAATCAGATAGAAGCCTACGAGTAGTAGCCTTTAATCCTCCCTATCTTTCCAGGACTGATTAGTTCTTCTTACTACTTAATCGGATAGAAGCCTACGAGTAGTAGTGTCTAAGTCTAAATTAGTTTTCTTCTTGCAAGTTCGTCAGCAAATGCGAAACTATAATAGGTATCGTTTTAAAATTTTATACGAGCAACCCCTGTATTATTGTGTATAGTCGAGCAAAAAAACGGATGGGTTAGAACAGAGACCAATGTACCTCGCATACAAAGTGAAAAATTATTGTCATGAAAATAGGGAACTATAACGATAGATCGGTAGTTAAAGCCTATTACTTAATGATCAGCCTCGTGATTAGGACGGCTACCCCCATAGAAAATATTATCCTATATTTAGAGAACTGCCATAGTAAAACCGTGTGTCCACTACCAAGTTTTCTTGCGGAAGTTGATTCCAGAAGTGACTTAAAGAAGTTTTCGTGTTGTAAACACGTATTAGAAGTCGACTTCTAGAAGTCACGGCTTGCAGAAGTTACTTGCAGCAATTATGTGGAAACAAGTGTTTGTTGCTTGCTGGAAGTAACTTAAACGACTTGCTGTGAACTACGAGTTTTTTGAAGACTTGCAGAAGAAGTCGGGTATACGTGAGTAAACAGTTAGTGGTATTCTCTTCTGTTTTCAGTTTTGTTTTGTGTGTTTTTTTTTGTCTTCTTTTCAAAATTCCTGCTTTTGATTACTTGTTTGAATTAAAGATAAAATGTATTCAAAATCATCATTTAGACATTCTCAGGAAATTTTTCAGCTGCATGGAGTCTTCGGTCCGAAATTCTTAAAGTAATGTATTTTGGAAACTTAAATCTACGCGCCGCAGCACCCAATTTCTCACCCAAACACTTCATTTTGTTTTTTTTTTTGTTTTAATTTTGTTCTTTTTAATTAAATATGCTGCGATGGCAGCTGCCAATCTTATTTTGCCACAAGACATTTTTATACTGTCTTTCTTAAAAAAAAGCAAACTACTGCAAGCTGTATTGTGTGGAAACACGTCTTGCAGCAAGTTTGTCGTGTTAACTTCTACAAACTACTTCTGGAAGCAGACTTCCGCAAGTTTCGGTTTGAGTGGAAACACTTCAGCAAATACTTGCAGAAGTTCTTCCGCAAGTGACTTGCTAGTGGACACACGGCTGTACACTCTATAAATTTGATAAATTCTGCTCGGAGAAGAGCAAAGTTAAAGCTGGGACACCAATGTTTCAGTTTATTTTTTGACGATGGAAGTGGATACCGCAGTACACCGGGGATGACTAATTTATTAAAAAATAGCACAACAACAACAACTACAAAAATTGTTTTAAGCAATTTTATCAGGTGTCTAATTTGTTTTTTATGAGTAGAAAACAAATTGCTTGTTTCGAACTACATACCTGTCGTTTAATTTTTAAATTAAATTAATTTATTTTCTTTCATTCATTCAAATTTTAAAGCAGATGTAAAATGACATTTTAAGCAGATTTATTGCTGACTAAAGCATGTTGACGCTAAATTGTTTTTTTTTTCGTTAAAATTTTTTTAATTGTTTCTTAAATCAGAAGCATTTGTTTATTTGCATTTCAGTTTTTTTTTATTATTTTATTTTGGCAACTGACGTAAAACGTGAACCCTGCACTGCACGACTTGTAGTCACGTAAACAGAAATGTACTTATGAAAACTTTTAAATAAAAAATATTAAATGAAAAGGAAATTACAGTTTTGAGTAAAAAAGATTTTCTAAAAGCTGGCAACGCTGGTTATTTAGTATGCAAAGGGAGTAAACAATTTCAAATAATCTGAAATGTTCAAAATTCTTTAAAAACTAGTTTAAAATGCAAAGATTTCTTTTCCTATTCAAAAACCAAGAACTGTACCTTGAATTTTAATTTTCTTTTATTTCTTGAAATGTTCATGTATTTTGCCAACTGTTTAATTTTGTTTAATTTTAATTTATGATGTTTTTCTAAATAATTTTTTTTTGTTGTGAAAATTGAAAAATTGTATTTTATGTTATGTCTCATTTAACCTTGAAATTTTGAATTTGAATGCTAACCCTCAAAATTCTAGAGAATCAGCAGCCATTATTCATAAGATTTGAAAAAAAAAACAGTTTATGATGCACTAATGCTAGTTAATGTTAAGGTTGTATTACTCTTAAAAATCGTACAACATGAGACGAAGAAACGCGACTGAGAAGACAAGGTCCTGTTTTCAGGCAAAGTTTTGTACTTGGGCATGGAGGTTAGTTTATAGCAATTGATTTCACTTAAAGAGAGGAAGAGCAATAAACAAAGAATACTAATTAACGAATACGACAAATGAACCGTATTTAGTGTTAAAAAAGTAAGGCAAATCTTATAAAGGAATCACTATTTCATTGGGTATATACATTTTTAGATATGTATATTAATGTAGGTAGGATATCGAAGCAGACGCTTGCATAATAGGTCCCTTTTCGAACTCCTTCCGTACACAACCGACTTGTAATTTACGGCAAACTTACTTCCATTGAGTCACGTGCTATACCACCAGCCATTACTCTAGACTTTAGTGATTTCAGACCGTCGCACAGTGGTCAATTTCGCGAGATAGCGGTCAAAACTCTATTACTTTTGACTGGATTGGTATTTTTTACGCAATTTGTTTTGTTCAATAGGAGGGACTTTAAGCTTCAATTTGCGTGTTCAAACGTAAAAATCGACTGATAGGAACGTAAGTAATGTGGAGTTAAAAATGCATTTTAATTTTTTGTTGAGTTTCCATGTAAAAGTTGAATATTTTGACATTTTAAATAGGTATTTTTTTATAATTTCTTATTTTCTTCAATCGTATTTTACAACCAATACTTATTTATTATTCCTAAACTTAATTTTGGTCAGAAAATGCCAACATTTGGCCCCTGACATTTATTTAGTCTCAATATTCACAGGGGCCAAAGGTTGGTTTTTTTGGAAGAAAGCTAATTCTTGTGAGGATTAAACTGAAAAATAACACTGAAATTCCCAACAATATCAATACCATTTGGATATATTATATACAGAACACAACATCGATAAAATTTTAAGTAAACTTTTATTATTGATTTAAATTGCACATATATTTTATTTAAATGTATTAATAAAAATTTATACTAAAATTAGAAACAAATTATAATCTTTAAACTAGTATTAATTAAACAATATTAGTAAAAATTTCTTCCAAATAGATTTGATTTTCATTTTGCAGTAGTTGTTTAGCTTCTTCATCTAACTCTAATGAGGTTGATTTCCATTTTTGTCGAATACAGGACATATAGGGGTCTGATGTGCACAACAAAATATTAATAAGAAAGAATCTGTAGTCTTTGTTCCTTTTTTCTTGCGTTTCTTCTGAGAGATCTCCAATTGGAAGCATATTGTGCTGAATTATTTGTTCCCCATGGAACAAAATTTTGTGAACTGTGGTTGGCATATGTCTCCAAGAATATTTTTGGTTATAAAGGGTTGCTGTCTCATTAGCATACTGACCAAATTTTTTTGCATCTATCTTTTTGCTACATGCTATAACTTCTAATATGATTTGGAATCGTCGTATTAAATCATAATCTACTCCAGTTATAGAAGCTGCAGTTTCTGGATCGGAAAAAAATCTCCTTGCTGTGTTTCCATCATTAGAATTTCCTTCTCCTTGCTTTGGCTGGTCAATTATAAGGCCTATCTCACGGTATTTTTCTTGAATATCTTTTTTTTTGCTTTCTTTTTTCCAAATTTTCTTTGTTGTTTCTCACTGTTTCGCCTAACGGGCCAAATTCCAAATCGTATCCCAATTTAAGAATATGCTTCATAAAACGAATTCTAGCATGAAGAGGTGACATTCCAAATTCATATGCTTCATTAAAACTATCGTCTTGTGTTGGTGGTTGGCTCAATTGACTTGATGTTTTTTGGCATATGGTGCAGCTTGACGAAGACTTTGTTTCGGTTAAAGCTTGTGCAACTTTTCCATCGATCATTGTAAGTGACATTTTAAAGTTAACTTCGTCATTAAATTCAAATATCACTAGTTGAAGTTCTTTAATTCATCTCTTATTTCGCCAACTTCTTCAGTTATGACATCTTTAGTTTCTTTTTTGTAAGCAAACTTTATTGGTCTACAAAATTTTGTTGACGAGGGAATTTCGTTCTTCCATACATCTATCTCTGCAGCTCTACTAGTTGACGGCTCTGAACCAATATAAGTTTTTGTTAAACGTAATGGAACGAAAGAAATCATGAATAAATTGGCATCTGATGAATTTTCCGCATTACATTGTTTGTATTGTTTCTGGCCAGAGGACCCATCACATCCCCATTTAGAAATTAAAGTCATGCTGCAATTTTTAAACTTCTTTAAATAGTCAGCATCAAATGTCTTTAATAATCGTTCTGCAGTGTGTTCAAGAAGATCCTGCAATTTTATTTCTGCTGAACTTGAAGTCACACTAATAGCAGTTGGTGAAGTTAAGCAATCTTTTTTGGCAGAAACTATATCTCGATATGATGGAAAAATTCCACAATTTTTTTCATTGGTTCGCTTCCGCAATTCTGTATATTGGTTTTTAGTCATTTTCAAATCCAAAAATAGTGCAAATGCTTCTTCTGGAGTAAATTTATTTTCTTCAGTTGGTGTCGGCATACTTTCTAAAATCCTTTTTGTGCGTCTGAGGCTTGCTTCCACTATTTTTTCAATGATAGCAATTTTACTCTTTTTAGTTTTCGATGGTTGAATTTGATGCAGAAATGAATCCTTTATGATGCTACAAGAAACTTCTTCATTGATATGTTTAAGCTTGCGTCTTCGTGATCTTTCACTACAATTATCAATTGGCTTTGCTGGTCGACCACCTTTTCCAGTTTCCGTGGTAGTTACTGATGGCTTTTTAAAAATAAGTTTATTTCTTAGCTATTCTTGGTTGCGTGAGTAAAACAATTTCTTGTTTCTGGAACATTGATTGTACCGTTTTCTTAAAGTATTTAAAAAGTTTTTTTATTTTTAAGTTATGAATTTTAATTTCTTGTTTGTAGCATATTTTGAAGAATGGATTATTCATTATATGTAAAATAATGTCGTTTTCATCTTTCCGTTCAAAATATATATCAGATAGAACACTATAACTGAATTTAGCCATTGTTTAAACAATAATGAAGAAAAAAAATGAATGCATGGATTAATATACTATTACTCGAA
Organism: Phasia obesa; assembly: GCA_949628195.1. Classification (NCBI taxonomy): domain Eukaryota; kingdom Metazoa; phylum Arthropoda; class Insecta; order Diptera; family Tachinidae; genus Phasia; species Phasia obesa. The sequence goes on from OX451219.1 coordinate 99,572,178, forward strand.
GTTTCAACATGATCTTTTTTACCTCTTTGAAACATAATATAACAGGTACTTGGTTTTACCAGTTATTTCCATTGGTTTTAAATTTATTTGCAATTTTCAGGTATTTAAGTTATGTAATATTAGATGGCAATAAAATCATTTTTTATCTTTTCCAAATGAATTGCCAGATACCACATAATTTGAGAGTTCTATTGTCATTTTTGTCAAAATTTTGATACACCCTTCTATGTGGACTAGGTCCAAATGTGGGCCAATTTCTCCTAATTTCAACAGAATTATTTTTTGGGTCAATAAGAACTCTTGTACAAAATTTCATCAAAATATATGCATAATAGCCACTTTCACATACAAATAACTTCTCAAAAAATATGACGTGCATTTGTACCGAATACCTTACCTTGGGTCAGAAAAATTGCTGTAGGTCAAAAAGTGCAGTCCCGATGCATGGATATGTATATATAGGAATGTAGGGGAGAGTTAGGACTACAAAATAGTAAATTTGTGTTTTGACTCAGCTTGACTCACAGGAGTTGTGCTCTATGAAGTAGGAAATTTCCGAGAAATTTGACCTTTTTTAAAAAAAATATTTAAATTGTTCTGAAAACATTAGAGTTAAGTTACAACACAAAATTTATTTCGTCCAAAAATCTTGAAAAACATCTTGATCATTTAAACTTTAAAAATTAGCTAAAAATATCATAAATTTACTAAATTCTGAAAAAGCCCATTTTGGACCACCCTGTTCTCAGTGAAATAGTTGAAATAGAGTTCTAATTTTTGGCTCCCGAGGTTTACTACTGTCTACTTTCATATGAGTCTAATAACTTTAAAATCGGAGAACAAAAACCAAAAGGAGTTTTGGCCGCTATCTCAAAATATTGACCACAGTGCGTCGTTGTCGGCCTTTTACCTCATCACCGAGTCTCTTGTAATTGTTGCCTAATGGCAAATGCTAAACCTTATGGTAATCAGTGGTGGACATTCATATACTATGTCCGATATAACCTCAGCCTTTTCCAATTATAATCTCCTTCGATTTGCATCTTGGCCAAATGATAATTGAATTTTCCATGGCCTGTAAGCTTAAGGTACCCATATTATATGTAAGCACTTTATTGGCCTTCCGCTTTAAAGCCCATCGGAGCCTATTTCCACTTTTGCAGGATTAACGAGTCTACCCTTTCTAGGACCTTTGCTGGCACTATAACTTAAGGATATACGGACTAAAGGTAGAATTAGTTAAAACGTACATTTTTTCAAAAGATTATCAAATCATACGATTTGTCAAAAAGTGTGTCACACACATACATTTCTAAGCAACACTATCATACTTTTTAAGCACACATGCATTTTTTGACAGATCGTACGACTGATTATCATAGTGAATCATGGCCTTAAGCATGTATGTTGGCTTGTTTCTGATAAGTGTTAGTTTTTTCTATTCTCACTAATGTACATACATATATTACTCGTAATAAAATACCTATACGGCTTCAAAACTAATGTGTCTACTTGACACAAGAGGCGCTGCAACTCTATTCTAAAAATAAATACGATGTGCATTTGCAGTATTTCTACGAATTTAGTTCTAAATAAATTAATTACTTTTCTGTATTGAATACTCAAAAATATGATCGAGTACTCGGTACTCAATACTTTGTCAACACTACCTGACAGTTACTTCTCTTTTTACCTTCTTGTGCACAAGTTTGTGTGGCAAAAAAGTGAAAAAGGTTTTTAGATGCAATCGAAATACCAGAAGATAAATAACTGAGCTGGTGAAGTTTTAAGTATAATCTGAACGAGCCAGTGCTAAGGCTAGCATATATAACCTACAGAGTAGAGGGTATGCCGATCGAGAGCTGTTAGCTGATCAAAAATCACTAATCTTAAAATAAGGCTTAATGATTATGAGGGACTCAGCGATGAGTAAGACGGTCTGCACGTATCAGCCTGTAGGCAACAACTAGTAATCACTAAATAATAAAGAAGATTTAAAATGGATTCCCAATTAAATGAAATAACATTACGCTACGGCCTTCACCCACATCTTTATAATTTTTCGCTAAAATTAATTAACAAAGATTACAAAACTTTATTAAACAAATAATTTATCATTGGAACAAATAATTCATCATTGTATTACGGATTTTTATATTTAGTATGTGTCACTTTTTAAAAACTCTTTAGGTAATTTCATAAACATTTTTAACTTTATATAACACATTAAAAGCTTTATTAATGGATAAATAAAGTCATTAACAAAAATATAATTGCAATTTTACAGCGTAAAATGAGGAAATTTATTTTATCATTTTGTAAAATATTTCTATAAAACATGAAATAGTTGGATTTACTTGGGGAGACGGTTAATTTACCGTTGCAAAAGCCAACCCAGCAAACACGCAAGTTTGATTTTTAATTGAGAATGATTTGGTATCATACTGATTATTAATTATAAGCATTTGAAATTAATTTGAACAGCAATTTGAGAATAGCTTTATGAACAAAAAAATAAGAAATTTTTTTAAAGTTGAGAATTTATTGCGGTAACTGCTCGCTGTTTTCCCCAAAATTTTTATAAGTTTATTTTGTACAAAAGGTCTCTTATTAGCTTTTATAAATATTTTTTATTTTTATTTAAGTTTTGCAAAGAAATATATGTATAGTTTTCCACATAGAAACTCCAAGTCAATCTTTAAAGAACATTAGTAGCTGTGTCCGCCACGTCGTGGCCGTCCTGACAATATTTTACTCTATTTTGTTTTGAAAGTATTCCACACCAATTGTAAGAATCTTAGTTTTATGGTGCTTGGAAAAAGTTTTAAAATTTATAAAAAATTCTAGAATTCTTAAAATTATTGTAAAGCTCTATAAGAGGTGTTTAAAATATTTTAATAACACAGTGCAACACGGAAAAAACTTTAAAAAATTCAATTTTTTTTTACCTTTTTCCCCCTGTTCAGGTCCATAGTTAGCAAACCGTTCAAAATTCAAGGAAACAATCAACTACAAAAATGAACCTAAGATCTCAATAAACAACTTTCTAGAACATATGAACTTCCTAGGAATGATTCTTAATACGTTTGGGTAGCGCTTAGGTAGCCGGGAAATTTTTCACTTTTGCGGCTACCACCAGTACCTTTAAACCGGAAATAGCATTTTCGCTGCTTTTTCTCTTGGAAATAAGATATTTTTGCGGAAAAAAGTATCCTATATTGGGATCAGGTATCTCCTCACAAAATTTTGTTAAAATCCATCCAGTAGTTTTTACGTGATGCGAACGCAAAAGAAAAGCAGACAGGTAGACGGAAATGATTTACTATTTTATTATACATATGTATAGGTTATATACAAGACAAGTTTTCTAAGCTATTTGCTTGAAGAACTTGATTTTGCACATTTCTAAGGTTTTTCCCAAAAATACTTTATTTAATAGTTCTTGCTTAAATTTTCAAATTTGTTTATTGCTCCTACCCAAAGTGTAAAATCGTAACCCTATTATTTTCGCTAAACTATCTGTCCGTCTGTCAGTGCTTTTTATCTCTGGATAGGGCGCTGTAACAGAAAATCCTAAAAATTAAAGGGTGTTCCGATAGTAACCTAACTTTCATGTTTATGTCGTTAGTTTCTTTTAATCGTAATAGACAGAAACTTGAAATTTACATAGAATATTTAAAATTATGCTCCATATATTAATAAGTATATAAACTAAAATAAACCTAAAAATTAAAGGGTGTGCCGATAGTGACGTTCCATTTCGACTACCTTCCTTTCTTTCTATTTCAGAGTGTCGCTAGTTTGTAAGTGGTAGTCATTTTAGACTGGCAATAACTGTCAACCTTCTGTCAACCCCCTCATCACAGAGTCTGACGTAATTGCTAACATTGGTATAAGTAATGCTTAGGTTGTCATAGGGTCGACATATTAATAGTTGTAAGCCTTATGTTAGTCATTCTTGACATGTTCTACACTCACAAGCAATGTGTGCAACCGCCACCGCCTCTTTTAGATACGGTCTTCAAGTATCATCTTCGATTTGCATCTTGGCTAGATGATACTTGAAGTTTCCATGACCTGACACTATATTCATATTCAAGCATCTTTCTGGCCTTCCTGCCAAATTGCAGTCTCAAATACCAGATTGTTTGGAGGGAATGGAACTTGCAACTTCCGACTGATAAACTAGCCCACCTACACCTACACCTACTAGCCCATCTGGGCAACCTAACTTTTTTCCAGAGCAGTATGGTAAAGTTGAAGACAATTTTAAATTATCTTTTTTCATTATATTCTTACAACTTTCACTATTTTTAATGGACTGGAACACTTTTGTAGAAATAAATTTCATAACTAGTAAGTTGGAGCAGGTAATTAAAAACAGCTATTGTTTTATAATTATGACGAGTCTGCACTTGCTGAAAGAAATTTTGCCCTATGTGAATCAGTATCAAGACCTTGCTGGTGTTAATTAAATATTTCATTATTCTGTATTTTGTTTTAAAAGTAATGGTCACCGTTATTATACATATGTATGAATGATAGATACAATTAATAAATTGAAAAATAAAAAACTAAAGCGAATTCTGGGCCATTTATATTTCTTAATAGACTTTTTTTAAACAAAACTTTTTGCAAATAATTAAAAGAAGTTTTATAAAATTAGTATGAACATTTGTTTATTAATTTTTTAACTAAAATTTATAAATAAAAATAAATAAATTAGGAAAACAAATATAATGTATTAATTACACGCACACACTCTTACATAAATTGTACATTGAACTTTAACGTTCACTACCAATGAAAAAATTTTTTTTTTTAATTTTTTTTTATTAAATACAACAAAAACATGTAATTTTATAACATTAAAAAACTAATACTATAATAAACAACTAAACAACGCACAACAATTTTTTTATTGCGGCTATGAGTCAGTAAGAAAATAAATTTATTTAATTTTTTTTTATAAAATCACACGATATTTCATGTTTACTTAACAGTACAGACTGATAATGTGAAGTTAACTAACAATACTAGGCCTAATCCATAATTAAATAACCAATATACAATACATATGTATGTACACGCAAAGCAAAAGCATGGTTGAGGTAACCATAATCCAAGAGCAACATATTATGGTTGTAGTGAAACCATATTATTGTAATATTATGGTTAAATTAACGATTATATGAAATGTCATATGAAATGGATATGCCAGTTTTTTTACATTTTAAAATACAAAATTATTTATTATTTTTTATTAATGATTTTATATAAAAACAGATGATTTTATCAATACATAGAAACAAAAATTTAATTAGCCTTTTCCTTCTTCCAAACCGTGTTTCAAGGATATAAGGGAGGAAACAATTTGGCCATCGATTTAACGGCATTCGCACATGGCCCATACCATCGCAGTTCATGGCTTTACCAGTAAAGAATTGTTCTTGAAGACATCAATTTCGGGGTATTTCTTTTCCACTTCAGCCAACACCATGTAGTCTTTCAAGTACAAAGTAAAGTCTTTTTTGTCTCTGTGATTGATTTTTGTAAACTGTGATTGAGAACAACATCAACGCCGGTCTCAACGGTTGAGTTTTTATACTCATCAGCTTCTTTAGCTCAGGTATAGAAATCTTCACTTTTAATGTCACCTGGTAAATTACATCACCGACCAAAATCGCGTTGTATCCGCGAACATTTCATCATCAGTAATATTATCCCTGTTGATTTTCATGATTTCGAGGTTTTATTAATTTTTCTGGTCTAAAAATTAAAAATAAATTACAGTCTCACACCGAGAGGACTCGAATTGCGGGTATCCAGAGAAGATGGTTGCCACGCGCTCAATTCAACAGCGAAAAAGAAATTATTAAATATTTATTTTTAAATTGAATTCCCGAAACAATTGTTTCTACATTTTTTATTATTTTATATATATTTTTAATGATAAAATTTTAAACAAAACTTTTTTACAGGAACCAAAGTAATGTTATAAACAACTAAAATGTGTTCATCGCAACCATATATTGTTACAGAGAACATAATGTGGTTCCTGTGACCATACCATAACCATGTTTTTTCTGTATGTATGTTTTTTAATGGACGTAATGATAGCGCACTAATAATAGTGGTTCTACGCAGGAACATTTACTGGACTATGCAGCTTCCATGATTAATCTACTCCACCATCCACCATTGTGATTACTGTTTCGATTCTAGTGTTCGTAAATATTTTGCTTTCTCCTGCATTATTTCCTGGATATACATATGTTGAGTATTTGGACCATTTCTCGTTGATTTCCATCATTTGTTTAACTAACTCCACAGTGGACATTTGATGTGAAATACTATATATGTATATCCCGTCGTACGGTATGCGGATATAACTCTTAACGAGCAACAACAAAGTTTTTTGCTCTTTGCAATAGCATCAATTATGACAGGGGCCGCGTACAGCACTTGTGCATATGCTACTGAAGCTATTAACCGCCTTTTTGTTTGACTTGAAACTCTTATATTAGGCATTATCCTCACTAATTTGTTTGCCGTTCCTAAAGCTTTTTCCGATATTGCTTTGACATGTGTTTCGAAAGATAGTTTGAATTCGAGGATCACTCCTAGGTACATAATTCACACTTTTATTTATTGTTATTTCATATCCATTCACCATAATCAAAACTAGACCTTCTTGTTATGAGTATAGCCTCTGTCTTGGTTACAGCAAGCGCCAATCTTTTTGATGTTAGCCATCTTGAAATTCTTCCCAAACAGTCATTTGCAACGATATTTATTAACGGTGTATGAATGTATGTATGTATATTATAAAGACTCATAAGCGAGTGCCCTCCTTACCCCAGCCTTTAAGAAGCTTCTTGCTTTTATCTGAAGACTGTGGCTTTAAATATAAGGACTTGAATTTTCTAATTCTAGTAAAGTCTACAAGAGTTCAAAATATTCGAGATGAATAGACAGCAGTCCACAACAATCCAGCATATTCTGCAATATTTTCGATTATTCGGAAATAGTCTAGAACGTTCGGAAACATTCCGAAACATCACATACAGATTATTGTGGGATATTCCAGAATACTCTTATATGTTGGGGAATGCTCTGGAATATTTCTAGGGGTATATACATAAAGCAAGATCCGTAGTAGGTTCGAACATCAGTTACCTAACTATGAAGTGCAGTGAGTGAAGAATAATATTAAAAGGTTTATATTAAAAAATATAACATAAACTATAGGTAAGATCAGGTTATTGGCAGACTACGTTCTAATCTAATGACAATAGATGATTGGAATAAATATTTCTCGTATTCTATTATCTAAATTTGGTTGGTTAAAAATGATGTTTACAACTCAACGCTATCCAAAGTAGATAGATACGTAGTATGCTGAAGAAGGATGTATACAGACATCTAGCATTCTGCTAGAGTCTAGAATAAGATAAAAGGTAATTGTTCACAAGCGCCTCTTGTACCGTATATAGATATATTGAAATATATCATGTAAACAGTGGTTGTATCTTGCATTGATAATCGTCAAACCTGAAGTCAATGTAGTCTATACTACGTATGTAGGCGAACGAAGTAAAGATAAAGCACAAAACTATTAACATGTATAATTTCTTTAAATATAAGAAACATCGAGACTGAAAAAAAGCTAAATTAATTGCTAAACTACTTTTAATATTTAATTATTACTTTTTGATCTTTTATATGATCACAAAACGTGGACAAGCCTATAAGGCTTATATTTCCAATTTAAACTTCACGAAGAATATATAACAGTTTGAGTTTAGTATGGTGCTCCACCAACATACGACTTTTGATTTAAAAATTTCTTCAGTATTCGCCTCCTCCAGGATCTGTAGCCAACCTGTACACAGAAAAACAGTTTTTACCAACTAAGGTTCATTATTATAACTTTCCAATAGCTATATTTAGGATTATGTCGAAGAGATAAGTAGATTTTCCTTATAATAACGAGGGTAAGGCTTGTTACTATAACTTACCTTTGAAGTACGTGATAGTTACAAGTTATTTTTAGGTTGCTTATAAAAGCGAAGAACTACTTATCGTTTTGATAAAATTCAAATTTTAGCTATTGGCAAGTTATAATAATGAATCTAAAGATTTTAATTGTTTTCAGATTAAAATTTAATTAAATAATTAATTGATTCAATTCTGATAAGGACATTTTTTTTTTGTTCTGTTTTAAACAAATATATATTTGAATCCATTAAAAAATTAATTGAACTTCAATTTAAAACTAAATAAAACCTTTAATTGGTGAAAAATAGTTTTTTGTGTCCATTATATAGGTCAGAACTCCCAAATTTAAAAGATTAACGTTTTACGCCTTCTTCAGGATCTGCAGCCTGACCTTCACCTCCGTATAGGCAGTCAGAATGACCAAATTTAGCTTCTAAATAACAATTTGAGTTTTGTATGGTGCTCTACCAATATACGACATTGGATTTAAAATTTATGGTTATTTGAGTTTTGTATGGTGCTCCACCAATATAGTGTGTATGACTTTAATTCAAATTTTTCCTTATAACCTTTTTTAAGATACTAGGCGAAAATAAGGCAAATGCATATGGCTGATTCATGCAACTACTTATAACTGTACCGAAGTACAGATATTCGAACCAGACTAATCAGCCAATGATAGAGTGAGTGGTAAATCACCCGTAGACTGATAAGCCGGTACGGCCGGACTGCTCTTAAGCGATAACAATAATAATGATCTCTCTTTTTTTATCAACCCAGTGAAACTTTACGTTAAATTATTTTATTTTTATTTTGCACACTAAAATTTAATCATATATAGGAATATTCAATAAATACCTTTGCACATTATAAAAAAATATTTTTAAGGAAATTTTGTATTATAAACGCACTACAATTTTGAACCTTTGCAGATAAAGCCAAGTTCTGATGCCGCTGGCCAAATATTAAAAATGATTAGATAAATAAATAAATCCCAGGTGGGTGTAGATTCAATACAACTTTACAAAACGTTTGAAATGAAAGTGTAAAGTTTTATCACAGTGTAATACAATTACTTACTTACTGAAAAACCTAATAAGTTTCTTCCAGAAAAAACTAACGATTTTATCTGGCAACAGTTTTATCTGGCAACATTATAAAGGCATAGCAAAGTTAAAATCCATATGTAAACAATGCAAAACAGAAATCAACAGATGTTGCTGGGACCTAAAAAACCCAGGAAAAAAAAACAAAAAAAAAAAATAAAAAAATAACGACAATTGATGCAATTTAAAATAAAGATACAAACATAAGTTGTGTATATATGTATAAATATGTATGTATATATACATATGTACATATGCATGTGTGTTCTTCTTCAAACTCTTTAAAACATTGGTGTTATAAAGTGTTATGAGTTCAAGTAAGCTCAAGAAAAAGTGGAAAACGATAACACAAAGCAAAAAAAAAAAAATACATTTCTATCTAATACGTAACTTACACCATGAAATTATTTTATGAAATTTTTAAATTCTCTTTTGAACTTTCTTGTGTTTCCTTGCCTCTCTACACCTAATGCACCAAAAAAAAAAAAGAGTTTCATGCAACTAATTTCAAGAAAAATTTCATCGTGTAATTTAGGTATAATAAACAAACGTATCAAAGTCCAAATCACATGTGTTTGTGGTGTATTTGCAAAAAACAAGAGTAAACACACAAAACGAGCAAGAATAAAATATTAAATCTTTGTCTATAAAAGACCATGTTGCCAAGTCGTGGGTAATTATAGAAATTGGGTGTAAAGCGTCAAAAATTGCGACTCGATGTTTAGTTTAGTTGAATAAACCAGTTGTCGTCGTTCTCTTTTCCACAACCAAATTCTTATTAGACTTCATTCACATTTGCTTATGTTATGTTAGAAAGACTTAAGGTCTAGTTAGACGAAAGTTGATGAAACGTCGCCGCAACGTTTACTTAATATAAGCTGATAGTCATATTTTTTTTTTTTGTTTCTTAAAAAATGTAAATAACAAAGTTTCGTAACTAGAGAGGCAGGGAATCTAACAGTATACTTAAATTTTAATTTTTTCATCTTACCGGATCTCAAGGCGAACCCTATACTTTTGTATAGAAAGTGAGAATTCTCAAATCCAGCTTGTAACTCTAGTAAAAAAATTGAGTTTTATATGGTGCTCCCTCAATGTACAACTTATTGATTAACATTTTTAAGGTTATAAACAATAACCAAAACGAATGCGCGTGACTGACTGTACCGCAGTACAGCTATTCGAGGAAGCCAATTAGCCAATGCAGGAGGAGACGCAAAATACTTCAAGGGGAACAAGAACGGCCTGATTGATCTTAAAAATAATGACAATAAAGCACGCGCTTTGTTTCTCCACCCAGAACTACTACTTCGTTTACGACTCGTTTGTGGGTGTACAAAACGTGTCATAGGGCTAAAAATATAGTAAGTATGGCAACACTATTTGAGGAAGTGGTGACTTGAGAAGCGATCGATATCTGTCGACCAATGTCGGCATCTCAAATATTAAAGTGCAATGCAATACAAACAATGCAAGAAAATATTGAATGTAAGGAAAGAACCCAGGCGAATTTTTATCAGGTGGCCTCACTACGAAGTGAGATATACGAAGGGCGAACAATTCTAATTTTTTTATATGGATTTTGACAGTTAAACCTACAATTTTTCCCCTTAAATGGAAGTTGAACTATCAACATCATATAAAAAAAAATTTAAAAGTTTTCGCCTTAATATTTCCCCTTTGTAGTGAGGCTACCTGATGAATGTGGCTTGGAAAGAACATTCAACTTAATGATATAAATTTTGTTTGAAAATGTATAATCGTTTGGCAGTCAAATATCAAACAATCACCGACATTTTATAATATTTGATTAAATAATTAATTATTTTTTTTTTGTTCGTTTAATAAAAAAAATATGAAGAACAAATGAAAAAGAAAATATAGAACTGAAAGCGTTTGTAATAAGTTGTCAACAGCTGTGCAAATGTATTTGTTATCTATTTTGTTTTTAATTTTTATATTTGTATGCAAGTATTCAAGTGTTTTTCAACTTGAAAAAAAAACAATATTTTTGCAACTAAATTATTGTGAGTATTTGCGCAATATTGTCATGTAACAAAAATCCGGTCGGGACGTTACGATAACATTAAGAAAGCAATCAGCTGTTTCATTCCGTTTAGGTAGGACCGGTTAAGTAAACCTTGTATTTATTACTACTTTTTTGTATGTTAAATTTTGCTTTTTATATTTTGTAGTCCTCAGTCATATGGCAGTTCTAGTTTAATAAAACACTTATGCGAGTCATGGTCACTTTTCTTTAGGGGAGATGCGACCTGCTTTTGTTTTTCTCCAATGAAGATGTTATGTCTCACTCTCACGGTTTCTTGTAATTAACATAAGCTAATTGATATTGTTTTTGTGTTTTGTTTGCGTTTTTGGTTGTGAACCCAAAAACACCAAACGAATTATTATCGTTGAAATTATAAACTGGTGGAGTACCGTGAAAAACTAAAAATAAGACTAGTGGAGTCAAACAAGCTCTAAGTCTAGACTTCAATAGTTCCTACTGCAATAGGTAGGTTTTGTAACAAGCTCTTCATTGTGTCGTACCTGGGCAGTTTAATTTTTTAAAACATGCATATAATAAAACAATAACAGGACCATTTCTGTACATGAAATATTTTTTTACATTTTTTTTGCTGGTGCAAATATCAATCCAAATGAAATACATTTCCAATGGAAAATAGAGTAAGTACGCAATTCTACAGTTTAAATGGTACTGCAAACTTGGCAGCACTTTTTATTTTTGTTAGAATTTTATATAAAGCCTATGTTCCTGAGTAATTACCCAGGTATGGGTATCTCTATATAAAGTAAATACATAAACTATATCTGAATCACTATAAAAGTAAGAGTCTTAAAATTTAGTCTCGATTACTTTTAAAGCAAAATCGAAAAAAATATTGCCAGGACGCTGACGATGTGGCGGGCACTGCTAGTTCTGGCATAATTTTATATTATTCCACAAAATGCATATTTATTAGCAGGAGAAATATTCTAAACTTATTTCCTTCCAAAAAATCAAAATAAGAATAAAGAATGGAATAAGAAAATCGCTCTCACTTTTAACATAATGGGAGCGTGCACCACTTCAGGTACTTTGTGCCTTTAAGCCTGAAGCATAAAACACATTAATTCACCTACAACTTTTGTGAGGAAAATATCGTCTTAAATAAGGATTGTGCTATTATTGTTATCAAAAGAAAAAAAAATTAATAAATAAAAAATTAATAAAAAAATAATTAAAAATGAATTTAAATGGAAAAAATTGTCACTTTCTATATTTTGGAGTCGTTTACACTGTGATAACCTTCGATAAAAGCTGGTACAATAATTAAAATTGTCCTAATTATACCAAAGATAGTTGAAATTTGTACTTAAACAATGTATTTGCCCCTTAAGGCTCATCACTAAACAAAATATTACGGACCAAGGTTTTCAAAATAGAATTGCATATACAATTCTAATTATAGAATTGCCAGACAAAAAAATTCTCTGACAACTGTATGACAGTGTAACCAATCCCTGTCGAAAAATAGATCCTTAAAAAAAACACCTCTTATAGAATATCAAAAATGTTTTGATTTTCATTTTAGATGATCAAGAAAATCAATAAACAATATGTTAGGGATATCGAACATTATTTCCTTTATGATGTAACGGTAAATTCTAACGACTCCTTGTCATGTATTTTGAAATATGTGTGCAGACATAAAGTTGATTGAGTTGCTTAGGGTTCTAATAATTTTATTTTTCTATAAACCTATTTGTTGTTGTTTTCATAACTTGTTTGCTGTGAAAAGTTAATTCCTGAAAAGCTATATATTATAATTATTTTTAATAAGGGTCACGTGGGTGGAACTTAGAGCTGGAAAAATTGACCCACCTCATTCAGTCTTAGTCATATGTCAATGCGGCGCAAATCCGGTCAACGTAGGGTGGAATAACGTCTCGGATACCATAGTGATAGCGACGAAAGTACTGTCGGATGTGCCTAGAGGGGAATCTTGGACTAGTATGATTGGGCTGACTTGGTAGGTGACACGTTAGCAAGAACTACCTGGTTAGCAGCTCACTATGAGCTGCAATTTTATGTTGCATTTAGTTGTTATGAGCTTTTGTAGCTGCTGACCAACTGAGATGTTTTGGCAAAAATCAAATTGTCTGGTAATCTTTAAATGTTTTATTTTATTCCATTTTGCTTTGTTTATTTAACCCATTCCCAGCAAGAGCCGTTATAAAAATAATATACAACTTCCCTTAACATTAATATCGGCATGGATCATTACCCTCAGGTGTATTTCAAGGGTAATTTAACGTCTTAACCATTCATTTGAATTAGGAATTCCTCACACCGTGAAACCCAAGTATAAACCTATTTATGAATCGTATCAAGACCGTTTTCAATCGAAATATTAGTATAAATCTATAGTATCAAGGCTCCGATACACTCGAAATGGGTTTTTACTTGGGTTTCATTTAAAAAAAAAAAATAGAAACAATAACAACTCATCATGTCAGGGTTTCATTTTTCTCATCAAAAGTATTAATACTTGCATTATAGTGTAAAACGGCCTTTAACAAGCATTTATCTATATTTAATGATGTTTTTTTAACAGACTTTTTTGGAATGAAATTTAGATTAAACAATACGGGTTATTAGGTGCCCCGGTAGGTTAGTTGGTAGTGTGCTAGTCTATCAGTCTGGGGGTTGTGGGTTTGATTCCTAGACTCTGGGTGTTTTATTACAAAGAGTGAGGGTCTTCGTTGCTAAGCTCGGTAAATTAAATTAAATTGCAATATAACATGTAATTGTGTTGTAACATTTAATAAATAAATAAATACATTTTTTTATATAAAATGGGTAATTTTTTCTGCCCTAAAGAATATTTTTAGACCTCTTTTTGGCAACACTGACATTTTATTTTATCATTTTAGTAGAATTTTCTGCAATTAAATTAAAATAATATTTTCTTTAAAATATTGTTGTTACCTGCTGTGTGTTGTTTATCAAGAAATTGTGTGACTGACTGTCTGGTGGTTAATTTCCTTTGTTTGAAATTTCTTAGGAAAAACTAGCGAGTTTTTTTTAATTGTAATTTTGTTTAGTTTTTTTGTCGGTACAAAACTCACTCTATTTCACAATGTTTTATTTAATTAGAGATTATTATTTAAAAACACTTATATATAAAAATTACCAAACTTTTTCAAATATCAAGTTGGATTTTTATCAACACACTTGTTTTTTATTTCTTTTAAGTTTCTTGTGGTTTTATTTTTTATTTTTATTATTATGTCTTTGTATTACTGTGCATTTTAGGGTTTTCCCTGTATTACCATATTATTATTATTTTTCTTATTCTAACTTTTGCTCTTTCTTGTAGTTGCTCCGACAAGTGCGATTATTAAACTAAAACTGACGCGCTGACGACCTCGAATATTATAAGAATATAATACAACGAGCTAACGAACGACGAATCCATAGCAAAATTTAATAAATACAATAACAAAATCAACACACAAAAACATCTTTAATCAAATTATTCCACTACGAAAATACCTCTCATAGAAAAAAGAACGAAAGAAAGAGTAAAATAATTTCAACTGCACTCTCACGTAATGATTGTTTGAAAATGAGCAATCGACAAAACAAAAACACTTTTTTAACAAACCCCCCCATTTGCGGTATAGTGTCGCCAGACAAAATTTGAGGAGAATCCCCAATAATTTACATTACGCATTATCGATATATCTATATAAAAACAAATGTCGTTCGTTGGTAATCGCAACATTTAAGAACGGCTGCACCGATTAGGCCAATTTTTTTGTAAAATCTTCATCATAACCCAACTTAGGTTTCTACAGAAAGAAAAATTTACCACGCCCATAACATACCATAACATTGAATATTTTTATTAGTCGAATTATTTTATTTTACATACAGATGAAATTTTAAATCAAGCTTAAGTTCGTTTTTATTCTCTCTAAGAAAGAATAAATTAAATTACAAATTACGAACATCGTTGCCGTTTTGGTCCAATTGGACCAAATTTGGTTAATTTAAATATTAATGACTTTTAATATATATATATATATATATATATATATATATATATATATATATATATATATATATATATATATATATATATATATTAGAATATTGTATAGGTGGGTCGAAATATACACTGTATTACAGAAGAACAGAGGGTTATTGTTGAACTGCGTAAGAATAGAAATTCTTTTCATGAAATTGCTAAGTGTCTCAACAGATCACTTCATTTTGTTCGAAACGCGTTAAGAAACAATGCACAGTGGGGCAGAACCAAAATATTTTGGAAATAACCTAGTCATTTAAAAACGGCTGGGCCGATTGATCGAAAATTTGACATGAGAATAACAGGAGAGTGTCTGAACTTAATTTTTAAAGATGGGTACCACACAACCTCCAGGGGTGGCGCTATATAAAGTACACAAAAATGCAATAATCTTTTATTTTTTAAATTGAAAATCGTCTAGTTTTTAACTTAGTAAAGATACAATCTTCAAATTTATCAAAAATATTTAGAATTTGGCTCGCTAACTACGATAAAAGATTTAAAAAAATTTGGTAAAAATAGTAACCAATATTTTGAAAAAACTGGACCAGGGTAGCGAAAAATCAAAAATTGTAAATTTAGATACCATTTTGTAGGTATTGACAAGACCTTTAAGACCATGTATAATTTTAAAAAATCAGAATAAAACTGAAGAAATGGCAAGCTGTAAAAAAATTTTCGGGTGCGAGGTTCCCAACTTTGAAAATATTTCATTTCATTTTTTACACAAAACTGAATACAGTTTCTTTGATCCATTTTTTGAAATAGTAAAAAATCGAAGAGCACACCAAAACACGACTAACCTTTTTATCTGTCAAAAACAAACTGACAATCCAAAATGGCTGATATTGTCAACATAAATAACAGACATGTGTACCAACATTAAAAAGGAAAAATGCGAAAATCGAACATACGCACCTCACGAAAATTAAAAATAACGGTTATTTTTGGATCATACCGTACAACGATTTATAAAAAATACTGTAAAATGTTATAAAATTAAACATGCAAAACAGATGTTGATGGTGCGAGATGACTTACAACCCGGCGCTTTTATACGACTGCTATGCCAGCTTTGACATTGATAACTATAAATTCTATTTTTTTTACGAAAGAGGCTAATAATGATAATGCTTTGAAATCAATTAGTCAATGATTAATGATATTGCTATCATGTCTATATAAATAATTATTAATGAAAGTATTTTATTAAGAGCCCTAATCATTATTGAAAATAATCGTAATGGAAAAAATGCATTACCTTACTTACTAGTGCTACGTATATCCACATAAATATGAGACCTGGGGGATGTCAATTACAATTTTTCAGACATAGTAATTTTCACGACAAAAAAATCGAATTTGGTGGGAAAAGACCAACAATGGCAACGTTGATATAGGTTAGTATTATTGCCTTGAAGTAATAAATTAATCGCGTTTTTTTCATTTATAATTGCAACTTGGAATTTCAACTTATTAGAATGTTATTTGGTTCCAAATACAAAATACTGTCCACAAATTAATGATTTAATCCCCACTTTGCCCACAAATCCCCTTATATGGCTGCACTGTTGGGGAGTTTTGCGAAAAATAAAATTATTTTACAAACAAAAGCTCCCACGTTTTATAAATTCTCTTACATTTTTATATTTCTATTATATGTTCGTACTCTTAAAGATCACTAAACCATAATTTTTCCACACATAACACTGTCATAAAGCTTTTGATGATTTATTTCTTGTTTTTTTTTTCTTCTTCATGGTGAATTAACGAGTACACAAATGCGTTCGTTCATAAATACATTTTATACCTACAAACGTAATTAATTAGAAGTAAACAATAACTTGTTTTTCTTGCAGTACAACTTTTTTATTAGTTTACATAAATACTACCTATATCCATACAAACATATTTACGTGTGCCAGCACTAGGGATGCACAGTGGGGAATTTATAAAAAAAAAAAAAATAAATATTTAGTTCTTAAATGGATAGTGTGATTTATTAATCTCTGACACTTCAAAGGGCTATAGAAGCGCTAGAAATAACGTTCGTCTTTATCGCCCTTGTATGACAGGCTCCTATTTGCCTTAAATTGAAATCATAGAAATTTGAAAAAAAAATATAATCAATGCAGATTTTTTGTCTTTAAACTGGAACAAAAAAATGTATACAGTAAATACATAAATAAGTATATAACTTTACATTCAATATACTATAAATAAATTGCTTAAATTGTTAAAATTTTTCTATTGGTTTTTAGGTAGTTAACAACACTTATTTCTTTACTCACATTAAGTTAATAAGCAAAATAAAAATTCTTGCTGAAAAAAACTAACTTCAAATTAGATAGTTGACAGGCATCGAATATAAATTTAAGTGTGATCAAGATTACCGTCGGCACTTATCCGACTGTGGTCTTACCACCGAGTGACATAAATGCGTAGACTAGTGCCCCCATTGTATACTACAGCACACTTTACGACAACGTATCATAATGGCACCCAAGTCGCACTACACATACTGCACATTCACAATGAGTAGCAATTTATAGAATATGGTAAACCATGCATCCATGTTCTAACCTCTTGTTTGGGGATTTTTTCGGAGGCCATCCAACTCTTTTCTGTTGAGAGTGCAACAGCACACTTTGATCAACAACGCACCATCTCTGCATACATCGATCTTAACCGATGGGGACCTCACTAACAACCGACCGTAGAGGTTCTCTGTGGAGCCACCGGTTCCTGTGGTACCAGTCCTTTGGGCATTGGTCGAGCTTTGAAGAGGACCCATTTTCCCCAAGAGCACTTTTTCAAAGCTTTTGCAAATCCTGCAGTGACAGTTAGTATCCCCTAGGGGAATATAAATGGAAGTATTAATTTACAAAAAAACAATATTTGCTATAGGCACATCCTATAATTCTGTCTAAGTTTTCAATTTTATTACAATCGATTCCGCCGTATAAAAATGCCCGTTTTTCACATTTCCTCGCCTCCGGGTCTTGGTTTTGAAAACATACATTACCTAATGCACCTGCTAGATAAGGATCTAGCTGTATTTCAAATGTCATTAAAATCGGTTCAGCATATAAAATGCCTGTATTCCCCCTATTCTCTCCTCTTGGTCCAATTTTGATTAAAATTGGTTTAGCCTTAAAAGTGTCCCTTTTCCCATATTTTTATCTAGGTTCTACTTTTTAAAACGGATACAGCCTGCAAGAATTTCTAGATAAGGTCAAAAATGTTTAAAATTTTTTAAATCGTTTTATCTACATATACATCTATCTCAATTGTTTTTTCTTCAGCTGGTCCCGAGCCTTGCCGCTGGCCACAAAAAAGATATACAATAACACAACTGCAACTACAATCAACAATACCACAAGAAACACTAATAACATTAAGACAGATTTTCATCTCTTATCTTGCCCTCCCAACCTTGTCGCGGTAGTTTTCTCATTTAATATTTTTTTTTAACACTAAAGAATTTCCGTTGTACCAAAAAAAAAAAAAAGAATTAACCTTAGGTGAAATAAACTTGAATCTTAAGTCTCATAATTCCTAAACTATGACAAATAATCCATGTGCCACAGTTTTTTTATTTTGCTTTATTTGTTAACGGTGGAAAAATTTTGGTTTTGGAAGTAAACATTTGATGTCCTAACCTAAAATTTATCTACGCTTTACTACTTTTGTAAGTTGTATTCAACTAGAAAAATCAAGAACCTAATTAAATTGTTTTAATTTTAAATCTGTTTAAAAACTGAAATTCACACGAGTTTAATTTTTATATACTTAAGGTTTTTCTTTTTGAGGCAATGTTGTGCCTGCACTATAGCGTTAGAAGGCTCGACTAGACCTCATCTATAGACATGTATATTTAAAAAAAATCAGGCTACCAGTTTTTAAACTACCGATTTACTTCCATTTTTAAATAAATCCCCCACTGTGCGATATCATATGCCATAATAATGGCGTACATATGTCTTTCAAGTAAAAATATTGTTTTTAATACCACACATTCAGCATTTTTTATTCTATTTCAACATCAAACCGTCGTCATTGGGAAATGTTTAAGAAACTGCTGGCAACTATATTCATTTACACTGTAGGTAACACAGTACCTCAGTATGGTTTTATAGGCCGGCGCGATTCGTCATTGCATCAGGGAATCGCAAAAGATGCGAAAATCTTGCAAGCACCTCTACAACTTAATTTTCTTAGATTACTGATAAACCTACAATTTAAATTACGATGCGTCCAGATTTTAAATGAACACCTTTTATGTGTACATACTCGTTTCAGAGGACAGTCGTTTTTTGATGGTTTTAAGAAGTTTTTGATTAACTACAACAAAATCAATAACAAACAGAAGGGGGTGTGTGGATGTGACGCTATTGTGTTTTCCATATGATTGTTTTTTTTTTGACAACAATTTAATTTATTAAATAATGTTTTGAATTTAATTTGTTACTGCTAAGTCTGCAGTACCATTAAGTCGGTAAAATTGGCTACTTTCACTACTTTTTCACTATTTTCTTTAGGAAATGAGATATTTTTGTGAGGAAAAAAAGTATCTATATTTGAACCAAGATACTAAGGCAACTCCTCACAATTTTTTTTTCGACAGTCAGACAGACAAAAATTCAAAAATTTTCAAAAAATTTTCAATGTACAGAAATGGCCCTGTTACATTTTTATTATACATACATACATATGTATATCTAGTTTATTTATGTGTTTTGTTTATTATTGTTTTGATTTTTCTAAATAAAGAAAACAATTTAACTCATGATTTAATTAAGAGTCATTTGGTCTAGTACCAGACTATTTTTTTTTCTTCTTAAAAGCTTTTAGTAAAAGCGTCAGCAGATTTAAGTTCAAACCACAGCCACCTCGTTACCCAAAAGGGCCTCACCAATAATCGAGCAGTGTGTCTGCGTTTTGGTGGCTAAAAGCCTCTCAGAGTACAATTAGGATTGCTTGTATGAGTATAGGTGTGCAATGAGCCCAGCATCAGCATAGGCAATTGAGGCAATTTTGGGATTAATACTGTTGGACTTATTGATCAGGTCGACGGTAGCAACAATAACAGCTTTGCATATGAGGAGCCTTTGGGGGGAACAGCAGGCATAAGAGTATTTTGGACCTGGATAGTAAGGGATAGTCGAAAGACTGCATCGGATATTGATTGCAGTAGGTTGTTTTATGGGCGGTAGATCAGTCTGCGTTTGGGGGAAAACTTTTTCCCGGAACGGGGAAACATGTCCCAAAAAAATTTTTTTTTTTACAAAAGTGGCTACCCTGCCTTTATAAATTACGGGGCTGTCAAATCCTTTTTGGAGAATGTAGCTAGCAATTGAGGCTTTAAAAAACCGTTGGCTATGTTTTGATAGGGCTGGAGCGAGAACCATAATTTTTTACCTAATTTTTCTTTTATTCGCAATTACTATAGACTGTCTTTAAACTCTTTAACGAAAAGCGCTATCAGAGCAAAATTTGAAACCAATTTATTCTAAATTTTATCAAGAATATAGCCAATGTCTTAAAATTATAATCCGATCATTGGTGAGTACACCACCCCAAAAATACATTTCCAAAAAATTATATACCCGAGGTACCCAACTTTGGGGTCTTACCCACAAGCCCCCCTATGCCCTAGGGGACCGTTTTCAGCTCCACCTCTGCTTTGCTTCTGTGATATTTTATTAAGATATCTTCAGTGGTTCATGAGATACCGAATTATATCCAAAATAAATCATTTTCCAACCCCTGTGCGATGGGTTGTTTGTGAATTTTGTTATAAACTTTATATTTTAAATTTTCTAAAATTATCTAAAATTTGTATTTTGTAACTGAAAAAATTTTCTTATGTTCAAAAAATCGGGTTTGACTTCTTTATTTGGCAATTTTATGACCATAAATCGATGCATTATTACATAAAACCAATGTTAAGAAAAGTTTATGAATGTGATTTTTGAAAAATTTTTCCACGAAAAACATCAAAGAAAATGTTTTTCTAAACAATCTCAAACATATTTAATGGTTTTAAACAATTTAGAAGTGTTTTCATAACCATAATCATTAATTTAAAATACTTGATGGTAAATACTTTCATGAACATATTACTTGTGTTCATACAGTAAAGGGCAAAACTGATCACAATATAATATTTGCCAAAAAAATTATTTTAAAAAGTTTCATTTTATTTTCAACTGTATTAAATCGATCGGGAAATCGATTTATGAACACAAAAAAGACTTTCCCCTATTTTACTTTTCTGAAACGAAAAATTGCCTGAGGAAATTAAAAAACTGAATTGCAGTGTTTGTTTTACATACACTTCTTTAAAGAGACTGAAATTTAGATAAAAGTCAATGCCAGCAATTATTTGTTACTTTGAAGAAAAATTTCTAAGGCGTTGCTTCAAGGATGCTTTTCGCCTAGCTCCATTTCTCGTATAGAAAGTGAGAACTCCCAAATTGGGCTATTATTAATTTAAATTGAGTTTTATATGGTACTCCACCAATGTACGACATTTGATTAAAAAATTTAAAGGTTAAAAGCGATTAAGAAACGTACGCACATGGCTGATTCTTGTAACCACTTATAACCAGGGTTGTCAGAACACTATATTATTTATTGGTTAATATAATAAAAAGTATTCAGATCTCAGGGTTTTGTTATATAATGGGTTTTGTTATAGATGGCCTGTACAGCCCATCTTTAAGGTATTTGTCATCGTCCACTTATTTGGATTTTATTTTGAGGGAATTGAACCTCAGTGTGAACTGCAACATGCGCTATTTGTATTCATATAATTTATAGCATCAAGAAAGTTATACCTTATTCTATGTTAGGATTTATAAAAATCTTTGAAAACAAGGAATTTTGTTTTGTTTGTTTCCAGATCCCAGAAGTAAAATCATCTTTAAATATGAAAAACACTTTACTTTTAAAACTTCAATGTTTCGCCATGTCGCCAAAAATAAAATTTGAACGCCAAATAAGAATGAAAATAGCCACGTTTGGCGAGAAATCGCAATATCTGGCAACCTTGCTTATAACTCTATCGAAATATAGATATGCGAGGCTAGAGTGAGAATAAAATCACAACATGGTTGGTAAACAAGGACCGCCTGACTGTCCTTAAACGATAATGACGATGACGCGCTGAATACCACCAGCCTTAATTATTAAAAAAATTATTTCTGCAGTATTACCATATCACAACCAACAAAATACCTTTCTATTTTAGAAATTTATAAGAGTTTTCGGACTTATGTTATACGATCTATGTCAGAAACTTTTAAGAGTTGCCAGACTTATTTTTCTTACTTTTTTTTGTACTTTTAAATTGTTTCAATAATTTCGTCTCTTACTGTATGTCTCTCTAGGTTGTTCAAAAATTTTTTGGGAAGAAAAATCGTTGTCATCCAACTAAATAAATTTGCAAAGAAAAATTTATCAATGAAAGCAGAAAGAGTAGACGAGAATAGGAAAAAAACAAAAAAAAAACAACGAAAAACAAATCCAAGTTTATTGCCGGAAAAATACAAGGTCATTCTGTTTGTTAGAAAAAAGTGAAATAAGTAGAACATTATAAATTATACATAAATAAATAAGTGCATATGTAGAGGCTTAATAATCTGGTAAAATTGCAAAAAAAAAGAAAACAAGAAAAACAGGGGGTAGACCGAAAAGGGGTGTTATACTAAAAAAAAATACAAAAAAGACAACGAAAATAAAATACTCAAATAAGAATTTAAAAAATATTTTACTTTATATTTATTTGCGGAAAGGAAATGGGAATTTGTAGACGAGTAGAAAGGAAGATATGTCGTTAGGTGAATGTCCGGTTCTTATCAGTAAAGTGCAGTGAGTGAATAAAAACAAACAGTGAATGCGGTTAATTAATATGATACAGTGACTGAATATGTCTAAAAAAACAAGCGTAACAAAGCGAAGAAGAGTATTCGAGAGCATTCCACAATATTTCTGAACATGCCGAAACATTCTGAAATCTCGTAAAATGTTCGGAACCCCCCGGAACACTTTACACCATTTGGAAACATTATAAAGAACTCTCGAATGTTGTGACATGCTTTGAAACTTTAGAGATCATTCTAGTGTTTATAAAGAGTGATCCCTTTCGAGGTAGTTTCTTCAATAGCCTTTTTTTGACAGATCACGTGTGAGTCGTGCCATGCTGTCATGTTATTTTTGGTTAGTATTTTTTGGCATTTCATAATGGAAAGACTTACGTCTGAATCGCTTCGCTCTATGGGCTCTTGAAAAGTTCCAAGAAGATCCGACGTTTTCGAGGCAAATTTTGTTTAGGGATGATGCCCATTTCTGGTTCAATGGGTATGTAAACAAACAAAATTGCCGCATTTGGGACAAAGAGCAACCTGAAGAGATTCAAGAGCTACCACACATCAATCAATGGATTTATTGAGAGAACATTTCGGTGAGCACATAATTTCACGTTTTGAGCCGATTAGCCACCAAAATCGTGTGATATCACACCGTTAGACATTTTCCTGTGGGGATATGTAAAGTCTAAAGTTTATGCGGACAAACCCGCTTCGATCCAGCCCTTGGAGGAAAACATCACGCGTCTCATTTGCCAGTTACAAGTCGAAATGGACCATCTGCGACGTAGCAACGGCCAACATTTGATAAGACATAACGTTTAAAAAAATAAATGCCAAAGAAAGTTCTTTCAAATGATAATAAACATTCTCCATTAAATTTGAATTTTCTGTGTTGTTTTCTTTAAAAAAGTAGGGAACTTCGAAATGGATCACCCCTTATATATGAAGTTTGGCATTAAACGATTAGCTTGTACAGGGTGGGCCAAAAGAAACCAAGGGCTCTCCAAAAATTTGTCTTAAAAGTGCCATTGTGTCTCGGGCAGTATGGGCAGTGGCTCCGTCCTGCTGAAACCACATACCAGGTCTGTTTTCGAGAGCAGGACGTAAAAAATTTTCTATCATAAACCGATACCGCTCTCCATTTACGGTTACAGCACTTCCATCTTCATTCTCGAAGAAGTAGGGCCCAATGACATTTTCAGATGTGATCCCACACCATACTGTACACCTGATGGGGTGCAATTGGCGTTGATGAATGGCTCTTGGATTTTCAGAACCCCAGAACCTACAGTTCTGCTTATTAACAAAGCCATTCAAATGAAAATGAGCTTCATCACTCATAATCAAATTTTCAATAATGTCGGCGATATGCTCTTTGCGTTAAAATAATTGATCTCTGGTTTAAATAATACAATTCCAAGTGTTGTCTATATAATCTGAAAGAAAAAATAAAAAAAAGTTAATAAACAAAAAAGTTATTAAACTTTTACACCCCTTGGTTTCTTTTGGCCCACCCTGTAGGTTATTCTTATATGATCGCAAACTAAAATAAAATTTCAAAGTCTTTAATCTCTTTGTAAGATAAAAGTTCATCCGGAAAAATTGAATCTAAAGCAGTTCAATTTACCTTGTGGTCCAAATACAATTACATATCTTTTTAAATCATATATTATTTTGACAGTGATAGATTTTTTGTGCCCAAAAGTTTGAAGATCGTCACTTTTCGCTTGAAGAACGTTAGGAATTATTGCAAACTTATTTCCAAAGTGTTGCCCAAACAGTGCGTTTGTTGAAAAGAAGTTTTGGTAGAAAGGAAGCATCCAGGGCAGTACTTCGTGAAAAAGGCTAGTTTCCTAGAGGGCAACACTCATGGTGCCCATCGTCGTACGTTGCGTAATGACGAGAATATCGCTGTTGTAGCAAAAAGTGTGCAACTTAATCCCATAACGTCGACTTGCTATCGATCTCAACTACTCGACATTTCACACACAATATAATGAGAATTTTGCCTGCAAGGTCCAATAGACTCAGGAACTGAAGGCAAATGACCATCCATTTCATTTCGGCTTCTTAGTTTGGGTCTTACAGAAGCTCCTATCGGACATAAAATATGGAGGAAAAATTATCCTATCTGACGAGAAGCATTTTGAGCTCGGCGGCGATGTCAACAAATGAAATTGCTGCATATGGTGGTGTTATTTTGTTGTGAAGCCAATGCCTCCACCGAGAGTGGTGTGATATTTTTGAGTGGTGGTATCATTGGTCCATTTTTTTGGAAATGCTGCTGAAAACATTATTTCGGTCAACGATGATTACGGGATTTTTATAGCCCGAAATGGAACTTGGATAATCTTTGGTTTCAGCAGAATGACACACAATTTCACACAGTTGATTAAACAATCCATCTTTTGGGCACTAAGTTCGATGAAAATATTATCAGCCGTCTTGGCAATACTCATTGGTCGCCTCCGAGCTGCTATACGAATATTCCATAATATTCCAAAAATGATGCGCGGATGTGCAGTCATAATAATTAAGCAGCATCATATCATAACACAGCGACAATAATTGGCCTTCCGCGATCGAGTAATGAACTTTTTAATAAAAAGAAGAGTATACGGGGCCACGATTGCAGATGATGTTACGACGCAAAAAAACATATATCGTCTTCCAGAAATGTTATCAATATCTATTAAAGCACTGCATGAACACAAAAATGAAGCTTGTAAGTCGCTCATTATAATATTTCATTAAATTCATGTCTGCTCATTAAACACGAGTAACGACGAGTGGGCAATAATAAACACCGAAGACCAATAAGCTAAATGCGAATGAGTTTGCAGAGCTTCTATAAGCAAACTTGAATAAGTATGAGTAAATGTTGAAATTAATAACAATGGACCTGGGCGAGTTAAAGCAGTTTTATGCGTTACTGGTACTGAAACTGTAACATAACCTACAGACACGGTCCTGTTTCAAGACACAGTTTTAGTAAATAAAATATTAAAATAGAGATAAAAACCGGAATGCACACAATTTAAAAAAAATACTTTCTACAGAACTCTTTTTTATATAAAACCTATGTAGCGACATCCTGAGTAATCACCCAGATACGGGTACTCCTATATAAAGCAGAGTACCAAAATACTCACATACTGCTCAGTCATGTGTATGTATGAACATTTTAGTTTTTTCTTTCTGCTTCTTTTCATACAAAAGTATGTGAGAGACTAGAAAGATCGTAGAAAAATGTTCGCATTAAGCATTCGCAGAAATGTATGCATGTACATATTTTGTAATGTGCAACTGCCGGCGTATGCAGTTTCAAAGTGTTTTAGAAATCTAATTTATGAGAAATTTCATAAATAAACACTCCTAAATGAAAACGTTCATAAATGAACAAAAATTTATATAAAAGAGCGTTAATGAGAATGAGCAAATTCATTACTTTTCACATACGAACAAAACGGATATTAATCGTTTTTCACCGTTCATGTATGCATGGTAAAAAAACAAACAGTTACACTCATGTGTAATCGTAGGCATAGCATTTTTTGTTGTTCATTTATGACCGTAAAAAAATATATAAAATTTTAGAAATCTCATTTATGAGAAATATCATAAATGTAGAAATTTTAAAGCTCATAAATAAAAAATTCTGAACCCTGATATAAAGTATAAATCACATCTTTCAAATTTGGTTTGGATTACTTTCAAAAGAAAAGGCAAATTCGAACAAAATATTTTCATGACGCCGGAAATGTTAATCGATAATTATTACAATCACATTACGTTATGACACATGAGTCTAGGCGGCCATTTGGCCGATATGCTCTTCTATAAATGCATTTTTAAAAAATTGATAAGAACATTTTTATTTTATTTTATTTTTATTAATTAAATTAAATTTCTTTTGGTTAGTTAGTGGAAGTCCAAATCGATGATATAATTTATATACGAGTATGTACATAATTGTTAATGACCGATAACAAAAAAAAAAACGTTTTATCGATTTGTCTGAAAACAATATGGATGGATGGCTTAGTTGAACGAATTGATTTCCTTAAAACTGAAAGCGATTAAAATAATTATCTATAAAGTTTTGGCTCTTAGCAGCAATAATTTATTTACCTTGAAAAACATAACTAGAAAAGTACACTGTAAAAAAATATTGAATTTTTATATTTCCTTGAAATTTTGAATTTCAACACATGCAGTGTTTTTAAATTGAACAATAAAGTTTCTCACAGAAGAAAATGACTTAAATAGAAACAATAACTTACCAAGCAAAAAAGCGATAAATAACCAAATAAAGAAATGAATAAACAAAATAAGTAAATATATATTTTTTTTTTTTTTTTAAATTACTAAACTGAAATGTTTATTTAAAAAATGAAATCAGCAAATGAAGTACTTTTCTAAACAATTAAATAATAAATAAAAATTTTGTAAAATCTTTAATAGCTTTAATTTAACAATTAAATAAATGTAAACACTTCTAATTAAACAAAAATAAAATAAACAAAGAACCATTAAAAAACTGATTTTACATAAGCCATTACATACAAATTTATAATTAATTAAAAATATAAATACAAAATATTTAAATATTAAAAATTATATAAATTAAATATATTAAATATTGGCAAATGAAGATAAATATAATAAAATATTGAAATAAATTATATACTATTACAGGCATTTTGTTTGTTAAACGATAATTAAAAAAATAGCATACGAGAGTTTTTAATTTAATCTGATATACAACTTGTCTTTGGCCGTTTATCTAATAATGGCGTTAAAAGGATCAGTTGGGGTCTTGTTACTTACAGTATGTTTCTAAAGCTTCGATATTGGACACTTATTTTTTTAACCGTTATAAAATTATTTATATATTCAGTCGAAGTCATATTCGAATAAGAACTCGTGTCTAAAAGCAATTCGAAGCAATGACTCCTTAGAATTATATCTTTATTGCTTGAGATTGAAGTACAAAAGTTATTAGTCCGCTACTGGTCGGTCGAACCCAAGAGAGTTTTTCTGCTCTTAAAACCAGGACAGTAAAATTTTTTAGATCAAAGAAATTAGGCTTCCTTGAGACTGAACTTAGCTTTTAGTCGTCATTACAGATACAACAAATGCGGACCGCTATTAATAGAAACCAGGGGAGTTTTCTAGACGTCATGATGATTTGAATCTCAGGTAACTACACTTTTGTGGAACGATATTGTGCAAACCCAAGTGTAATTCTTAAGCTTTAGAACATTTTACGGAGATGTTTTGCTTGAGATTAAACTTGAAAAGCTATTCGGTATTGTTCGGCTCACATAATTTGCTTTCTTTGCGACAGAACTTAACTGTTAGCCATCATCAAAGATACATCATACAACTCTTGTGGACCGTTATTATTCGGAAACGAAAGTTTCCCTGACGTCATGATGATTTGACTCTCTAGTAACTCAACTTTTGTGAACCTTTATTGTGCAATCCCAGATGAACTACTTCACACTTAGAACATTTGACCCATATAAGAGTCACTAGATTATTAACCAAACCTACGCTAATTTCCCTCGATGACGACCAAGGATGCGACATATTTCAATTCGATGAACCTGTAATGCTTTAGAACAAATTTAGAAAGCTATTCGTCTTTATAAGGTAAACATTATAAAGAATTTAAGGGATATTGAAACCCTTCGATATCGAACAGGAGCAAAACTCTTTGAATTAAGATTGAATATAAAAAGCTAGTCGTCTTCATAGAAGAGTCATGGTGCAGCATTTTTGAATCAACCAACTCCCATTTCAAATTTATCAGCTCAAAAAGTCAGTCTTCTTTTAAACAGAACTTAGAAAGCTATTCGTGTTCATAATGTGGATAGTGAAAACGAGTGCGAATGTTATCTGCTCAGAGTATCTGCCTTGTTTGAGATTGAACTTGCTTCATAAAGGAGAACATGAGAGAGTTTCTGTCCAACAATATAACCCTTAACCTTTCCCCGGGGGTACTAATTGTCACTGCTAGGATTTGAAAAAGTTTGAACAAAGTGCTCTTGTGGAAAATAGGGACACCAGACGCCAGGATTCCTGGAACCTGAATCTGGAAGAACAGGTCTGTTTTATTATGGGTCCTCTTCGAGGGCCGACCAGTGCAAAAAGGACTGGTACCACGGGAACCGTTGGCCCCACAATTAACCTCTCGTCTCTGTGGCCGGTTGTTGGTGAGGTCCCCTTCGGGGGTTCACGGGGTGGTTGTGGTTAAAATCGATGTATGCATTGTTGATCAAAATATGATGTTGAACTCTCAATAGAAAGGAGTTTGTATAGTCTCCAAACCTCCCTAAACGAGACGGGTCCAGGCTTGCCATATTCTATAAATTGCTACTCATTGTCTCTGTGCAGTATGTCTAGTGCGACATGGGTGCCATTACACGCGGTACATTGTCGTAAAGTGTGATGTTACTACACAATGGGGGCGCTAGTCTACGCTTTTATTTCACTCGGTGGTAAGACCACCGTCAGATAAGAGCCAACGCGGCTGGGTGCCGACGTTTATCTTGATCACATCATAACGTTTAACCGTAACCTTATCTACGCCAGTGGATTTCTAAGGCGAACACGAGATCAAAATTTTTTATCCTTAAAGAACCTAAATTGCTTAAAAATTTGAACTCAAAAAGAAACATGATGGTTTGAATCTGTAGCAACACAACTCAAGGGGGAACTTATCCTCCATTCGGGTCTAACCTAACATAAAAGGAATGATCTGTATTTTCTAAATGCAGCTCAGATTGATGTATAAAATACTTACAGAATGACCAACAGTACGACGCCTTAAATATATTTCAAACTTTTGACATTTAAGCCCCGAATCTGGGAGAAAAACAAAGAAGGCAAAGTTGTTTATATAAAAGTAAATACCTTCCTTAATATTTTAAATTTAAAATGTATTTTGTTAATTTAAAACAAATTTTTGCAGTTTTAAACTAATCATCCCTATTCTAATTGACGTCGACGACACAACACGACAACGTCTGGAGTCGACGGATTTAAATATGGAATACCCTTTGTGGACATCAACTGATTATTTTTATTTGGTATTTTGTAAGTAAATGTGACGTCGTTATTTTCTTGTGTCGACGACGATTTTGTCGTCTTGTTTTTCTTGTTTTTCTTGTGCATACTTTTGTTCTGAATCGGATGAACCGTTTTCAACTTGAGATGAAATATAACAATGTGAACGCTTGATGAAGAGACTAATATTTGCCACGCACCATGAACAAATATCGACGTGATAAAAAAAAAACTGAAAGCAGATTATTTAGCACGTTAAATCCTTTACTCCATTTATTTAAAGAAGATTTCTCTGCAGAACAATGTTATTTGATTAAATTGTTGATTGTACCAATTTATAATTGAATTGATGACGACGTCGATACAAAGCGATGTTGCCTCAAGAGTGAGGACGGTGCCGTCTTCGTCAAATAGAATAAGACTGATTGAACTGATGACGACGTCGATACAAAGTTATGGCGGCTCAAAAGTGTTTTCAATATCGCCGACGCCAAACAGAATAAGGATGAATGTTTGTAGCAGCAAATTCTTATTTACTTATTTCTTGTTGAAAATAAATTTTGAGCATCATATTAACAATTAAATTGTAAATAATTTTAATTAAAAAAAAATATTTTTTGTCTCTTTTTGCATGTTTGCCAATTTTTCTTTATTTTTATTTTCTATTTCTAAAGCAACGTTTGTCTACCTTTAATCATTTATATTTATACTTCTATTATACATATACATATGTATATAAATACAAACATGTTTGTATGTTTAAATATTTATAATTATAATTTTTTTTTATATTTTGCAACAATTTTCAAACTATTTTATCTATATGACCACTAAATTAATTTTACAAATTTTTGGCGGCCTTTTTACGTCTGGCATCCGTTATAGCACCCCATAACTCAATGATGAAATCATCGGTAAAACCAAACGATTCTAAATCGGAATTGTCTATGGCCTCAGCAAAATCCATTGAATTGGTTTTATCACTACCTAGATCCCAAATTTGTGTAGCCAATTCAGTATCGTTTATGCCCATAAAAGATTCCAGCAGATTATTGATAGCCTCTATGCCCGCCTGCGTTGAATCGTCAAATTTTTGTTCTATCTCTACATTACCATTGGCCTTAAAACGTAATGTCTCCTTGCCGCTGCCATAGCCACCTCGACCAGAGACTGTACGTGATTGCGATCGTGGCCCTATACCCTGAAAGCCACTTTTCATGGGCTCCACCAATCGCAGCGTAAACGTAGAGCCGGTAGGAATTTCTTTTAACAATCTGGCCACTTCATAATGACGTTTACCCACCATGGCAACACCATTCAACTTTTCAATATGATCTCCCACCAAAATGTGTTCAATGCGATCGATTACGGAACCCTCTTTGATGCGCTTAATAAATGCAAAACCAGCCCCATTATCGGTAATTGTGAGACCCAGCGCATCTTCTGCTTTTAAGATCTCGATTTCCTTTGGCTGACCCTTTCGATGGGCAAATATAAAGTCGTCCAGTCCAATCTGGCCACCCAGTAATTTGGACATATCCACCTTATGGGAGTTAAGAGTGCAAAACAATATTTCATCGGCTGGTATTTCATAGCATTCGGCAATTTTCTTATATAGTTCTCTGACGCTGGAAAAACCTGTTATTAGGCCGGTCGGGCTGCCATGCGCCAACTGGCAGTGAAAAATTAACTGGGGTTTTGTGACATTTGTTTCGGGCATATTCAGATTTCCTGTTTTCCCATTAATACCGTTCACATTATTATGTTTTCCGTTGGCCAATGTGCCATTGTTATTGTCATGAATGGCTGTATGAGAGTCTGGTATGGAACTTTTGGGTATTTTCTTGGCAAAAAGTGGCATTTTGTGTAGTTTTAGTGATTTTTTCTTAATGGAGTTTTCAGCTTGCTGAAGTTGCACGTAGTTTTTTTAGGTAGTTTTTTGAATTTTACTATTTTTAAGTAAAGAAAATGTAATTTTTATTGAGTTTGATTTTTTAAATAGAGATAATAAATTAGTTGTTGGTGGAGTGAAATATGGGTGTGTTTTAAATGAGTTTGTTAGTTCCCATTCCAGATGATATACAAATATAGATGTGTAGAATGTCAGTATTGAAACTACAGTCATGTGCAAATATTTTAAACCATATACCAAATATATTATATACAATACTTATATATACTTTTATAGTTAATATGTGATTAGATTTATATTTTACTTTCTTATTTTACCCGACATAGCCTGGGTTCACCCCCAGAATCATTCTTAGCGCAAAAGAAATTACTTTTCTAAATCGAATGACAAACTTGGAGATAAAATATTTGTTTAGACCTCAGCTTTCCAGTCTGGCACCAAGGCTACACAGAGAAAAAAAATTTTTTTTGCAACGGATGGGCAGTTTTCGATATTATTATGATCAGAATTATTATTTTCAGGATTCTGTACCCAAAGACTAAAAACGAAACGTAACTCCATATATCACACTCCTGTACTTTCTATCAAATAGTAAAGTAAAGCTAAAAACTAAAGGGTGTCCCCATAGTGTCGTGATTTTAACTTACATGGACCTATTTTTTAGCCATAAGAGGCAGACTTGAAATTTATACACAAAGTATGTAATAATATGTTCTCTATAACTACAGGTATAAAAAACAGAATTAAGAAATAAAGGGTGGACCCATAGAAGAGGCGATTTTGACGTATATGGGCTCATCATTTAAACCGTTATAGGCAGACTCTTAAAATTTATACAAAGTATGTATTGCTATGTCCACAATACAGCAAGTATAATAAATCAAAATTTAAAGGGTGTCCCAATGGAGCAAATTATTTTGATGAATATGGCATTATATTTTAAAACATTATAGACAGACACTTGAAATTTTATGTAGTACTTTGTCAATGTGTGAAGATAAATTCGAATTTAATTAGCAGAGACAAACACCAAATTTATTAACAGAGCTCATTTTACAGTCAACATTATAACATTCACTGCAAATATCAATCCAATTATTTTGGAGGCTACAACTTGGAATCAGGAGAAGCAACACCTAAAAAACACTTAGGGATGTTGCTCCGAGGGATACTTTTTTAAAGTAAAATAGTAGGATTTCCAAAATAACTTAAGAAAAGCTATAAAAAGACTTAAAATTTAAAAATATCTTGACAGGATTTTTTGGTACGACATACCCACTGTATACAAATGTTGCTCCATTTTTTCAAATTCGTTTTACAAAAGTTCCAAAATTATTTCAGGAATTCCACTTATACAGTTTCATTAAGCTCCCCTTGGATCAACATTTGTATATAGTGGGTATGTCGTATCCATCCCTATTTTTTCCTTAAGTTACTGTCAAAAAGTATCCCTCGGAGCAACATCCCCAAGTGTTTTTTTAGGTGTAGCTTCTCCCGATTCCAAATTGCAGCCTCCAAAATAATTGGAATGATATTTACAGTGAATGTTATACCAATAACAGTTTCCTGTTGACTGCAAAATGAGCTCTGTTCAAAAATGTGGTTTTTGTCTATGCCAGTTAAATTCGAATTTATCTTCACACACAATACTTTGTGCACTTTAATAAGAGATATTAACAACAGAGTTAAAAATTAAAGGGTCTCCCAACGGAAGAATTGATTTTGACGAATATGGTCTTATCTTTTAAATCGTTATAAGCAGTCACTTAAATTAAAATTAAAACAAAGAGCATGTTTACTAAACCCGCTAATTGGGTTTAATGACCACCTCCCGAGTTGAAACAGTTTTACGACAATTTTAAATTGTTGCTCGTAGATCATCTGCTTAGAAGTTGACGATTTCTTTTTCTTTATTGGCTTACAAGAGTTGCAAGGTTTGTGGTGGTAAACGTCTAATATTAAATTGCCACAAAATAAGAAGTTTGCGCCGCTCTAAAACAGAAGATCCCTTTTAACAATTCCACGTTCTTTAGGTATTTAACGATGCTCCATTGCTTATTTTCAACTATCTGTCTACAACAAAGATATGAAAGCACAATGCAAAAAAACATGATTTTTTTGTTCAGGGTAAAGATAAAAGTACGATTTTTGTATTTTGATTTCGGAAAACAAAAATTCTTCTACTCTGAACAAAAAAGTCATCCATGTCATTACCCTGTGGTAATTTCTTGATAATTGTTTCAATGGTACTCATCTCATGACTTGACAAATTAGAAGTGGTACAAGAATTGACCCCTTCCTAACCCATCGTCATGTTATGCTGACATGAAAATTTTTAAAAATTATTAGAACTTGAATCGGTCCATATCACTTTAAAACTAGTCACGCAATGAAAGGCAAGACGGCAAGGCGGTGAGCGGCAAAAGAAATACTAGCTTACCCCGAAGTAATCAATTTCAGTGAATTTATAATTTGGGTTAATAGCATGCCATTAATGCGAAATACTACTGATGTGGCCACAGATGTGTTCAAGATTAACGTGGGCTCCTGCCACGATGGCTTTATCCCATGGTGCTCTTAACACCGAGTGAAATAAAGACGTAGACTAGCGCCCCCATTGTGTAGTATAACAACACTTTACGATTGCCACTAATCGCAATTTGTGTGTATACAGTCACAATGAGTAGCAATTTATACAATATGGCAAGCCTTTCCAAGGCAAGCCTAGATCCATATTATAACCTCTTGCTTAGGGGTTTGGAGACTATCCAAACTCCGTCTGTTGAGAGTGCAACAGCACACTTGATCGACCTTGCACCACATCTGCTTTAATAGATCTTAAACCACAACCACCACGTGTACCCCCGAAGGGGACCTACCAATAACCGGTCATAGAGAGGATAGGCTCTCTGTGGGGCTACCGATTCCCGTGGTACCAGTCCTTTGGGCACTGGCCTCGAAGAGGACCCGTGTTAAAACAACAGACCTTTTCTTCCAGATTTAGGCTCTAGGAACCCTAGCGTCTGGTGCCCCTATTTTTCCCGAGTGAACCGCGTCAAAGCATTTGCCTTTACGGCAGTGACAATTGGAACCCCCGGGGGTAACTGATGTGGCCACAAAATAAACTGTATTACTGAGAAACAGAGTGAAATTATTGGTGTAAAATTTACTGCAAAATCCAATAGGGGCGGTCTCGGTACCCGCCGACGCCGAATTCATGTCGAAAATTGGATTTTTCTGCATGTAGTCAAGAAATTTTCAACATTTTTTGAATGTCATTCAGTGAACCGTTTTAAAGGGTTAACCAATATATTTTTTAATTGCAGTAATATTTAGTGAGAAATTAAATGGAAGTGGTCACAAACCCTCCCAAAGTGTTTCTGAGTTCGAAAAATTTGTTTTTCAGTGTTTAATTTAAGTACCGGAAAAAACGGTCATAACCGGAACTCTTACAAAACGTTGAAAAAAAGGGTAAACTTTAAACGGTTCTGCTGTAAAATTTACTTTTTTACCTTTAGGTCGCTATCTATTTTCGCGCTCTGTTTTTATTTAATTTTAATTAAAATGATAGTGGATTTCTAAATTTTGTTTTGTCAAAGTCGACCACAGTATTGCTTAAATCTATCTAGAATTTTCCGTAGATTTGTATATAAGTAAATTGATAAATATAAATACGCTTTTGTCTTAAGAGCTTTAAACAGCTTGACAATGACAATTTAACAACTAATCGATCCGAAATAACGCTCTCTAATAAGCCACTTGCCACTCAACCGCACTGCCGTTCGACGTTCGCCGTTTTGCCGCTCATTTCCTCTTTTCCAGGGTAGTTTTGCTGCACCAGATATAAGATGTGCAGCGACGAGCGGAATTTCTTTTGAAAGAACCAATACTGATATTGATGAATACATGAAGAGTTAAAATTAAAAAGTTACTTTTTATAACACACCTCGTACTTGTAACATAAAAACATTCATGTCAATGAAATTGATAAAAATGAGGTTAGGTTATTTGTTGTTTTTTTTTATTATTTACACATATTTTACTTTAAATTTTATCGCGAAATAGACCAGCCAGACACCCTGAAAAAGAACTTTTGAAAACCGACCGAAAGTATTTTTATTTTAAAACGCACTTTATTTTAATTTGTTTTTTTTGTTAATTATGTACTTTAAAAAATTTTTTAAATTTAATTTAATAAAATTCACGACTATTATTTGAGAACAAATTTTTTTTCTTAATTTTATCACTTGAACATTTTGTGTGAAACAAAAAACGCTTTTAGCGATAAAGAAAATATTCAAGATAAGATTTCTAAATTAGACAAGAAATCATT
The DNA here is from genome assembly GCA_949628195.1 of Phasia obesa. Lineage (NCBI taxonomy): Eukaryota > Metazoa > Arthropoda > Insecta > Diptera > Tachinidae > Phasia > Phasia obesa. Next base: position 99,608,576 of record OX451219.1, read on the forward strand.
TTTTTTGTATTTCAAGTGTGTGTTTGTGGTGTTAGTGTTTGATAAGATATTTTATTTTGTTTATTTTTTTTTTACTAGATAGCGAATAAGCAAAACGTACTTCTTAGAAGCAGAGTTGATATCACGTTGCGACGTCTTCTATTCCCGTCTCTATAACACTTACTACTGTCTTCCTACGCTACAAATTTAATACTGATTTGTAATCAGAAAGAAAGTGCACTCCGAGAAGTCAAATACTTTAAGTGTCTTGTCTTGTCTTGTCTTGTCTAGCCTTGGCTAGGGTGACGAAAAAGTAAAAAAGTGCAAGCACTTTATGCTGGTTCTATGTTTAACTGTTGATTTCCACACATGCAACCTACAAACTTATAATAATCACTTGACAATAAAAGAAATCATAATAAAAGATGATTCAAGTTAAAGACACAAGTGGATAAAGCACAACACTCATCAACTTGAAGAAAAATTATCATTATTTTTAAAATTAAACGGAAATTCAACTAAAGAAATTAACAGCTTAAGTGCTACATACAGTGGTGTTCAAAATATTTAGAATTAGTTAAAACCTACTTTAACGGAACGTAACTATGTGAAAATAGTTGATGATTTAAAACTTGTGTATCCAGAGTTATACAAAATAGGCGTGATTGTTGACAGCTACATGGCATGTAAAAGATTATTGTTTCCGAAAGTGGAAGCAGCAACAGTTAATGCTTCAAGACACCGCTTACAGCTTAACACCTCGAATAAATATTGCTTTTAAGAAGCACAATGAAAACGTAAAAGGTTTAATATTTCTTAGAATTTAAAATGTCAAAGAACTGATTATAATATAGATACTTGGGACCATGTATTTATTGCTAATTTTCTTTGATTTAATCCAGGAGAAAAATATTTATCGATACTGTATCGAGTAAAAGTATACATATTCCAAAGGTATCGTTTTCCCTGAGTAACCGGGCTCTAGATACTAAACGATCTCCAGTTTTAATACAAATTCGCCAGCGCAATGCAAACACTTTGCTTGAATCAAGCCGGTGTTCGAAATACCAGAGAGGAAAAAATTCTAGAAGCAGGCGCAAGGATGCATATGAATGACATCTTTTGTTATCAAAGCAGTAGTTCTAAATAAATTAGAGCGCAATGATTACGGCTAGACAAAGAAAGGACAATCCCACTGAACAATTTTAACCAGTGAAGCGGCGTTAGTAATATGATAGAGAGCAGAATTTTAAACTTCGATTGGTTTTTAGCGGGTGGCAACTTTTTGGTAATTTATATATACATATGTGTTTTTAAAAAAGAGTCTAGATTAACCTTTGATAACTATACCGCCATTGCGGCTAATGTAGTTGTGAACATGAATATGAGCTTCTAAACTAGTTTTATTTCAATGTTAATTTTAATTGCAAATATTTTGGCCAACATTGTACTTCTGGAAACTTTTGTTCGAAGAAGAAAGCACGTATCACTCTTATCTTGGGTTGTTTTTATATCAATTTATTGATAAATTGCATATGTATCTGCTTCACCCCTTTTGTGTTGATAAAATTTTATTGTTGTAAAAAAGTTCTAAATATTTGCACACTTTTTAGTTGTTTTTAAGTTTAAACTTATAAACTCTGAAAACATCACCTTTTGCTTAGCTTTTACGCAATTTCTTTGCAGAGAACGAAGAAAATTTTTAATAATATTTTAATTTTGATTTTTTAATTTTTTTGTATTTTTATTTAATTTATTTTTTTATTTTTTGTTAAAACTTAAAATTTTTTATAAAATATTTACAAAAAAAATGACAAATAAATTTGGTTTAATAAAATAAACAAACCGAAAGAAAATCAATCAATGATACACTGAAAAAAAAATTAACGAAAATTTCTAATCAATAACACACATTGTCTTCACCAGCCATTGTTTTACTTGCAGATGAACAAAACGTAGCACATAGGGGTATTTTACTTTTTTTTAGCTTATATTCGCTCTGAAATTTTATTGCGTGCCCCTAGATCAATGAATCTTGGCAGAAAAATGTCTTATGGTCTTATAGGCTGTGTTCGGTTTTTTTATCCTTGTCTATACATTTAATAAAACTGTAATTCATTTCCGTCTGTTTGTCTGCCTGTCTGTCTACTTTTCATTTGTGTTCGTGAGGTACCTTAGAATCTTGATTCCAATATAGGATACATTTTTCTGCAATAATATCTCGTTTTCAAGAGGAAGTGGAAAATAGCTGTGAAAAACGCAATTTACGATTTAATGGTACTGAAATTTTCTGCTTAAAACTGGGGTATTTTAAACACGGTTTTACCCCTTTTATTTTTGAAAGAGGGATATTTTAAACACTATTGAGCAACATTAGGCGCCAATTAAATAAAATTTGTATTTGACTTCTATTTTTACTTTGTGGAATTACAATGTTATTAAAATATTTTAAACACCTTTTACACAGGTTTACAATAATTTTTAACATTTTAGTTATATAAAGTTAAGAATTTTATTCAGGGATGGGTAGCTTTATATAAAGTAAATACATAAAGCACTATAAAAGTAAGAGACTTACAATTGGTGTGGAATACTTTCAAAGCAAAATTGAGCAAAATATTGTCAGAACGCCCACGACGTGGCGGGCACAGCTAATATTAAATAAATTAAAAAAAAACTCTTTTGTTGTTTTTATACCCTTCACCACAGATGGAAAAGGTATATATAAGTTTGTCATTACCCCCGGGGGTTCCAATTGTCACTGCAGAAATATGGCAAATGCTTTGACGCGGTCCACTCGGGGAAAATGGGGCACCAGACGCTAGGGTTCCTAGAGCCTAAATCTGGAAGAAAAGGTCTGTGTGTGAAAACATACGGGTTCTCTTCGAGGCCCGACCAGTGCCCAAAGGACTGGTACCCACGGGAATCGGTGGCCCCACAGAGAGCCTATCCTCTCTGTGACCGGTTATTGGTGAGGTCCCCTACGGGGGTACACGTGATGGTTGTGGTTTAAGATCGATTAAGTAGGTAAGGTGCAAGGTCGATCAAGTGTGCTGTTGCACTCTCAACAGACGGAGTTTGGATAGTCTCCAAACCCCTAAGCAAGAGGTTATAATGTGGATCTAGGCTTGCCTTGGAAAGGCTTGCCATATTATATAAATTGCTACTCATTGTGACTGTATCACACACAAAAAAGCGATTGGTGGCAATCGTAAAGTGTTGTTATACTACACAATGGGGGCGCTAGTCTACGCCTAAGTTTCACTCGGTGGTAAGACCACCGTGAGGTTAGGCCGAGTAGGCAGGTACTCACGTTAATCTTGTTCCACATAAGTTTATCATTCCGTGTGTAATTTTTACACTATTCAATTCCGACCCCATAAAGTATATATATTCTAGATCCTTATACATAGGAAACTTGATTAACCGATGAACGTCTGTCCATGTTGAAGTTGAAATGTAATTTTCAAGGCGCCAGACGCCGTACAGAAAATTTAAAGCCATCAATCTGCCAGGCATAGTATCGAAAATTTTGGGATTGCAATTCAGCAAAATTAGACAATTCCATTGGAGGTTTGGTTTGATTTTTTTTCGGTTTTAATGATTTACTTTTGCCTTTTTTTTTGAATATAAGGAAATTTTTTTTAAGGATTTTGCTGCTTTAGTCTCACCATTCTAATGCAATATAAATTGCAGGAAGGTCCTAATTTTTAAACAAAAAA